>CM038221.1:64339847-64777161 GCA_021442155.1 Cymbidium sinense
GAGATGATTTGCACATTATTTTATGGAGAAAAAAAGTCTTAGGGTATGCATGGTCTAATGAAGAAAAATCAGCTTTGATCCCAATGAAGATGACTTGATGAGGGATTAGCATATGCATGGTCGATACTAGAGGTTCTCTTCTTAGGAGCAATAGGCCATGGAAGGTGATGAGGTTGATCAAGGAGACACATGAAATCAACCCATCACCTCACAATGTTAAAGATGAACATATTGATAGGATGGCACAATAGTTGTAGGACTTATTGGCAGCAATGTCAGTGCTTCAGAAGTAAGCCCTTCCAATTCATCCTAGCACAGTCGATGTTAGTCAGCCTAAACTAGTGCATGTCTTAGATCCAGTTAAGACTCTACCTCCCATTGAGCAAGGTAGTACTAGTCATAGGAAGGTGGTGGACCTCCATACATGAAAAGATCTAAAATCCATGGTTGAGCGGCGGTGAAGCCTTGGCTCGGGAGGATCATCGGTTCCAAAGGTAGACCCTACCTGAGGAATTTGATGTCATCCGTATCCCAAGGGTTTTCATGCCTCCTTCCTTCAGAGCTTGATGGCGTGAGAATCGGGCATATATAGCTCACTTGGGGCGGTTGTTTGCAACATAGGTGTGATGCTTTACTCTTTAGACTCTTTGTAGCTTAGCGGTATTGCCTTTGATTGGTGTTCAATGATTTAGTTAAGACATTTATTGAGTTAGAGCAACTCTTTATCAAGAGATTTGTTAGAGCTCAACAAAGGGTTATTGTAGGTGATCTCGTTGTAGCCCAACAGCACTCCGGTGAGTCACTTATTGATTATATTTTTCGATGGTGTAACCTGAGTATGAAGTGTGAACCATCGCTGTCTGAACAACATGCCATTGAGATTCTCTTGAAGAATATCCATGGCCCGGTCACCTTCATGCTTAAGGGCTTCACCATAAAGACATTTGAGAAGCTAATCAATAAGACAGCTAGTCTACAAGGAGAGGCCAAATAATTGCCTTTTCCAAATCAGTTGCCAAAGCAAAAATCCCAAAGGTCTATGAGAAGAAACCTGGAGCAGTAGCAGCGGTTGACAAGGGGAAGCAGCTAGCTAGAGATCAGTCAGAGTGACCATGACCTCAGCAGCCTCCACCTCCTTTTTCCACCAGTAGCCATCGGCCTCCACCACCTCTGGCACATACCTCGCCATACCAATAGCGGTGCATATCTCTGCCGGTAGCTATGGTCCACCTACTCTTAGATAAGTTAAACAAACCTTATTCTTTTAAGAGGGAGGTAATCAAAAAATCTTTAAGAACCTCTTAAAGAAACTTGATTTTGCTACAGAACTGGGAGGAGGAGGAAGTTGGCAAAGTCATGATCCAAACTTTTGCCCTTACCACCATATGCTAGGCCATATTTTGGAGGATTGCTTTACTTTTAAGATTGACTTGAACAGTTTCAAGACCAGTGTTATCATTATCCCAAAGGAATACCTTGTGGAATAACCTTCAGTTCCATTCGGGTAATCCTTGGGGATAGCGATCTACCAAAACCAAAGAAGGTTGGGACATTTCTTTGTCTAAAACTTCTAAGAAAATAATTCAAAAAAAAGCTTTCCTTGTAGGTGCAGGTCAACCTCCAACACCAAGGAAGGTTTGCAAGTTAAGTTCAACTCTAGGAAAGTGGGAGCTCAGCGGCAACAACGTAATAGCCCGGATATAACCACCGTGTGTCCGGACTCGACCTTCCGTTGCGCTTCCGCGATGACTTCTACCATTTGACTAGTTCTTCTATTTCTTCTAGTAGAACTCTTATATCGTGGATAAGGGCATCAAATCCTTTACTCACTCTACTTGACTTCTACTTTGTACTTCCAAGAAATTGAAGAATAAAGCGATTTGAATTACATCTGTGTCTCTTCGATGAGTTTTCTTCATTCTAGTGATAACTCTTCAAGTCTAATAAACTATAATAATTGATCTTTCTCTTTGATTGAGTTGGATCTTCCAACTCTAAATACTATGGGTTCACCTCTTGAGATAGACTTGGAATCATTGATTTAGTCCCATAGGAGAAGTTGTAGGAGAGTGAGTAGTAGAACTTGCCACCACTTTACCTCGAGATTCAGTCAACCTCCATAGTGGCAAGGTTCTACCTCGCACCTCTAGATAGGAAAATAAGTCATTTGCGAAGATGAAGCCCTTCCACAAGATGCTCCACCCTTGCTTGTGGAAGACCAAGAAGGTGGACTACAACGTCCTTTCTCATTTAAAAAGTTTATCATCTAAGCTAAGCATATATTATATGCCCTTGTCTTATCCAAAGAGATGAGAGAATCACTAATCAAGGCCCTCCTTGATCCCAAAATATGCTTAGCTGGCCTATAGGTGAGGAAGCACACTATGCAAAAGAAGCCCAAGGGATCACTTTCAGATGAAGACCTAATGGGGGACTTGGAGCACAACCATATATAGTCGACATGGAGTTCGGACTCGGTTCTAGTGGATTCATGCATCGGTAAACATTATGAGTCTAAAGACACTTGTTGAAGATCGATATCTCTACTCTCAGGAGATAGGATGATCTTGAGAGGATTCAATGATCAAGGCGGGCTTTAGGTTATAGTGTTACCATTGGAGATCGATGATTGGAAGATGAAGCCAAGTTCTACATCATTGATTCAAATACTTCACTACTTTGCTTGGTAGGCCTTGGATACATCAGAATAAGATCGTTCCATCCTCCCTTCATCGGTGCATCAAGTTTAGAAAAGATGGAATTGAGTCGTCAATGAGAATGAAAAGTCATTCTCGTAGAGGTTGAGATCTATGAGGATGCGACTATTATCTTCTCAAAACACCATTTCATGAACTTGGACAAAATTCAAATGCAAATGCAAAAGCAAAAGAAAATGAAACAAAGAAAAGATAAAATAAAATGAAAAGAAAAGAAAAGTCCAAGTGAGCAAGAAAATTGAAGAAGAAGTGGATCTATCACATTCCACCCCATTCATTCCATCATATGGACATGTGGGTAGGATGGCTCCACCATGGGAGGCAAAAGCGGTAGTTCGAGGTGGAAGACCCCTGTTGGCCTTGACCAATAGAGTGTTCAGTTCATGAGTACCCTACTATTCACATAGACTTTGAATCCAGCTTGGAGGATGAGTCTAATGTGATTAGTATACCAGCCAACCCCTCTCAGTGGGTTCCATTGGAGGTGACTTTTGATCCAAGAGGCGAAGACTAGGCCTCCAAGCAAAGCAAAGTATTTGAATCTGGTTTATGTGAAACTATCAGACAATAGTTGGGAACCTTAGCTCTTACCTCACTTACACCTCAGAAAGTTGAAGGTTTGATAGTTAAGGAAGTCCCTAAGTCTTCAGTGATACAAAGCAAAAGATGTTCTTTTTAGGTTCATCATCCTCAAGTCCAGAGCTCAATGTAGGACTTGAGGAAGATACTTTTAAAAAATTAATGGAATTACTTTTTGACTTTTACTCGCCTTGTGTTCAAAATCTTATGCAGAAAGGTTTAGTTCCTCACACTTGGTCCAAGTCAGTTAGAATATTTTGAAAAATTATGGAATACGCAGAAGCACAATCAAGAGCGGGACTAGGATTCATAGTATGATGATGAAGATTATTACCTAGTTATTACCAACCATTTGGGATCTGATAGGTTCTTCTCACACATCCCCAACTCTTATGAGAATGTGTGTTTAAAAACTTCAGATGATCCAGATGATCTCCAAGTCAAAGAGGCGAGTTTGAAGGAGATTCATTCAACAATCTACAAGCTAAAATAAATCAACCTCGGAGAATAAAATCCTCGACATTTATCGGTTTGTTGTGAATGAAGAAGAAACCAATGACTTAGTTAGGCTATTGGAGTTTAAAACTTGCATGGAGTTATGAAGAAATGCTGATTATCTCTAACATTTGCGGTCCACAAGCTAGCAATAGACCCTAACATTACCCCTATTAAGCAAGATCCTAGATGCATGCGATTAGAAATTGAACAACAGGACATTTCTAAAGTCAAGAAATTGATTGATGCTCGTTTCATCATGGAAGAAAAATATCTTACCTAGTTAGCTAGTGTCATCCCAGTTAAGAAGAAGAATGGTCAAATTCACATTTGCGTCAATTTTAGGGACTTAAACAAGGCATGCCCTAAGGATGAGTTTCCTCTTCCTATACCAGAATTAATGGCGGACATCACCTTAGCTCATGCAGTCTTCTCTTTCATGGATGGGTCATTTGGCTATAACCAAATCAAGATGTCTCCTGAAGATAAAAGAAACACTTTGAACCCGTCGAAATCTTCATTTAGGGTCATGCCTTTCGCCTTAAAATATTGGTGTTACATACCACCATGACTTCAGATCTTCAATGAACTCATCCATCATCAGGTTGAGTGCTACGTTGATGATCTAGTAATCAAAAGCAGAGAAAAGGAAGACCACATCTTTGACTTGAGAGTAGTTTTGAGCGGTTAAGATAATATAACCTTAAAATGAATCCCACAGTGTGCATTGAGTCGCAGGAAATTCCTTGGGTTTGTGGTTCTACACTAGGGAATAGAAATAGATCCTAAAAAGATCAAAGCCATCTTAGAAATTCCACCTCCTAAGAGTTTAACTCAACTTCAGATCCTTTCAAGGATGGCTGATGTATCTAAGATGCTTTATCTCAAACTTATCAGGGAGATGCAAGCCATTCTCTTGTCAAAAATGATGTCAAGTTCAAGTAGGATGACAAGTGTCAGCATGCATTTGAAGATATCAAAGAATACTTGGTGAAGCCGCCAGTTCTTGCAACCCCTATCCCGAGTAGGCCGTTGATCCTTTACACTGTTGCATTAGACAACTCTCTCGGTGCTTTGTTGGCCCAAGCCAATGATGAGGGGAAGGAAAGTGCTCTCTACTACCTCATTTATGATCCCTACAGAAGCAAACTATCCACCTATTGAGAAACATTACCTAGCTTTGATCTTTGCATCTCAGAAGCTACGACGCTACATGCTTTCTCATAAGGTGAATTTGATCTCAAAAACTAATCCACTGCAGTGCCTCATGACATGACCAACACTTTTTGGACGTTTGGCTCATTGGTCCATGATACTCTCGCAGTTTGATATCATATTTGTACCCCTCTGTGCGATAAAAGGTCAGGCACTAGCGAATTTCTTAGCAGCACACCCACTTCCTACTGATTCTTTGCTTAGTGATGATCTCCTCGATGAATAAATCATGAACTTAGGGAGGCCAGCAACCTCCGATGGGAGATGTATTTTGATGGTCTTTGTGAAGCACCGATCTATTCTCCCAAGAAAGCGAGGGGTAGGAATAATTCTTCTAACTCCAAACGTGATGTGATGAGATTCTTACTATCTTTCCAACCAACCACCAACAAGCGAGTATGAGGCTTTGATTGTTGGTTTGGAGTTAGCCATCACTATCAGTGTCAAGAGCATCAACATCTTTAGGAATTCTCAGTTGGTCATCAACTAGATTGTCGGGTCCTCAAGTCCTCAAGCCCAAGCTTCATCATTATTACGAGTATACCATGAAGGCTGTAGCCGATTCTCAGTTATCTACAAGGTTCCCGGCGAGAATAGCGATGCTTTGGAAAAACTTGCCAAAGAGTTGGCATGTCCGAACGATGAGTCTATTTCAATAAGGGTCCAAAATAGATAAGTCTTATCCCTTATTGATTCGGAATTCATCGAGAGACTTTCTCTTGAAGTTGTCATTGCCAAAATAGACAAGAAGCTAGATTAAAGGCAACCGTTCATAGATTACTTGAACACTGACAAACTATCTTAAGAGAAATCTCAAGCCCATAAGGTGAAATAGAGAGCTCTTTCCTATGCTCATGTTGATGGCACCCTGTACCGTCGGTCCTTTGACCAGTTATGGTTACATTGTTTAGACAAACAGGAAGCCTGTGGCATTATAACTAAGGTACATTTAGGTCATGCATATCATCAATCGGTATGAAGATGAAGCCAAAAATCAAAAGACTTGGATACTACTGGCCTTCTATGATCACATATTGCATAGATGTAGCTAGGAGATGCCATCAATGTCAGGTGCATGGTGTGGTCCTCCACCAGCCACCCAACATTCTACACCCTACTTTGGCCATTTGAGTGTTGGGGTTCCAACATTGTAGGTCCGATCGATCCTTCTTCTTCCAAGGGACATTGATTCATCTTAGCTGCAATCGACTACTTTTTTAAGTGGGTGGAAGCCATCCCACTCAGAGAGGTCACAGCTCACCATGTGCTTCAATTTTTCAGGAATCATATTATCTGTAGGTTCAGGGTGCCTTGACGAATTATATCTTATAATGGTATTGCATTCAAAAGCACGAAGATCAACAACTTTGCCAGAAGACATGGTATAGATTGGAGATACTCCACCATTTATTACCCCAGAGCTAATAGTTTAGTAGAAGCATTCAACAAAACTCTCATCCAGATACTGAAGAAGACTCTCCATGATAACAAACGATAGTGGAACGAGCAATTTATTGAAGCATTGTGGGCCTACCGCCCCACATACCGAACTCCAACTCAGTCTACCCCATTTTTGTTAGTGTATGGGTCCAAAGCCGTTCTTCCCTTAGAAGTTCAACTCCCTTCACTAAGGATAGCATTGGGTAACAAGATCACTACAGAGCAAAATGCAAAGTTACGATTAGAAGAGCTCGAAGGTTTGGAGGAAAGTCACCTACGGGCATGCCAAAACCTCGAGTTGTACAAGGCTAAAATAATTCAAGCTCACAACAAGCTGGTCGTCACGGTCTTTTAGTAGAGAACTTGTGTTAGTCCTAAGGAGACCAATTGTTGTATCAAAGATGGGAGGCAAGTTTGAACCCACTTGGGAAGGCTCTATGTCATAGAAAGGCTACCAAGGAGGATCTTATCGACTTATCAATTATAAAGGGGAATACCCAATGCTTCCAGTTAATGGCTCTATCTAAAGAAATATTACTCATTTAACAAAACATGTTTGAAAATAATCATTAATAAGAAGAACAAAATCTGATTCCATTCATCAAATCTTCTCTTCTTTTGAAGTGTTGTTTGCTTATCTTGTGAATCCATCGTGACATGTTTAGGGTAGGTGTAAGAGTCCCCGGTGGCATCTATCCCTCTTTCAACACAAACACAATCTCGTTGCTTTTAGAATATGTAGAGAACAGGTATCTTGTTTGATTAGCATAACTAAGTTGGGTGAGAAGAAAGCGGCATCCTTTCTTAGTGGGAATTCTTGTTGCCATCCGTGGTGTCATTTTATAATTCCCCAGTGTGTTTTAAGGTAGGTGTAAGAGTCCACCATAGGCGTCCTGTTCCTTTTGACACATGCACAACAACAAACACAAATCTTTTATCTCAAGCTATTTGATGTGGGAACAAGCCCCCTGTGGCACTCACTTATTTGCTGCTCTAAATCGGGTCTACATGCTATATTGCTAGTATGTCACCCCAGTAGTCATTTGTTGAAGGATGTGAGTCCTCATGCTTTCTTCCTAACTTGATCATTGGAAACCAAAGAGCACCTTGTTAGTATGGTATGCTTCACTACCCGGCCAATAAACTACCTCATGTTGACTTTGCTTAAGAAGATATGAGTCCCCGTGCTTTCTTCTTGAACTAGCCATCATGTTCTAACTAGGTTGAGTATATTTGAGGTTTAGGATAAGTCCCCCAGAGGTTCCTTCCCTTTTAACTACTTTTGAGTAGATCTGAGTCCCCCAGTGGCATTCACTCAGTAGTCTCCCTAGGTCGATACTTTTGTCGGCGAAGACGATATCCCGGTCGGTTCTGTATGGGAGGATGTGAGTCCCGAGCTTTCTTCTAGGTGATTACTATTCACCTTAGGTTGGTTGATGTTCGTTATTCTAATACGACTCACCGTGGTTACCACTCTTGGCAGATATGAGTCCCTGTGCTTTCTCCTTGAGTTGGACACCCAATACCTATTGGATTTATGACTAGCCATGTCATTTTCTCCAGGGTGTTGGATTAAGCCATTACTGGCCCCATCCCTTGTGGGTACTCTATTTGGATCAATTTCTTTGTGACCCCATTTAGACATTACCTGGGTTACTTTTGGATTGGTCCCCTTTCCAGTAATCACGTGTTGAAAATTTGTTCTGCACAAATTTTTCTTGGTTCAGTAAATCTGAGATAGGTCTAGGCTGATATAAGCTCCTTCTTAGTTTGATCTCTCACAAACTAATAGGGTCCATGATAAAATAAATTAACTAATTAAAATAAAATAAACAAAAATTAATTCGCTTGTGGATTAGGAATTCAAGCCCCCCAAAGGGCCCCTTCTCCCAAGCAGGCATCCTATCTTTAAGGCATTGTCAATAGAACTCCCTATAGGAATTGCCTGACTACCTGAGTTGAGATAAATCACTAGGTTGGTACTCACTCCGTAGTCGCCCTTAGGTCGGGTTCAATATGTTTTGCCACAAACAGGTTACCCCATCGTCATTCCACTTTGAAAGATATAAGACTATGACGTATTCTTTCTAGCATGATTGTCACACCGACGGGTAGCCCAAGGTCAGGTTCGATTTGTTGCCCAAAGCAGTCGATCATCCTAGTGGTCTTTTCTAGTGGAAGATATGAGTTCGAGCTTTCTTCCCTTAAATTGATCATTGAAAACCAAAAGGCACTCTTTGGTCGGATAGTTCTCCCATCGGCCGAGAAGCTACTCCCTTTGGTTCAGTAAATCTGAGATATGAGATAGGTCTAGGCTTATATAAGCTCCTTCTCAGTGTGATCCATCACAAACTGACGGAATCCATCAAAATAAATCAAACTAAAAATGAAATTAATTCTTGACTACCTTCGAGTTGATTTAAATCCCCTAGTGGCATTCACTCAATAGTCAGCCTTAAGTCGGTTTGATTTGTTGCCCAAAGCAACCAAACACCCCAGTGGTTTCTTGTCTCTAGAAGATGTGAGTCCCCATGCTTTCTTCTTAAGACTTGACCATTGTATACCAAAAGGTATTTCTCCTTGGTTGGATAGTCCTACCTTATGGTTGGTAGATTACTCCCTTTGAATTGATAAATCTGAGTTAGGTCTAGGCTTCCTTGGCCCCTCTCGGTTCATCAAACCTATGGGATCCATCATAATCAAAACAAACAAAACTAAGAAAATGAAATCAATCTTTGACTATCCTTGAGTTGATCTAAGTCCCCCAATGACATTCACTCAAAAGTCAACCCTAGGTTGGGTTCAATCTGTTGCCTTACCAATAGATTACCCCAGTAACTAGTCTTTACTTGGAGGATGTAAGTCTACTTTCTTCCTGTACATTCTTTGCTTCGAAGGCATCCCTTTGGCTAGTTGGTCCTACTATAGTAGACTATTCCTTTGGATTGATAAATCTGAATTAGGTCTTAGCCTCCATGGCTTATTGAAACCCATTGCAAAACAGGTTCTTTTCTAAAAATTTAAACCCAACAAAATTGAAAAATAAATTCAACCCTCTCCCCTTTCTCCCATTCAAATCAAATTCAAACCTTTCATCCCCTTGTGGGTAACTTGAACCTGCTTCCCTAGTGGAAGGTTCACACTCAATCCCTTAGTGGATTTCTTCCTCTCTTTTATGTCTTAGACATAAGTAGATCCACATTGTACTAAGCTCTAGATTCTTTCTTTTCCTTAGATCAGAGATAGATAGTTTCTGTTAGTGCTTGTGATCTCTCGGTATTATTGATCATTTCGGACAACACCAATATGTGCGGTGTTCCTGGTCAGTCACACCACACCTATTGGGTGCCCTTTATTGACCTCATTTTTAGAATGAGTTCTCAATACCTCCATCTTAGGCTTAGATTCTCTAGACTTTAAGTTCCTTAGTCTTAAGACACATCTAGTGATTAGGTGGACACTCTCACCTTACAGACTTAGAAGAGTTATCCATAGGAATATGTCATGCCTTGGGGTGTTAGGGAAAATCTCTACCCTTTAGCTTAAACTTTTCCTCACTTTCCTTCTTTCAAGTCAAACCCCAAATCAATTATATTTGATTTTCTCAAACTCAATTCAATTCCATGATTCAAATCCTTGATTGAAAATCTATGATTGAAACCCATGATCAAAATCCATCAAAATTCTTAAGTCCAAATTTCCTAAGTCCTTAATCCTTTCTTAAGGACTCAGCCAAAATCATGATTCAAACCTATTCAAACCTTTGAGATTTTCTCATATTCCATTTATATTCTCATTTATATTCACATATATAAATGAAATATAAATTTAAACCCATTAAATCAAATTCAAAATTCTAAAATAATTCATGAAAATTTTCCTAAGTCCCTTTAATTTTTCATTAAAGGACTTAGCCTCAACTCTTGATCAAACCTATTCAAATCCATGGGATTTTCTCAAAATTTATTTATATCCTCATTTATATTCTCATATATAAATGAAATATAAATATAAATCAATCCAATCAAAGGCAAAAAATTAAATTTCAAATTAAAAATGCTTAAAATTCCCTTAAATTCCTTAATTTTTCATTAATGGATTTAACTTAAACTTTGATCAAACCACTTCAAACTCATGGGATTTTCTCAAAATATATTTGTATTCTCATTTATGTTATCATATATAAATGAAATATAAATATCAATCAAATCAACTCAAAAAATTAAGTTTCAAATTAAAATTTTAATTAAATCCTTTAAATTCCCTTTAATGGATTTAACCCAAATCATGATGAAACTCTTTCAAATCCTTGAAATTTTCTCATGATCAATTTATATTCTCATTTATATTCACATATATAAATGAAATATAAATCCAAACAATCAAAATCTACTTCAAAAATCAAACTCAAATCAAACTAAAATCAAGTCTAAGCCTTTCAAGCCAAAATCTTGAACTTAGCCACAATCAATTCAAATCAAGCCAAACTCTTGATTTTCTCTCATGGTTCAATCAATCCTACAATCATGAGCTCATATATGAATTCAAACCTCAATGCTTCAATCAAAACCTAAATAAAAAAAATCAAACCTAAGACCCTTTCATATTCTTCCTTTGAATATGAAATTTTCAAATGGATCAAAATCCATTTGACTTGAAACCTCTTATAAATGGATTTATATTTCAATCATAAGTTCATATACAAGAACAATCAACTTCAAATCAAGCTTTGACCAAACCATTTGACCCACTGAGGCTCACTTGACCCAAAGTGACCTAAAGTACTCTTATGAGCCAACTTTTGATCATAACCAATTGGATTGAACCAAACTCATATTTGCCTCTCATCATGATAAAAAATCATCATGGGATGATCAATCAATCAAATTGAGTCAAACTAGGTCAAACCTAAGGGTTGACCAAGTCAACCTAAAATGAAACCTAACATAGCCAAAATCCACCATAGGCCAAATTGATTGAAACCATTTATCTAAGTTCACTCATGACCTATGTTTGAACTTGACCAAGTCAACATTTGAGCCTAACCTAGCCCAATTAGCCCACTTGACCCAAGTTGACACATTTTTTGATCTAAGCCAAATTGATTGAAACCAATGAGTCAAGTCCATCCCAAATCACTTATGGAACTTGACCAAAGCCTCAATTGGCCAACTAGACCCTGCCCATTTGACCTTAGACATGACTAAAGGGGTCATGTTGAGCCAAAATTGAACTAACTCAAATTGATTGGAAACAAATACCAAACCACTCCATATGACAACAAACCTAAACCTACCTTCTTTGAATAGGTCAAATGGGTCAAATGGGTCAACTTGACCCATTTGACCTAAATGAGTCATATGAGCCAAAACCAAATTTATACCAAATTGAACCAAACCAAAGACACCAAAATATTTCAAATGGTCATATGAACTTGACCCAACCCTTGGTTTGACCCAATTTGACTTATTGGTCAACTTGACCCAAGTTGACCCATTTTGACCTAAATGGGTCAATATGAGTCAAACTCTATCAAATGGATTCCAAATCCATTGAAACTTGGCCCAACCTACTTTCTCAACATACCAAACATATCCAAATTGAAAAAACAACACAATGACCATTATACCCCTAGTTCATAGAACAAATTTTTGTCTAGCCCATAGGTATTTTGGTCATGCACTCATCACAATCACTTGAGGCTCTCCTAAAATCTCAAGGGGACCTAGTGATGAGTGGTGCACCCAACCCAATGAGTTTGAGTCAACCCATTTGGCCCATGGACTAAACCCGACCACCTATGGCCAAATTAAAATTTTAAACTCCCCCCAAAGCTCAATTGGATGCACATGGGAGTTAGCCTTCCACTCCTCTGGCCAAACTAACCATGTGCACACCTCCAATCAAAACAACCCATCCATGAGGTCAATTGGATCAAAATGGCAAAGCTTATGCAGTGGATATCATGGGAGATATACTCCCCTAATCACTAAAATTTTCATTCACACTTGATTGGAACCTAGGAAGCCTTAAAACCTTCAGAGCTCCCCAAGGTCCCTAGAAGATTTAGATTTCCCATTCTTTGATTTTGCTGCAAAACTAAAATTCTCAAGTTCCTCATACTCAATCCCACTTAAATTCCTTCTACCGATGAACCCAAGCTTCCAATTGAGTTCCCACAACAAGGAAGAACTCAATTCGATCAAAGCCGTAAGGGAGATCAAGAAGAGTTGGTCCACCATTCATCCACTCAACCTCAAGAGCTAGGAACTTCAACAGGGTTTCATCTCCACTAGATGAAGCTACCTCATCGATCTCTAGTGCCAATGATCACCTCTGGTGAGGTTAGTGAATTTTCGATCACTTAGGCTAAGAGGTGTTGGTCCTTTGTGAAAGAAATTTCTATTTCATGTGAAATCCATTGTTGGATTGGCTACTTTGGTCCTTTAGATGGTGTGGGTCGAGTCTTGAATGGATCCATGAAGGATCAACCTCAGATCTCCCCTTGGATTGTGAATGGTTCACATTCATCCTCAAGGAAGAACTCAGCCCATCTCAGCCATCCATCTGCACATTTTTAGATAGGCGGCTGAGATTATTTCCCACATTTTTATATCCTTTATGTGATTTAAAACCACAGGTGTATCCTCAGCTATCCGATCTTTGATTAGACGGCTAAAGATAAAAGCACGCGTCACGCCCCAATGACAACTTAAGTTGGAGCTCCGTGGCGTGTAAGCGGTCTCCACCACCACCGTCGTGCGTGAGGGTATTAACCTAGGATTAGTTAGGGATTATTCTTTAATTAATTCAAAACCTTCAAAAAATCATAACTCCTTCAAGAAAAACTAGAAAAATATAAGGAAAAAAATTATTAATAGATAATTTCATCTAAAATATTTTAAAAATATTTTCAAGGTATTTTGATTTTCCTTTTTCTCTAAATTTAGGTTTCTTTGGGAATGTTAATTAGCTAATTATTCTCTAATTAAGTTAGCAATTAATCTCAAACTTCTAGGGTTCATTTTAGAGGATGATCTCTCCTCCCAATTTTCTTGATATTTATTGAGGCCTTGATTGGGAAAATTGCTCACTCATTTCCCCTTCATGTAATTAAGGATAATTAAAATATAATTAGTAGATTTTTCCTATGATTAAGTTGGATTAAGGTTAGATCTAGTGAATAGGACTTTTACGGAATAATTTTGGGATATTTCCCCTAAGCTATTCCCTAAACCCCCTTTTCTTTCCTTAATTCCTTCTTAATTAAGGGTTAGTTAATTAATTACCCCTTTAAACAATTTTCAAAAATTCAAAAAATCTCCAGAACTTAATTAATCTACCTTGGGTAGATGCTTAGGTGTTCAATAGCCTAAGTCTAATTAAAGAAATTTAAACCCATTTCATAAGTGTGAAAGGGTGTTTTAAAAGTACTTAAGCAAAACCCCTTAGCTTAATTAACTTTTAATTGTGAGCCAAATTGCATTAGGCCTTTTCATTACTAGGTGCATTACAAATTTACATACCTTGTGGGTTTTATGTCATCTCATTGGTTCATAATTACTTAGTTAATTTTTCTAAGGTGGTGTAAATAAGGGTTAATTAAGTCACTTAATGCATACCTTAACCTAATAAACATTTAAAAATGGATTTAATTATCTAAAACTTAAACTAAAATATAAAACACATGTGGGAATGGGTTAGGAACAACAAACTCATCTCACCCTTTTAAAATTAAATCAAACTTCAAACAAACAAAAATTATTTTGAAATTCACTTTGATTTATTCTAAGTTTTCTTATTCTTTAAGAATGTCTTTAGGAATTAAGTAAAGTGAGTTTGTTTACATGATTACATTGCTTTAGATCTTTCCCAACATGTTAAATTGTATGCCATGTGATTTATGCATCCATGATTTCATGTTTTCAAAGTTTTAAAATGAAATTGTTTACTTTATGTCATATGTGAATGTGTTGGCTAAAGTAAAATATGAGCTATTATCACTATTAAATCCAAAGTATTTTCAAAATCTATAAATGAAACATCAAATCTGAAAATGCACTATTCTTATAATTTAATTATAAGCTTGCATGTGATGAATTATAAAGTCATGTTTAGTGTGGCCTTTCCTTCTTTCCTTATGTTAGTATAGTTTTGAATATGGGTTGGTAAGATGTAGGGTTCATTTGAAAAGAACCCAACACTTACTTAATTCTAAACCCTATTCATCCTTATGCTCTCATCTAAGAATGATTGCCTACATTTGCATGAATTAATTGCATAAACAAAAATGAAACTATTAAACAACTTTTGCATATTCCTTATTCATTTCATTTCTTTTATATGCATGTTAGTACTTAAGGAAAGTGATATATTAGTCTGGACAACCCCGAGGTTGCGAGGCTTTAAGTAGCCCTAAGTAGGTCTTGTACCTTACACCTCTGGTTAACAATGGCATTGTATTCACTTATGCCTTTCTTACTTTCATACATGTATGTGAAATTTTAGAGAAAGAAAACATTTTCTACTTAAGAAAAATCATGCATCTAAATCTTCTAAATTTTCTTAAATGAATTACTTAGCATGCTTCATAAAGTGTGTTATTTATCTTCATTTGCATGTATAGATATGCTTAAGGTCCATCCATATGCATGTTATATATGTTGAGAAAGAATTGAAGTAATATATGTTATGTGAATTTTGATTCATTTTTCTTAATCTTAAAATGTCTTTCTTTTTGGATAGGTTTGTTTAGAGTTGGTCTAAACTTAGGATTAATTAAAGGATGTAATTAAAACATTCACCTAAATGAAATTAAAACATGAAACTTATCTTAGAAATTAATTAAGGATTAGGGAAGGAAAGAGAAGTTTGCTTCTCTCTCTCTTGTAGTAATTAATTATAGGTTTCACTCAAATCAAACTAAAACATGAAATAAAAAATAACCCAAAATACTTAAACAACTTAAATGAAACCCTCCTCTATGTTGAACATGTCCCTGACACTTAGAAAATTTGAACCTAAAGTTCTAAGCTAAGCATATCACACAAACTTTCAAAGCACATACCTTAGCCTAAGTCACACTTCTAACTTTAGGTTAGGTCAGTGTTGTGTTATATTTGATGTTATATTTTTTATGAAATTTGATGTTATGTTTTTCTTATGATGAATGTTTTAGATGGATTATGCTCAGATAATGGATGGTGCATAGTCTAACTATTCTTTTCTGCAGAGGATTGTGCTTAAGGGGCACTATCATAAATAAAAATATAAATGCTTCTTGCTTGTAGGTGCTTATACCCCTTAGCATAATCCATAGGCTAGGTGGATTTAGTCACCCATGTGTGGGGTGATTAGTACAATATACATGCTTTGGATTTATGTGGTGTGATTTGACTAACCTTTATTTTGCAGGTGTTAGTTAGATTTATGCTTTTCATGTAAAGTTTGTATATTTAGGATTTTGGAATGATTTGTTATGGGGATTAAGATGAGCATTGGTCATAAGATCTTATCTTATGCACCAAGCCTTGGAGCATCTACCATTCAACCACCCAAAGGAAGGTCCAAAGAAGAAAAGAAAAAAAAGAAAGAAAGAAGAAAGAAGCTTGAAGACCCCATAATAATGAATTCCTTTAATTAAATTATAATTCAATTCATTTGTAATATGGGTTGTATAAGAGCCCCACATTTGATATTTTTTTGGCGGTGCACCATAAAATGGTCATTTATTCTTTTTATAGTTTTATAAATTGATTGATGTTTGTTTAACTTGTGCATTAAGTGGCATACTTTTCCTAGTTTCTTCGTTGCTTTATGTATGGCCTGGATGTGGATTAGGATCTTTAGAGAAAAATAAATCTTTTACCTAACTTAATAACTAAAAATAAAATTAAATAACTCATAATCTCACCTTAGGATTAAAATCAAGATAAAAGAATTAGCAACCCCTTAGGATGGATGAGCATTTCTTTACATCATGCACAAATGCACTTTATTTCACTCTTGATTGGAGGGTTTCTTTGCCAAAAGAACCCAGCTTGATCTTTGAGGGCCATGATAAAAACTCACCTCCTAAACTTCTAGCTCATTTTAGTCAATAATCTTCTTTCTCATGCATTAGTCATAAAAATCCTATTAGCCTGAGTCAAATTAATTGTCCAAAAATGAAATGAAATGAAACTTGAAATGCATTAGATTTAGGTCATAATACATCTAAGGATGAGTCTCTTTATGGAGTGAGTTTAAGGACTTAGTCTCTTTCTAAAAAAATAGCCTAGCTATCTTGCAAAAGCATAAAGACTTGCCTACATGTATTTAAAATCATAGGAGGAATTAGTTGGCGGCCACCCCCAAGTGGTTGTAAGTCCAAGCTGTAAGGTGGTTTGTCCTCTCTTGTGGAGGCAAAAAAATACCCATTTTTTTCTTAGATTTAAGTTGTGCTTCCGGCCCTCACCGAAGCTTCCTAGATTTAGATTCTAAGGTTGTTTCTCCCATTTGTGGGCCACAAGCATAATTCCTCACATCTTAGGAATTTCTTTAATCTTGTGTTAAGGAATCTTAAGTCCTAAATTTCTAAAGAAAAATATAACTCAAACAAATTAAATCATTTTCTAAAATGTAAAGCCCAATTTTAGGATAGTTTGAGATGCTCGCTAGGCTTCTTAGCATCGTAAGCATCTCCTACGTATTCCCATTTTGGCTTCGATAATAATTCTCTCTCTTGATCAATCCCATTTGATCCTCAAACATAAACCAATCGGTTGATAGTCCTTCCTATTGAAATCTTCAGAGACAACGATCATTTACCTTAATCGAGAGTTTTCCTAAGAGATCCCGTCTCGTAGGATGTAATTAGCTATGTGGGCTTGTCCCTGTAGGGAACTTAACGAACCTGATTTAAAATAAGCCATGCTTTACATTACCATATAAAGTAGGGGAAGAATATCTAGTACATGCAGACCCATCATCCTAGGAGTCCTTATTGAGGTGATTGGTTCCATTAAAGGGTAGTGACTTTTATCTTTCGAGATAGTACACTATACCTTGATGATGTATCCGATCACCTGAATAAGAATATTTAGATTTGTGTGTCATCTTACCAAGATGAATTTTTATAAGGGTATCCTTTTTCTTTTCTCCCCACAGATTTGAAAGACGACTCCCTTATAAGAATGTTTTTCCACAAATATCTTTTTCTTTGATCTTAAGCTGATGATAACCCGATCTTAAATCAATATTTGAAAATACTGAAGCTCCTTCTAGTTGATCAAAAAGATCATCAATCCTTGGTAAGTGATATTTATTCTTAAATGTGAGTTTGTTAAGCTCTCTATAATCGATGCATAGCCTTAAGGTCCCATCTTTCTTCTTCACAAATAATACAAGAGCTCCCCAAGGAGATATGTTAGGCCTGATAAATCCCTTCTCCAACCATTCTTATAGCTGATTCTTCAACTCTTATAATTCTTTGATCGTCATTCTATATGGTACTTTTGCTACAGATTTTGTACATTGAAGTAAATCAATAGAGAAATCTATCTCTCTGATTGGAGGTAAACCTGGTAAATCATCCAGAAAAACTTCTTGATACTCCTTTACTACCAGTATATCTTCAAACCTTTTACCTCTTTAATAACATCAGTAACTTAAGCAAGAAAATCTTAATATCCTTTTGCTAGCATCATTTGAACTTTCAAGCAAGATGCCATCATAGCTAATACTCTCTTATGCCCCATAAATTTGAATTCTTCTTCTCCAGGAATATTGAATTTGACTATCTTTTTGCAACAATTTATAGCAACATGATGTTTAGATAGTCAATCTATTCCTAAAATCAGCAGTACTTTTAAATCTCCATCCAAGCTTCTTTCACCGATATTCAAGTTCGCACTACAAAAAATTCTAGCATTCATATGAGACCCATTTGACATTGCAACTGAAAGTATTACAGACATTTTCATAACTTTCAATCTCAAAATTCTCACATTTATATAAATGAATATGATGCTCGATTATCAAATAAAACTCTAGCGATTTACTTTAAATAAAGATGATATAAATAAGTAAATATATGAAACAAATATATCTATAATATAAAATTTTAATAATGCTAATTTAAATAAAGACATACAGTAATGATATGGAGAGTCTTTTGCTTTTTTTGCGGAGTGCATAAACTTCGTATTCTATCGAGTTTAAGATTACGATGCTCATCATTCTTTTCTACCAGATCCTGAGATTGAAGATTGATATCCGTCCTGAAGACCCAATATAGGACAAGATTTTATCATATGTCATGGCTGATGGCACAAATAGTAATTATTTGGGGTGAGAGAAACTTTCTTTTATGTGCTCTTCCATATTTTGGACATAATAACACTGCTACTGTTGGCATTAGTATATGACTTCTTCCAATTTGATTTTTCGGTTGAACATTATGTCCAGATTTTGACCTACCATCATTCCTGCTCTTCTGAATATCTTTTCTCCTCTGAGTAGCTTACAAATCCAATTCTACCCTTCTAGCCCTCTCCACTAGTACAATAAAGTCATCAATACCTAGAGGAATCAAGGGCTATCTAGCTACATCTTTCAGATGATAAAACCCATGATATTTTTCTTACGCATTTGGTATCAACGAGGTGCATACCTTGTAAAGATTGTAAACTTCATATCTTGCATGATAGAGCGATCTTCATGTATTATCGATGAACTTGTCTACATTTGTCTCCCTAGTACGAAAAAATCCTTCCATGAAACAAGATTGCAAGACCTTCCTTCAAACTTCTCTTGCAATTGTCCTCGCCACCATCTCTCAGATTCGCCCTCAAAAGCAAAAGAAGTCAAAGAAACTCTGTTCCTGAGAAAAGAGGTGGCCTCATATCCTGAAATAATTTCAAGTATTTGTCCATAGGAGCCCCGCCACTTCCACTAGCATTGAGTATGCTAATTTCTTATCATTTAAGTCATTGCTTCCATCATTTGTTTAAATGCATCTATAGTAGAAGGTTGCACCAAATTATGGTGCTCAACGATTTGTGTCTCTCTATTTTCACACATAGCATCTTCTTGAATTGATTTCATATGCCTGAGAAACACAAATTAATTATAACCATTACGCATCAATCAATATAATCATATGCAAATCTCTTCATAAAATTTATCATATTCCTAATGACTCTTTGATTATGATCATACTTATATCCCTAAATATAAAATCTGGCTCTAATATCACTCTTATCACGACCCGGCTCGAGAGCTTGGAATACCAAGGCAGGAATAGACGGTCGGACGGATAAAAGAAAATCTTAACATTTTCAATCTTAAACAAAATCTCCAATCATATAAGAGTCACTACAATCCATAAATTATTTAATAATTTGTCCACACATATATAATAACAAAATTTATATAAAATATAATTTAAACATAAATCAACATAACTGACATAAATACCTATCTCCTGAAGTCTCTCTACGGTGATAAACATAACCCTCCTTTCTATCATCCAACTAGTTAGAATGGTTACCTGAAAAAAAACTAGCGATTGAAGAAAAATTCAGTGGATCAATTATGCTTTTACACTATAGTAAACAAGAAAGTAGAACTATTATACAGTTTTGTTATAACATGTACATAAAATAAATTTCTCAAATAATCAAACATGTGGGAGGTATGTACAATTGAACATTTCTTATGAACTTTACTTTTACATTTATCAACCATTTTAGGAGTCATCGTCTAAACCTTTATCAAAAGAAAGCTTTTACCAAAACTCATCTAAAGGATAAGTAACCATTATCATTTGTTATTTTAATTTGCTTTTTTCGTGCACGGGTACATTGCGACCCCAGCCAGTACTATAAGGGGGTGAACACCATTTTTAATATACACATTCATAGCATACAATTTATAGAGCTATGCATATTAATTCATAACTAATAGTAAATCAGTTAACTTTATAAAATGATAAAGTGACAATATGGTCTAGCATTCAGGCTATTATTCAACATGAAGAAACAGGAAAATAAATCATAATTTGCAATCTAGAAAAAAGTCATAATCATATAAAAATGCATTTCATCACAAAAAATTAGAGATATTTTTACCATAAGAATATAATTACCCACTTTAATTTGCAGCTTTCTCTTAAATCTTCTTCCCTTTAACACTTCTTTTTTTAATTGAAGTTCCTATGATTAGAAACATTAACTTGATCAATACTCTTAATTATCTAAGTCTATTCAATATTGAAACATACTACCTCTCTTATGATAATATTCATAATTCTACTAGTTCATTAGGGACATTAAATTTTTTCACATAATTTCTCATTCTTATTTAAATGATCGATATTTATCTAAAATACTTTAATTTATTAAATTTTTTATCAATTATCAATCTCACTTTATTCATTACTAAATTTAGATTATAATTCTACTAATATGCATGTAACATAATCATTTTCACTCTAGAAATATGTTTAAATAATTAAGTTTGATTTGTATTATACTCAAACAAAGGTTGAATTATGCTCTCCATCTATTCATACAATTAATCATATTTGTAGTACATCTATATCTAAATCATAAGCTTCAATTCTAGCATTTCATTTATAGGTTTCAATTTAATTATTCTCATAAATCTTTCAACATATTTATGATTTATTTACATAACTTTTAATATAATTAAAATATATATTGTATATTGAAATAATTATGTAACATTTGTATAGTAAAATGGATATTTGAGTTTTCACTTCTTTTTGAAATTGAAACTTATATAATATAAACGCATTTTCTTTATATATAAAAAAACCAAAAGAAAATAAAATTACCACTCAGTTTGCCCTAAGCCCCAACCCATCGGCTTCTAATGCTAATGACGACACGCTCCCCTCCTTCTCTCTCGATGCTGAGCCTCACCTCCTTCCTCTGTCCTGGAGTTCCTCCTCTTCTTCCTTCTTCTTCGAGCGGAAGGCTCTCCTCCTCTCTCGTGTATGCGGTGCTAGCACGCATGCAAGGAAGCCAAATTCCCCTTTTTTTCTCTCTCTCTCATTTCCTCTTTCATTATTTTGGGGTTTTTTTTGCAATGAAACCCAGCTCCCCGACATTTTCTATTCAAGCCAATCACTGGTTGGATTTTATTATTATTATTATTCTTTTTTTTTCTTTTGATTTATTATTACTTACTATTTTTTGTGTAGTCGTTATTGAGTTAATTAGGCTAATACCAATCAAATGGTATTATTGATTTGGTAGAATTAGTTTGGATTTCAGTTAGATTTAATTTAATACCAAATGGTATTTTAAGCCATGTAATCCAATCGAAGGGACTTAGACATCTAAAAAAAAATTTTGTTGTTGGTCTATAGGATTTAGAAAAATAGTAATAGTACGAGTGGGACTAGGATTTGAGATGGATTTAACTTAAATCCAATGTGATCAGAGTGTTGGTTGAGTTAAATCTCATACCTTGTATAATCCAGTAAAGTTGATTTCATATGCTTAAATAGGAATTCACTAATTCTTGTTAGCATGAATTTAGAGATTTAGTGTACCATTTTCATCTGATTTAATTTAAAATCCAATGAAATAAGTTAAGTTAAGTTACTTTGTGTGATACATTTAAAGCCACTTGTGCAAATTATATCCAAATTTACTAGATCCTATTGTGATTGATTGTATTTTAACTCTTTATATAGTGTCGCTCATCTTATCAAGAATGAGTCGAGAGTTGGTCTCATTGATCTTATTCAATGGCGGTGAACTAAATATTGATGATCAATTTATTCTAACTTATGTTGGTGGTCGAAACGGTCCAATTAAAGTTCAATGGCACAACACCTTATTGGATTTGAAACAAAAAATTATGAGATCGCTACACATTGATTCAGTGAGTCACACAGTTAGTCTGACATGTTGTTATCTAGTGGTGAACAGATTTATAGCATCAGTCATTACTGCATGAAGGTAGAATGCGTTATGGAACTATGACGATAAACGCATCAGAGTATTTCAATGGAGTGCTTAAACGTGCCCGTGGGTTGCCAATTCATACACTAATCACTATTATTTATTATAACATTAATGCACTTTTTATAGAAAGATATGCCACTGCAACTCAGCAACAAAAATCAAATATTTTAATGTTCACACAACGGGTGGAAACTATGCTCTAATGTTTTGAAAGGGAAGCTAAACAATTCCCAGAATCAGTTAACATCAACCCTAGAGAGATACAAGTGTTTGATATGGCATGCGGATCATTTAGAGTGGATTTCTCGGATAATGGTCAGTATAGGTGTAGATGTAATAGGACAGTAATATATCATTTGCCTTACCCGTATGCTATTATCACATTGAATTTAGAAGATTAAATCATTTGACATGTGTATCATAATATTATACTCTACACTTATATAAGCTTACATATGCAGCTGAGTTACATACACTACTTAATTGTTCTAAATGGCCAACATATAATGTCAAACAAGGCATACTTGAGTCATTACCACCTGCTAGAAGGTCGAAGATCATTAGTAGATTTAGGAATACTATGGGTGGGAATAGCTAGCGGTGATCATGTAGCTTATGCAAGACAGTTGATCATTACAGTCATTGTACCCTACAATGTAGGTAGAAGGCACCCCAAAGATATACCCTCCAACATAGTTTTTAGCTTTTCTTTTCTTTTCAATTTAGTACATTCAGTTCTCCTTTCAATTTTATATTTTCTTAGCACTAATTATGACATATGGGGATGTGCCCAGCAGACTTACATGCCTTTGAGGTGATGATCATTCTATAGAGTCATATATACATTCGACAGTTCACTAAATACTTATGAGCCTATATTTTGTTTATTATTAGTAGCTTTCATTGAGACACTCGGATGAGGTTCATCTGCGATCTTCCACTAGACCTAGATACCTTGACAATCCATTGGGGATCAGTTCTTGTACATTTATGTAGGGAGCTATATGAGTAAACTACCCAATACCAATATGACTGCACATCTACTTCATATGGTCCTAGGAGCACATTCATGTAGGGAGACTGACTATCGAGAGATTTGGATGGAGCCTTGGTTGAGGTAAGAAATGCTTCTTGGAAATTCAAGTTGATGCTTATATGCATGTTCTAAATATTTGTTTGTGGAATGAGCGATTTGTGTGCCGATGCTAGTGAGAACGCGTGGCATATTATTAGAATGAGGATAGTCACATGCGTCTAACCTTCAGAATAGTCATTGAGTTTAATTTTCATAATCGATATGCGCATTTGAATATGTCTTGTAATATCTGATTTGGGAGCCATATCGCAAAATCGGCATCGCTATCGGTATATGCTCGAGATTTGAATATGTGCCCCACTCATCACCGGAAGAGGGTAAAATGACGAGTTACGAGCTAATTTCTACCCGGATTGATATGACACTTATAGACCCCAACTTCAAAAGGGTCGATGGGTGGAAAAGGCGATGTGAATTGGGTTGACTATCATCGCCTACACATAGCTACGAGAGAAGGAGAGATCATATAGTTGATGGCTTGGATGGGGACGAGGACAGAATGACTACTATTAATCAGTACATGTCTTAGTTCAGATCATGGGCCTTGCTTTATCTACTGAAGACCCTGACAGATCCTCCTACCACATATTATCACAGAGTACCTATAGAGCGTGTATATGTGAGTAATTACATATGTATTATGAGACTTTCAATATATTTTTTGGTAGTTGAAGCTACTTTTTAATATTATCTTTTATGTAGTCAGAGCACATATTGGCTACTCAAGACATCCTTCAGTTGTACTTCAGTTGTGTAGATGATCATGAGTTATAATTAACTGTAGATAGATATGAGATGCTTTGCGGGGACTTGAGGCTGCAGATGCATATTGGGGACACACGTTATAGATCGCCTGCATAGAGTGTCTCACAAGAGGAGGTTTCGCCGGCAGAGCTATATGACCGGGAGTGTCAAATCTATATCGATCCAGTCCATCTACTGCTAGTTCTCCCACAACCTTTCATCCCATCACAGGACTATCCTACGCAGACACTACATGATGATATACCACGGGTTCATGGAGAACCTGCATTGGAGAGATACCATCAGCTGTGTGATCATCCACCACATGCACTTGATCAATATACACCTGAGAGTGGTGCGATTCCACGCAGACGACGGAAGCGATAGCCGCTGTTTAGGATAGTGTTATTTACATGAATGGAGTACATGTATTTATTTATTTTTTCTATCTCTCACATATGTTTCTTTTTTTTTACTATCATATGGTTGCATTTTTTACTATCTGTACCACTTATCATATTGTTTCATATTTATGCTTCTTTAATTTTCAGCTAGTACTGGAATCATAAAAAATGCTTGATAACTAGTTGACAGCAACAATAACAACAAACTTTCATCCCATTATGTGTGGTCGGCTACATAAATCTTTTTTTATCTATTGTGTCTAATTAAGTTTAAACGGTCCTTTTCTACCACACAACAGGACAGATGCATTTCTCCACTTCAACCATCCAACCTAAATTCAACTAATAACATCTCCATTTATTTCACCATCATTTTGGACAATATAGCCTACATATCTAAAACACTCACTCTTTTTAATGACTTCTTCACCTAATGGACTCCCTCTCTACTCTTATCAACAAGAAGAATGTCATTAGCAAAAAGCATACATCAAGGTATATCTTCTTGTAAATACCTGCTAAGAACATTCATAACTAAAGCAAAATGATAAAAGCGTAAAGCTGATCTTGCATGTAATCCAACTGAAATAGAAAAATATTTTATCAATCCTCCTTGTGTTTGGACACAAGTAACAACTCTAGCATATGTATTCTTAATGACTTGAATACAAACAATATTAACTCCCTTCATTTCTAAACTCTCCAAAGTACTTCTCTTGGAATTTTATCAGTGCTTTCTCTACAACAACAACAACAACAACATTCCTTTATCCCACTAAGTGGCTACATGAATCCTTCATCTCCATTGTGTCCTATTATGTGTGAAATTCTCATTTAATTCAAGTATACAAAGGTCATTTTTTATACACCTTAACCAAGTTTTTTTAGGTCTACCTCTACCTTTCTTAACATAAGACAAATCTAGTACATCTACTCTCCTAACCGGGTTATCGGACGACCGACGCTTTATGTGGCCAAACCATCAAAGGCGACTCTCTCTAATCTTATTAGTGCTTTCTCTAAATCAACAAATATCATATGTAGATCCTCCTTACTTTCTCTATACTTCTCCATCAAACCTCTTAACAAATGTATAACATCCATAGTAGATAATTTTTTTTAAAAAAAATATTTACAGACTAGTCATTTAATTACAACCAGCTGGGACTTAAAGAGTTAGCCTGCTAAACAGACTGTTCCTAACCTTGAACGAGCAAATAATGCAGATTCGACACAACCCATGAAGACTATACCTAAAACTAATTTTTTTAAACATACTTAATTTGTTAAATTACGATTTAAAATGTACTTATTTTAAAATTTTTGACTTTCTTTGGAGGGGAGAGAGAGAGGGAGGGAGACTTCGAGTGGAATTGGTAATATTAGGAGTGCTGCTTTGAGAGGCTATGAAATCAAAGTCGTTATGGAGACTTCTCTAATACGATAATCATGTGGGCAAGTCGTACCTAATTTTACAAGTATATATAATTTTTTAAATGTATTTATTATTGAAATTAAAATAATAAGTATTAAATTGATAAATGAATATAATCGTTCATTAAATGGGCTATTGGAGCCAATGTGATATTCTAATTATTTATTTAATAGGCAACTTACTTCAGATTATAACATAGCTTACAATTTCACCTTCTGAATTTTCAGATTTAGAACTAGTATAGTATCAACAAAATTAAATTTATCATTTTTAATATATATATAATTAGATAATTATTCAAGGAAAGTCTCTTATATGATGTATAAGCGATTTTTTATAATTTTCAGATCAAATAATATTTGATCAAATATTGATACGCTTTTGTATGTTTTTTTTAAGTAAGCTCTTAGTACATTATCATGATCATTTGGATAATACTCTAAATATCATTCATAATGATTTCTATAATATTTATTTGAAATATATGAGTAGTTGTCAATGATAGTCGTAACTTTACAGAGAATCAGAGATCATCTAATTTGTATTTTCTTTTTATATATATCTCCATATCTAATTAGAAGAAAAAGCCACTTAAACAAGTGGATATTTTTAATAAGTTAGATTCTAATATCGAAAATAAATATAATTAAATAAAACAATTATTATATGATTAAATTAAATAATAAATAATATGAATTTAATTAACTTAAAATCTTTTTATTAATAATTATTATACGACAATTCTTTTCGTCTTTTCTTGCTTTTTTTTTTTTACTGACTTTGATCTTCTGTGACCCGAAAGCAGCAAAATGGAGGATAAGTAGAATTTAAAATTCGTAGGATTTAAAGTTGCTATATTCGCTTTTTGCAGGATTTAAAGCCTAAGTCATGCTAGCCATGTAAAAGCTACTTCTCCTTATGAATGCTTCTTCTCCAATAAACTAGGGGCAAACTAAGTAACATGAGCATAAAATTTATTAATGGAGTTCGTATAACCCAGTGCCCCCATTGTAGACCCACCAGCAGATCAAATCTTACATTTTTCTATAGTAAATGGTTGTTTGGTTGCCTGCATTTAGAGTGTAAAGTAAATAAAATACAGAGAATTTAATTTTTTGAGTGCTTGGCATGATGTAAAGTAAAATTTCAATGCATTTATAGTATATTTGAAATGCATTAGAATGGTCATTTTGAGTGTATTTGGAATTTGTTCGATTTGGATGAATTCCAAATACATCTAAAATGTTTGTCATGTCCACTGCCGGACACCGGTCACGTCGACCACCCCAGTCGGGCCACCAAAATGATAATCTCAAATATACTTTACATTATATTTCTAGAGTTTTCAACCAAATAAGTTAAAATAATTTAAATATCTTTGCATTCATTTCTGTGCGTTGATTTCACACTCTAATACTGAACAACCAAACATCCCCTAAAAAGGAGGTGTTGCAATGCTTAAATTTATTGTAGAAAAGATTTGATAGATTTGCTTTCCATTTTTAGTTTCATTGGGTTGAAAATTGACATACTTGATGTCAATTTAGATTATAAGATGAGTTATGTACAAGGTGGTCATATAAATAAATTTAGCATCACATCTTTGTTTTATTTTTTATTTTTTATTTATTTTGAGCTAGTGAGTTTACAAAAAGGATAATATTAAAGAGCAGTTCTACAACAACAATGGCAATCCCACTGGGTGGGTTCATGAATCCTTCGTCTCAATTGATGAAGAAAAATGATAAATTTGACTTCCAAACCAAATGATGATTGTTCCTAGCCTATAAATTATATGATATTTGAGCTTATAATTGATGCTCACTAAATTAGAATTCATAAAATAGTAATTTGTTAGTAATTGATGAAAGGTTGTTGTATTTCTTAACATAGATTTTGCCAAACAAAATCTTGCATATATATATATAGTAGGGTCCATTTTGAATAATTTGGTAGTAATTCATTAAGCTTGTTGTAGCCAAAGTAGATTTCAAAGCTATTTGCTAGTGACCAAATAAAATAAGATTATGATTACTATTTAAAATATATAATTATAAAAATTTATCCCAAATAGACTCTTTAATTATCACTTATATACAATATTTCAGATGTTCATATTATTCTTTTCCCCTTCCTTTAAGGGTTTGATTGACTTTCAAGTAGGATTTAACTAGCTATGATTTAGTAAAATTTTTTAAATTCAAAATTATTAAATTTATGTGAATTAAATCTTAAAAATTATGTAGTATGTCAGGAGTTAAATCCAATTATATTTACTTTATTTATATCAATTTTAATTAAGCTAATCAAATCATACCTAATATAATTAAATAATTCAATTAATAATTAATTAGTGATTTATTAATATTAATTAAATAATAACTTATATTTACAAAAATCAATTGAAAATAACAGTAACAATTAACTTAAGATAATATTTCAAATTAATTGATATTATTTACTTAATTAAATTATTTATATGATTATAACACACACTCAATATATCTATATATTAATATAGATATATATAGTTTATCTATTTAATATTAATTTTTTTTAAAATTTATTTTATTAATTAAAATTTATTAACTAAAAATAATATTCTTATTAACTATAAAACAGTAATTTAAAACTAATTAAACATAATAAATTTTATTTAGTAATATTAATTTGTTAAAATCATTTTTGGTAAATTAATATTACATATTAAAATTAATTTAAAATTTTAAATGATATATTTATCTACTTATTTTTAATTAAGTACTTTTTTTGATACATTTGAACTAATTTAATGTAAACTAATACAAATAATACATTTGCAAACTTTGAATTTAAGAATTGTTGAAAGTCTAGACACTAATATTGATTGCATAAAAAAATAGTAATAATAATATTTTTGAAATGATGTAAAAGATTTAAATGGTATATAAATGTAAATATCAAAGTTTAAATATTCAATATATACATAATTCATAATTTTTATATATTTATATATCTAATAAATAAATATAAATATCTATATATATATATTACATAAATATTTATTATTATAATAAAAATAGTATTTTTTTTTTAATTTTTTGAAGTAAAATATATTTTTTGAATTATAGAAAAGATGTTATATTTATAAATATTAAAAATTAGATATTTGATATATAAATACATAAAAATTGTATGCTATCTATATAAATTTTTTTATATTAATATATAAAAATTGTGTAGGTAAATGTTCCTCGATTCTCGTATTTCTCCTCCGAATCCTGTCCTTCAATTCCGAAAACCCTCGACGACGAAGAAGTCGGGCAGTTGCGACGGTAATTCGCTGGAGAAGGCATCAACGGGAGACGCGGAGTGTAAAGTATAAGAAGAGTTCGCGAGACAGCCAACTGCCACGATTTACTAAATCAGGGATTCGACGCAAAGCGGAGGAGAAAACGGGGTTTAAGATTCTGTAGGTTTAAAAAACCTGCCAAATCCTGTTAGCAAGCAGTCACTAATAAACATTTCTCTTCGCCGGCGGCGGGATCGTGTGTTGCGGAGGATCTTTGTAAGGAAGAGGGTCGCACGGAGGCTTCTTGCTGGCTGGAGAGGGGTTGTCTTCTAAAGATTTCTTCCGGGGAACGGAGTTGCGCGTGCTGGAGATAATTTCCTGTTGCGGGAAGTGAAGAGGAGAAGTGAGGTTTAATACGCGTGATTATGTGTGAAGTTTGAGGTTATAGCATATATGACATTTGACCGGCAGGAAAAAAAGGTGACCACGGGCTAGCGGGGCAGTGCCAATCACCGGGCCGCGTAGCGAAACGGTGTGGAGGAACGATTCCACCAGCTGTCGGCTGGTGAGTGGCGGTAGAGAGGCAAGCTTAATTTCATCTCATTATGGAAAACATCACAATGAAAAGAGCAGAGGATTCCATTGCCGGCAATAAAAGAGCACTCGAAGCCCTGAGGGAGCTCATCATCTACCCTTTCTTATATGGCCACATTTCTCAGAAGCTCGGCCTTAAGGTTCCTCTTTATGGTTTCCATTTTCATCGCTCCTCTTTATGGTTTCCATTTTCATCTTTAAGTAGTTGTAGCTTCTCTATCTATCGAATTTTGTAAGATGATGAGATTTGTTAATTGGATGTGATTACAAAAGTTAGGGTCTTAGTTTCACATGCTAAATGAGAGAAAATGAAATCATAATGAGGTCGTTAGAGTTTGTTGGGCTTTGGAGAGCTCTAGAGAGCATCACTGGGGTTCTTTGCAAGGCTTCAATGAGCCATGATGAGGTCCAAGGCTTCAACTCTGGTGCCGCTTTGGAAAACACCAATTATTTTGAATGAGAAAAATCTATTAAACAAAAATTATTTGTAAATTCACTCTTAGAATTAAGTTTGAAATATATTATTATTACCACATGCAATCAAACTAAGGAATTCAAAATTTCAAATTAAGAGTTTTTGAGTGCAGGCTTTCTAACCCAAAAATATTTTTTTGTTCATCTAACCAAAGGAATTCATAATGTAGCTTGATTGGTTATTTGTTTCTTTGTCTTGATGGCCCAAAGGATTCTTTGCATGGCCCCAGTGCAGGAAAGGTAGACTATTTTCACTTATCATTTTTTATATTGTCATAGCACCGTGGCACTTCAATAGTTGTTTATTAATTTTAATGATTTTGTGATTATTACTTTTAATTCATTCAGATGAAAAAGTAATGCATTTGTTATTTTTCTTTCTCTAAAGTGCACCCATATCATTTAGTAATAGCTCAAATGTCATTTCTTGCAACCTTCCACATAGAATTACCAAATTCGAATTAACGGAATAACATGTTTGGAATAATTATTGCACAACACCTCATTGATGAGTTTTATATAAACACAAAATGGTTAATTGCCCATATCTAGCTAAATCCCTTCATCAAGGGATTGACTAATTAAACAATATAATAATTATCTAAAAATGGTTACCAGGCTATACTTGAATATTCAAATAATGTTATTCTATGTTTTTTTTTCGCACTATACCCATGCAAGATGAAGCAATGCTAGAGATTCAAATCTTGGAATAAAACAAATTGAGCATCTGACAATGGTTTGGAGAGAACATTGACAACCTTGTCAGCAGTGAGAACATACACAATCCAAACCTCACCATTATGATTTTTTTCCCAAACAAATTGGAAATTAAGGACAGAATGTTTTATCCGAGTGTTAAACTTCAGGTCATCCAAAACATTCATTGCATAGGCATTATCATCGTATATCATTGTAGTACTATTAGGACCAATTTGGAAAGTAAGATGTTAGCCAAAGGTTATGTTATGTATTATCATCTGTAAGATGGTACCGTAGGAACACATTTTTCATATAAAGTTACTATCCTTGTAACGACAATGCTCAGAATTGTGCAGATGATAGCATGTTTGACTATCTGGCTAGGCTTATCATGAATGCCTTTTGCCACTTTTGTCACAAGACATGCCAAGATTATGCATGAGCATAGAGGGAAAAGGTTCTCATTTGCTGTTGTATCCAAGGGCATTAAACTCATTAAAGATTGTCCACAACATTTGTGATTGTTGATGGCTTGGGTAGCAAGGGTGTGTTCATGATCATGAAGGGAGGGTGGTTGGCCATGATGATTGAGCTTTTTGTGTAGTTTCATTGATGTTCTTAGCTTGGGTGGTCATGGAGCTATGATTGGAGGAGTTATTTGAGGTTCAGTTTGATGGTGGGTTAGCGGAATGATTTTAGTCACTATGGTTTGTTGGTGTTGTTTAGCCCTCAATCGATATATTGATTGATGGTGTCAAGTCATGAGTAGTGGGAGACACAATGGGTGTTGATAAGAGTGGCATGCTAGAAACAATGAAGTGCGGACAACCATAGGACACCTTAGAGATCCAAGAATAAAGATTTTTAGGACAATGATGGGGGAGATATGCTCAGCGGGTTCAGATATTTGGTTAGCATGTTAGCTATAGCTCATTAATTACAATTTTATTATACACTATGTTTCCTTTTGGTATTTAGCTTCTTTTTTTTACAATTAATTTATCAACATATTTTATGGGTATTTTAATAATAATGCTACCTGACAATCATGTGGGTTGTTAACTTTAGAGTCTTAACACTAATATAAGGAAATATGAAGGACACTTAGTATCATCTTTTTGCTAATACTTAGTAAAGAAGTTTTTTTCGCATGTGCGCTATTGCTATTATTGTCTGCAGGTCATCGATTTTCCCTTACTTGGTATGTTAATCGTTATTTTCTAACTTTGTGCTAACAATAATATGTCCATCTAATTTTGAAGGACACTAATATATGAAGGACACTTAGTATCATCTTTTTCGCTAATACTTAGTAAAGAAGTGCATATTGTCTCAGATTTTCCCTTCATGTTAATCGTTATTTCCTAACTTTGTGCTAACAATAATATGTCCATCTAATTTTGCCCATCACTTTCATGTTAAAGATTTGATTGGCCATGAGCCAAAATAACTATACAACTAATTCAAGTGACAAACTATGTCCAAATCCAAAACTAATGATTTAGTTGCTTTTTCTAGTGCCAAGATCACTTTATCCAAGCCATCATCGTCCAAGTCAACATCATTCTAAGATCCTCAAGCATTTAGTTTCCTATAAACAATGGATTTTTCCAAACCATTATTATCCAATTTCAATTTTAATTCATGTCAACATAATAGAAGTCATATGCTTTCTTTATCTACATGTGAATATAAATGAAGGAACAATTGATTTATAAAGAAATCAATTGAATTTGTATTGATTTAAAGGGAGTTTTGGCTAAGCTTATGAAGGTAGTTCATATGACTTAGGAAGGAACTTAGGATTTGAATTTGATTTTGGGTTTCAATCATTTGGAGTCAAATTTGGGATGGATTTGAATTTAAGGTTTGGTATGAGATTTGAATCTGGGTTTGATTTGAGAAGGTGTATATGGATTGGGTTTAGGCTATAGGGTAGGTAATTTTCTTAAGTTCTAAGGCATGACCTAATCCTATGATTAACCCTTATAAAGTCTCTAGGCATAGGTTAAATGTTCACCTAATTACTAGATGTGTCCTATGACTAAGGAAACTTTAGTGTCTAGAAGATTCCTAAGTTTAAAAGGATGGGGTTGAGAGCTCACTCCAAAAGTGAGGTCAACACACTAACACATTGATAGGCCATTCTAAATTATTGGATTTAATGCTTTATGGAGAAAGTTATGAATTAATTAGAAGGGGAAAATGATGTTCTAACATGAGTTCCTCAATGAAAAATTATGTTTGATTTATAATGACAAGATAAATTTTAGCCTTCTTTTTGCTAATTTTTTGTTAGGAATTGTATGGTTCCTACACTTTGTATGAAGAAATATATGAATTATTTTGAAACATTTTATGAAATTTTGATACATGTTTTGGAAGAATAATTTTTAATTTGATAAATCATGACCGGAGAAAATGCTTGTTAATTTTGATTAAGGATCATCTTTGATGCAATCACTGCTGGTTAAAATGCATAAATCTTAACGTGTTTGTGTTGTTATGATAGATATTTGAAGATTAAAATACCTGGCTTCGCTGCAATTATAGTTGCAGTTGCATGAACCACATATTTAAATGTGTCAAAATTTATACACCAATCTAATTTTCAGTTGTGTCCAGACAAGCTTGGTAGAAGCTGTGGTTCTAGAGAGTGGTGCACATCTAACTAGGATAAGGTAATCCAAGAGAAACATATATTTGTTTTATGTTTTTATAATTGGTTGGTAAGCTATGTCTAATTGTTTATTTTTATTCACTCTGTTTCTTGTGTTCTTTTTAATATTTGAATGTTTGATTTTCTATTTGGTTCCAGTACATCTTCTGTCCATAGAGCACACGTTGGTGAAAGTGAGAAGTTTTTACGAGAATCCTTTGCTCAAGCATATTCATATGGTTCATCAGGGAAACCCTCTGTTATCTTTATAGACGAAATTGATGCGATATATCGTGACAATAGGTATAATGTTTACAAGCACTTTTTGGGTGGATGCATGGACGCATGTGTAGCTAATTGTTTGAAGGGACCAAGTTGGCTCATCCTTACCTTTCACTGATTTTATGACTCAGGAAGGAACAAGAATCTCGCATAGTTGGCCAACTTCTGACTTTGATGGATGGAAGCAAAATTTCATCAAAATCCCTTCCAAATGTTGTCGTGGTAGCATCAACTAACAGGTAAACTTGCTTGGAAATGATCCTTAGAGCAAACTATGAAGTGTTAAATTTATTAACTTCTATTTAGTTTACAAGTAATTTATCATGTCCTGGAGTTGTATTGAAAGTTGTTTCATGCAAATGAAAATTATATTGAAAGTTGTTCATAAACAATGTCTTGTTAGGGTTGATGCAATTGATCCTTTTCGAAGACCGGGGCGTTTTGATATTGAAATTGAAGTCAATGTTCCAAAGAAACGGTTGAAAATCCTTGAGGTTTGACACAATTACTTTCATTACATTTCAAACTAGTCATTTTTCATGCATGCTCAGTGTCAGCATCTTGCAATTTAATAAGCAAACAAATTAGACTGTTGACAATTGGAAGTGCATGCGTTTGTGCTCAAGAAGATTATGGTTGTTGTTGATATTTTATGATATTTAAAGAAAGAGAAAAAAAAGAAGAAAAAAAAGGAAAGAAAATAAATAAAATCTTGAAAAATATGGAAGAATATAAAAAATAGAAAATTTTAGAAAATATTTTAACCATTCACAACTTTTGTCAATCTCATTTTGAGGCTAGTAAATCTTTTTTTTTTAGTAATTTTTGCTAAAAAACATGAGTATCTTGCTAAAGATATTTAAAATGATTAAGAAGGGTATAAATCAATGACTTGATCCTTTATGTGTTAGGAGTGGAGTTTGCCTGGCTTCTGTTTCGATAATTATCCAAGTGATGAAATTGTGGTTATTTTGGCCTAATCTTTTTTGTGCATGCAATAGTACAACCTAATGCACTCTAAGTTGAATAATATTGAAATGTTAAAAAGTTATCTCGAATCAAACTAATCTAATTCTCTTAAGATTTTAGATAGATAATTTAATGACACATGTCATTAAAATATATGTTATTTATTTGCATATAATTTTCAAGGCCTTTCTTGACAAAAATGCATGTAAAAAAACTCTTTGGCTCACCTTGCATTTTGGCAAGGGTTGTATGTCCTAATTTTTGGACTTGATGCTCTTTAAAAAAATGGTAGAGTTGACACAACTCGTGCCTCATCAATGGTTAATAAGATTAAAGTGAAGCTAAATTGAATTAATCTTTTTCATCTTGTGCAGTATTTAACCATAAACACTATTAAAATAATTTGTAATTAATTTGATAAGGTCTTGAAAGTCTTTTATAATGAAATAAAAATAAAAATGAATATTTTTTGAGCCACACCATTTATAGCATACGATTGTAAGTCCAATGTTTGGGCTTCTCCAAAATCATTAGAATGTGAGTGCTAACCCCCATGCAATGCATGTTGTAATTATCATGGACAAATTGAACTCAATTGATATGCGTACGAATTTGTCTATGAACCCAATTCTTTGTAAATAAATGAGTGGAGTCGATAAGGTCTCTAGCATGATAAACACAAAAAAAAAGTAAAAAAATTATGGGTTGCCTGCCTATAAAGCATGGTTGTGAGTCCTTATCGTTAGATCTTCTTTAAACTTTTAAATTTTGAGCCTCACTTATGATCCTTGTTCTCTATATTAAGTGTTAAAATCGACAAGACTTTTGGAAAATAATCTGAGATAAAAAATGTGTCTCTACCTCGATTATGTGTTGACATCTTGGTTATTCCATGTTATTAAAAAGATAAAACAATTTGAAACATGAGAATTCTACACATGTTGTGGTGCCTTTACATCAATGATGGGATTAGTTATTGAATATTATAATTGGAGTGGTTCACAGCCAAAATTAAACATGTGATCATAAAGATGAACTTTTATGTCTTCACTCTAATCATGAGTTTGATTATTATAATATCTTCACCTGATGTGTTCATGACTAAGCCAAGCTTTTATTTATAAAGACAAACTATTTTAAGCTTTTTCCCCTATAATGGATATGTTTGCTAATCGTAATTAAAGGAGATTTTATCTTAAAATATCATCTTAAATTCCATGAAAAAAATGTATTTAGGGTTCATTCTTGATGATAGTTATGTCCAAGCAAAATCTTATTCGGGAGGAACTTTGTGTAACCTTCAATAAATAAAAATCTTGAAAAATATGGAAGAATATAAAAAATAGAAAATTTAAGAAAATATTTTAACCATTCACAGCTTTTGTCAATCTCATTTTGAGGCTAGTAAATCATTTTTTTATCGTAATTTTTGCTAAAAAACATGAGTATCTTGCTAAAGATATTTAAAATGATGAATATGGGTATAAATCAATGACTTGATCCGCTATGTGTTAGGAGTGAAGTCTACATGGCTTGTGTTTCGATAATTATCCAAGTGATGAAATTGTGGTTATGATTTATTTAGGCCTAATCTTTTTTGTGCATGCGATAGTACAATCTAATACACTCTAAATTGAATAATATTGAAATGTTAAAAAGTTATCTCGAATCAAACTAATATAATTCTCTTAAGATTTTAGGTAGATAATTTAATGATGTGTCATTAAAATATTTGATATTTATTTGCATATAATTTTCAAGGCCTTTGTTGACAAAAATGCATGTAAAAAAACTCTTTGGCTCACCTTGCGTTTTGGCAAGGGTTGTATGTCCTAATTTTTGGACTTGATGTTCTTTAAAAAAAACGTAGAGTTGACACAACTCGTGCCTCATCAATGGTTAATAAGATTAAAGTGAAGCTAAATTGAATTAATCTTTTTCTTGAGCAATATTTAACCATAAACACTAGTAAAATAATTTGTAATTAATTTGCATAAGGTTTTGAAAGTCTTTTATAATGAAAAAAAAATATTTTTTGAGCCGCACCATTTATACCATACGATTGTAAGTCCAACGTTTGGGCTCCAAATCATTGGAATGTGAGCGCTAACCCCCATGCAATGCATGTTGTAATTATCATGGAAAAATTGAACTCAATTGCTATGCGTATGAATTTGTCTCTGAACCCAATTCTTTGTAAGTAAATGAGTGGAGTCGATAAGGCCTCTAGCATGATAAATACCCAAAAAAAAAGTAAAAAAAATTATGGGTTGCCCTTTATAAAGCATGGTTGTGAGTCCTTGTCATTAGATCTTCTTTAAACTTTTAAATTTTGAGCCTCACTTATGATCCTGGTTCTCTTTATGTAAGTGTTAAAATCGACAAGACTTTTGGAAAATAATCTGTCTGAGATAAAAAATGTCTCTACCTTGATTATGTGTTGACATCTTGGTTATTCCATGTTATTGAAAAGATAAAAGAATTTCAAACATGAGAATCCTACACATGTTTTTTTTTTTCGGAATTTTTGCTAAAAAACATGAGTATCTTGCTAAAGATATTTAAAATGATTAAGATGGGTATAAATCAATGACTTGATCCTCTATGTGTTAGGAGTGAAGTCTACATGGCTTGTGTTTCGATAATTATCCAAGTGATGAAATTGTGGTTATGATTTAATTAGGCCTAATCTTTTTTGTGCATGTGATAGTACAACCTAATACACTCTAAGTTGAATAATATTGAAATGTTAAAAAGTAATCTCGAATCAAACTAATCTAATTCTCTTAAGATTTTAGGTAGATAATTTAATGACATGTCATTAAAATATATGATATTTATTTACATATAATTTTCAAGGCCTTTCTTGACAAAAATGCATGTAAAAAAACTTTTTGGCTCACCTTGTGTTTTGGCAAGGGTTGTATGTCTAATTTTGGACTTGATGCTCTTTAGAAAAATGGTAGAGTTGACACAACTCGTCCCTCATCAATGGTTAATAAAATTGAAACTAAATTGAATTAATCTTTTTCATCTTGAGCAGTATTTAACCATAAACACTATTAAAATAATTGGTAATTAATTTGCATAAGGTCTTGAAAGTCTTTTATAATGAAAAAATAAATAAAAATGAATATTTTTTGAGCCACCATTTATAGCATACGATTGTAAGTCCAATGTTTGGGCTTCTCCAAATCATTGGAATGTGAGCGCTAACCCCCATGCAATGCATGTTGTAATTATCATGGAAAAATTGAACTCAATTGCTATGTGTACGAATTTGTCTCTGAACCCAATTCTTTGTAAGTAAATGAGTGGAGTCGATAAGGCCTCTAGCATGATAAACACCAAAAAAAAAAAAAAGTAAAAAATTATGGGTTTCCTACCTATAAAGCATGGTTGCGAGTCCTTGTCGTTTGGTCTTCTTTAAACTTTTGAATTTTGAGCCTCATTTATGATCCTGGTTCTCTATATGTAAGTGTTAAAATCAACAAGGCTTTTGGAAAATAATCGTCCGAGATAAAAAATATGTCTCTACCTCGATTATGTGTTGACATCTTGGTTATTCCATGTTATTAAAAAGATAAAAGAATTTGAAACATGAGAATCCTACACATGTTGTGGCGCCTTTACATCAATGATGGGATTATTTATTGAATATTATAATTGGAGTGGTTCATAGCCAAAATTAAACATGTGATCATAAAGATGAACTTTTATGTCCTCACTCCAATCATGAGTTTGATTATTATAATATCTTTACCTGATGTGTTCATGACTAAGCCAAGCTTTTATTTATAAAGACACTATTTTAAGCTATATCCCATATAATGGATATGTTTATCGCTAATCGTAATTAAAGGAGATTTTATCATAAAATATCATCTTAAATTAAAAAAAAATGTATTTATGGTTCATTCTTGATGATAGTTGTGTCCAAGCAAAATCTTAATCGGGTGGAACTTTGTGTAACCTTAGGTAGATAATTTAATGACATGTGTCATTAAAATATCTGATATTTATTTGCATATAATTTTCAAGGCCTTTCTTGACAAAAATGCATGCAAAAATACTTTTTGGCTCACCTTGTGTTTTGGCAAGGGTTGTATGTCCTAATTTTTGGACTTGATGCTCTTTAAAAAAATGGTAGAGTTGACACAACTCGTGCCTCATTAATGGTTAATAAGATTAAAGTGAAACTAAATTGAATTAATCTTTTTCATCTTGAGCAGTATTTAACCATAAACACTATTAAAATAATTTGTAATTAATTTGCATAAGGTCTTGAAAGTCTTTTATAATGAAAAAATAAATAAAAATGAATATTTTTTGAGCCACCATTTATAGCATACGATTGTAAGTCCAACGTTTGGGCTTCTCCAAATCATTGAATGTGGCTACCCCATGCAATGCATGTTGTAATTATCATGAAAAATTGAACTCAATTGCTTGTTATGCAATTTGTCTCTAAACCCAATTCTTTGTAAGTAAATGAGTGGAGTCGATAAGGCCTCTAGCATGATAAACACCAAAAAAAAAAAGTAAAAAAATTATGGGTTGCCTACCTATAAAGCATGGTTGTGAGTCCTTGTCGTTAGATCTTCTTTAAACTTTTAAATCTTGAGCCTCACTTATGATCCTGGTTTTCTATATGTAAGTGTTAAAATCGACTAGACTTTTGAAAAATAATCTGTCCGAGATAAAAAATGTGTCTCTACCTCGATTATGTGTTGACATCTTGGTTATTCCATGTTATTAAAAAGACAAAAGAATTTGAAACATGAGAATCCTACACATGTGTGGCGCTTTTACATCAATGATGGGATTAGTTATTGAATATTATAATTGGAGTGGCTCACAGCCAAAATCACACATGTGATCATAAAGATGAACTTTTGTCCTCATTTCATGAGTTTGATTATTATAATATCTTTACGATGTGTTCATGACTAAGCTTTTATTTATTAAGATACTATTTTAAGCTATATCCCATATAATGGATATGTTTATCGCTAATCATAATTAAAGGAGATTTTATCATAAAATATCATCTTAAATTTCAAAAGAAAAATGTATTTAGGGTTCATTCTTGATGATAGTTGTGTCCAAGCTAAATCTTAATCGGGAGGAACTTTGTGTAACCTTAGGTAGATAATTTAATGACATGTGTCATTTCTGATATTTATTTGCATATAATTTTCAAGGCCTTTCTTGACAAAAATGCATGTAAAAAAACTTTTTGGCTCAACTTGTGTTTTGGCAAGGGTTGTATGTCCTAATTTTTGGACTTGATACTCTTTAAAAAAATGGTAGAGTTGACACAACTCGTGCCTCATCACTGGTTAATAAGATTAAAGTGAAACTAAATTGAATTAATCTTTTTCATCTTGAGTAGTATTTAACCATACATACTATTAAAATAATTTGTAATTAATTTGCATAAGGTCTTGAAAGTCTTTTATAATGAAAAAATAAATAAAAATGAATATTTTTTGAGCCACCATTTATAGCATACGATTGTAAGTCCAACGTTTGAGCTTCTCCAAATCATTGGAATGTGAGCGCTAACCCCCATGCAATGCTTGTTGTAATTATCATGGAAAAATTGAACTCAATTGCTATGCGTACGAATTTGTCTCTGAACCCAATTCTTTGTAAGTAAATGAGTGGAGTCGATAAGGCCTCTAGCATGATAAACACCCAAAAAAAAAAGTAAAAAAATTATGGGTTGCCTGCCTATAAAGCATGGTTGTGAGTCCTTGTTGTTAGATCTTCTTTAAACTTTTAAATCTTGAGCCTCACTTATGATCCTGGTTCTCTATATGTAAGTGTTAAAATCGACAAGACTTTTGGAAAATAATCTGTCCGAGATAAAAAATGTGTCTCTACCTCGATTATGTGTTGACATCTTGGTTATTCCATGTTATTAAAAAGATAAAAGAATTTGAAACATGTGAATCCTACACATGTGTGGCGCTTTTACATCAATGATGGGATTAGTTATTGAATATTATAATTGGAGTGGCTCACAGCCAAAATTAAACATGTGATCATAAAGATGAACTTTTATGTCCTCACTCCAATCATGAGTTTGATTATTATAATATCTTTACCTGATGTGTTCATGACTAAGTCAAGCTTTTATTTATAAAGACACTATTTTAAGCTATATCCCATATAATGGATATGTTTATCGCTAATCATAATTAAAGGAGATTTTATCATAAAATATCATCTTGAATTCCAAAAAAAATGTATTTAGGGTTCATTCTTGATGATAGTTGTGTCCAAGCAAAATCTTAATTGGGAGTACCCCCCAGCCCCACCAAAACTCAAGCAATAGCCGACCGCTCACATTAAGAGTGACTATTTTTGGCTGCATTAGTTTACAAGGATGATCGTTTTAAGTTTGATCACAACTCTTAAAGCTAATAATACATCCAGTTTTCATATTTATTTAATCATTGCATTATCGTTTGGGTGTTTTAATTCTCATATTTGTTGATTTGCTTCTTAGAAAGTAAGTTGTAGGAGTATTTTTTTAACAGTATGTGATATGCGAATCTTAAGTTTTCTTGCAATAACTACATATATCATGTTATTATAGTAGCATTCGGAAACTTTACCTTGAATTGTCCCACATCATCTAGGCACAGATTTGGGATGTGGTCGAGGCATGTTTATAAGTTTGCAATTTTAATGGCTTTATTGATTCTCACCATTTTACAATTTTTTTAATTATGTCCCAGCTATATTCAAGGAACGTAAATGACAAAGTTGACCTACAAGCAATTGCTCGATCCTGCAATGGATATGTTGGCGCTGATTTAGAGGCATTATGCCGTGAAGCTGCTAGGCTTGCATACCGCAGGTTATCAAATAGGGCTCAAGCTGGTGAGGTACTTACACTAATAATGGAAGATTGGGAAAATGCAAAATCTGAAGTGGGCCCGAGTATCACAAGAGGTGTTACGAAAGAATTTTCTAAGATATCTTGGGATGACATCGGAGCTTAAAGATTTGAAGGTTAGAAATTTTGTTACACCTTTTTAAGATTGACTTTACCCACATTATCTTATCAAACTTCTCTTTAATCTATGCAACAGAAAAAGCTTCAACAGGCTGTTGAATGGCCCATCAAGCATTCCCATGCATTTGCACGATTAGATATCACCACTTCGTGGTGTTCTTTTACATGGACCTCCTGGGTGCTCTAAGACTTCTCTTGCTAAAGCGGCAGCTCATGCGGCTCAAGCTTCTTTCTTTTCTTTAAGGTAGGTCCCCACTAAAGATTGGAAGTAATCATTCACAAGGTCAGTTTTTCATTAAATATGTAAAAATTTTATATTACTTGTCAGGAGTAAAGGATTTTTAGAGGAGCAAGTAATTGAAAATGAACATTAATGATGCTAGAATTTGCTTTGATCTACATTCAATATAAAATTTAATATTCTATGGTGATTTGTTCTTTTACTAATGGAGTGGTGCTATCCCTATGAGGGGAATATTGGCCCCATATTCTCTCCTCTGTGGAACAGTTGAAAAGTTATGGTTAAGGAGGGCGATTATTCTTCATTTGGCAATATCATGTTATGTTAATTGATATGTTAAAAAGTCACGGCCTCAGTAAACTCTGCAAGTGCGTTGTCCATAATCATTAAGTCGTGAAAAGGTGTCGTGATACATGCTTTTCTTGCAGATTTAACACAGATCAAAATGTGATATATTATATTTTTGAAAAGCAAAGCAACTAAAACTCATTATCTAATGAGATCAAATTCAGTGAACTAGCAGTGAAGTTTTTTAAAGTTTTCAGCTGCATGCGCTGTTCTTTGGAAGACTGGTCAATTGATCACCTTTCCATGCCCTCTTGAGCTGCATGCCGAGCCACAAGATGTATGGAAAAATGGGCCTTGAAATTTTTTATTATTCTACCAATCTTCTTCGAACACCAGCTACCACCTCTACATTTTTCTTGCCTTTACTATTGTACACATGTATCATTGCTCTTACATCTTTGCAACTCTATTATTCTTTATCACTATCTTCTCATTCTTTACAGTGAGCGAAGTTCTTTGTATCCATGAAAATCATGATGAGTTTTTTCTTTCATCCTAATAGAATCTCTCTGGGCTTGTAGTTCACATTTAATTGTTTGTGCTTCTCCATGTGGAATATATTTTACAGTTCATGAAAAGTATTTTGCTTTAACTTTTTGGCTTTACCATAAAAAATAAGGCCCATCAAGTATTCTTATATGAGCTACTTATTTCCTTACAGTGGGGCTGAGTTATATTCGAAGTATGTTGGTGAAGGTGAAGCATTATTGCGCAGAACATTTCAGAAAGCTCGTTTAGCAGCACCAAGTATTTTGTTCTTTGATGAGGCTGATGCTATTGCTCCTAAACGGTGAGTATCCAAAATTTCTGCGTATGTCCATCATTGTTCATTTGCCATACTAATGCAACATTCTTATTGAATTTGTTACCGAAAACATCATGTTTCCAGAGATATAACTCCCCATTGAGATTTAAACAATAATTTGTTTATGCTTCAATATTATTTAGCATTGTTTTTCATTATCAAGTCAACTTTGTCTTCTTTGGTCATTGACAACTAGAGCTTCTGTTTAACTTCTGAGTATTCAACAATGGTACGGATAAGAGGATGTCCTAAAAACACATCTGAATTTGTCCTCCATTTGTGGCTGTGTTACAAGTGCAGTGACTTATTTTGCTGCAGCCATTGCAACTTTATTGCAACGATAGATAGATAGTCTATGCCTGCTTGAAATTAATAAAGCCGTTATTCTTTGAAATATTTGTACGAGTGGTCATTTTTGTATGCATTTCTTGTGCATTTTCACATGGTTATGTATTACTTTTATTTGTGGTTTCCTTTTTATAAAATCTTTCCACTTAATATCGTATGTGCTCTTATGTTCTCAGTGGAAGTCATGATGGGAATTCAAGCGGTAACATCACTATTGGTGAAAGGCTTCTTTCAACTCTGTTGACCGAAATGGACGGTCTGGAATTGGCTACGGTATAACTCTTCTCCATAATATCTTAATGTGAAATACAAATGCCAACTTCTACCCGGCAACCTTTTGGATTGAAAAAAAAGTTATTTTACAGGGAATTATTGTATTGGCTGCAACAAATCGGCCCTATGCAATTGATGCTGCTCTTTTGCGTCCAGGTCGCTTTGATTTGGTATGATTCCCATTTTATGTTTTAGCTGCTTTACTGATCTTTGTTTGTCTGTAATGAGAATGTGAGATTTGATTAGTTGCACATTCATGCAGCTTCTTTACATGATATTGCCTACATTGCTCAAACAGTCATACAGGAATGATTCAAGGAGGGTAATGTAATGATGTGTTATGGTTAAATGATATTAATAAGATGAAATTATAGTGACATGATATTTAAGATTCCTAGTATCCGATTTAAAAAGAATCCTCTACTTTTAATTTATTTGCTTGTTCTTGATTTGATTGATCTTGTTAACCTGCTTTCTTAACTCTCTTAGAACCATACTAGAATCGGAACTTTTCCAGGCCCATTGTGCTGTCTAATGTTATGTGGCATTATTCTGCAAGTCATCATATAAGTTCTATTTCTTGTTCTTATGACATTACCGTCACATGCTTAGTACAGATCTTCGTAGTTTGGAAATATTACAACAATCCTTCCGTTAGAAATAGTAGTGCGTTTTATGTTTTAAGAGAAATCATTAAAAAATTATATAAAGTGCAACGAACTAACAACAACATTTATGGTCAAATTTGATTATACTCAAGAAACTGTAATTATTTATGTTCTTTAAATAATGAATTGGATGTACAAAAAAAGTTATAGTTGCAACATGATGCTATATTTATTTTGTTAAATTTGAATCTGTGCAACAATTTATGATAGACCATATTTATAAACTTGACTATATAAAGTTCAACAAGAGCTAAAATCCTAATTTAGACTTGAAACCCAAACCTCTATTAGAATCTATACATATTCTTGATTATGAAACCAAAAAAACTATGACTGTTGAAATTGCTTAAATCATTTGAGTAAACTGATAAAAGAATTCTCGAGATGACATCTGTTGATAATGTGACACTATCTCAATAATGAATAACCAAATTGATATCAATTTTTTTTTGTTATTATTTTTGTGATTTAAAATATATAAAATAATTTATGGAGAAGGTAAAATTGTGTCAATGTATTGAAGGATTTAGTATGATACATACCTTCATCAAAACATACAAATTTTAATTCTTGTCTATGTGGTTGTATCATTTAAATTATTTGGGGTTTTTTTTGGAAGAGATCGTCAATCAATTTTATAGATATATTACATTTATTTGGTTTCTTAATTCGTCATCATTACTATATTGATTAGCTTATCCCAACTATTTGGGGTGGTTTTATGAATCCTTATTTTTTATTTAATTACTAAGTATTACTTGAGATGTTAAACTTATTCTCCATAAATCATTTGGAATAGCTTTTATTCATGTTACCTAAGACTCATCTTTTCACACTTCTAATCCTTTGACGTAAATTTTATTTATTCATCAAATAGGTGTATTTTTTTATCATTTCTTGTGCATGTCTATATCACATAAATGTATTTCTAATTATCCTATTGTCAATTAATACCATTCCTCTCTATAGTGATTTTTTAATTATTATTTTTAGTTTTGTTACACATTCATCTAAACATTTCTTTTTTTATCATATTCAACTTAGCTATCGGTAATTTTTTTATTGCCTAAAGCTCAAGTCCATACACTTTCAAAAACCTAATTATGATTTTGTAAAATTTACATTTAAGCATCTATGTTTTCTTCTTATTGCATAGTTACTTCTAAGAATTTCCTCTTTTAACTATCTTGACTTAATTCTAAAAGTTATATTCTCGTCTCTATCTCTGTTCATCATATAGAAGATGTAATAGATCTATCACATGGGAAGCGCATTAACTTTGCCCATGGTGACTTGGAGATATCAAATGCTTAATATGTTGAATTCAAAATTTTTAAAGTCATGATTGATGTGGAAGTTCCTTGCTACTTCTAATTCTCGTTATATTGTTCCTTGTTGCTTCTATGCAAATTGCCTCTTCCATTATATGTTACAATCTTAGATTGTTGTTTTCTGTAGCCTTGAACCTTTCGCTACCCTATTTCTCATCACTCATGTTGCCTTTGCTTTGTATTCTTCTACTCGCTATCCAATTCGTTGCTTCTCGCTTTTCTGCTACCCTTTATCCACAGCGTTGTCTCACTATTGTTGTTGTTCTTTTTTATCCCTAATAATTTGTATAGTGCCATTTTCTTGCAATTTTTTTCTCGTTCTCTGTTAGTGTTGTCACTGGCTTATTTTGGTGTATATTGGAGTAAAACACAAATTGGAATTTACAAATCAAGAATTAGTGTTCTTTTTTTTTGGAATGGAATTCCGGTAGGATAAATTGAACGTCTTAGTCTTAATATATGAGATTTTTTTTTTTTATTTTTATTTTTTGTAGGAGACTTCTGGGGCATGTAAAGTCAGTTAACATTGAGTATTATAATAAACTTATAAATTCTAATTTTTCTCTATTATGCGTGTGTGCTTATTAGATGTGTATTTTGAGTACTTCACAAGTGTGGGCATCTAATTTTAGGGGCAAGGCTTTTGCAATGATGTGAGGCTGGCTTCTGTTTATCAGTGTTTTTATTTTAATTTATTTAGTAATTGATATTGTGCTGATGAATGATGATTGAAATTTTATCCTTTATGGACCAAATTTCCTTTTCATAGTGTGAACTTGATCATTGCAGAATTTTATATTTGTTTACTAATTTTTGAGCGAAATTTTAGATTTTGATGACTATTGAATTATAATTTGGATGAGTGTAGCATGCTTGTTATTTATACTTTTAAAAACAACTCGTTCTTGCTAAAATTGGGAGCTTGTAGTTTTTAAATTATAATTTAATGGTTTTTTATTGTGCGTCTCATTTAAATTGAATTGGTAAATCTTAGACTCTTAATCATCCTTATATTTCCAGGCAACGCATTTTACTCAGAGTTTGTCAAACGTTAGTGGAAAAAATTTCCCACATATGATCCTACATTTGTATTTGTTAAGAACGGTATTTAATGTTAGTGAAATTATGAAAAGAAAAAGGTCCTAAAGACCAGTATCAAGCCTGACATACAAGCAGCGCAAATAAGAATGTTATGTCACTCTCTACGTCCGGGTCTCAAGCCATTGTTAGTCATATATAGATCAAGCCCTATCAAACCATGGGAGGGTGATTCTGTACATCTGCCAGTAGTTTAGGTGACTCAAATAGTTGACCGTTTGAGAGGATCCTTATGAAGAGTTGGTTGATCTCCATTGAAGATGGTAGAGCTCTGGTTGTAAAGTGAAAGAATAGAAGAAACAAAGATGCAGGAACTCTATTGGTGGACGGCAAATAATAATTTTACCTTGTGTAAAGGTGGTGGAATGAGATGCTAACTCAATGAGTATCTAGGTATATTATGCACTCCCTCTTTGTATCCATACTGTCATGTGGAAAGTCCGTCATTCACAAATAATTCTGTCCGTTATTTTATTTTGTGAGTCAAATTTTATGTTAGAGTCATGATTTAGGTTGTGGTTAGATTATGAGATATGTGGAAGTTTTTTATTTATTATTAATAGGGTGTACTATAAAAAATAATGTAAACCTTACCACGGCTATGGTTTATGTAGTGCCCTTAGTTGCAATGTGCACTATAGTGTGTGGCATAGCAGTCCATTGACAACTATGATTCACACCCAAGTTGATGTTAACTCTCCCCGTTGCATTAAATGGATTTTTCCCACTGCGTTGTTTAAATATGTCAACATTAATGGAACCTTGTATGCTACTGGAAGTGGTGGGTAGTAGCAATTGTTTTTATTGAAATGTTAGAAGTAGAACTTTAGCCTATGTTTGGGTTCTTAAGTGGGCCTTAAACTGGATTACTGCTATTTAGATGGAGAGTTTGTTCAAGAGAGGGGAGTAGGGGAGCTGGCCTTTTTGGAGAAGAATCCCAAACTAGGGATAGAAGTGAATTCTTTATAGGAAATTTTGCAAGGAACCCATTATCTTCAAAAATTTTTCATTAAGATCTGTGTTTTTTTATTTTGCTTTGTGACAATTCTTTAATAGTTGTATTTTTTCTTTTGGTTAGTGTGCACTAATTATGAATGAAAGTAATAGGCCTAATGTGTCCTGGATTGCAGTAAAAAAGTTGCAAAAAAATTAAGTTTTGAGCTCTCATGTGGCATTCAACAGGCGTGAATGAAAAAAAAAAAAGAAAGAAAAAGTATTCATAAAACCCCCAACAGCTCGAAAATGACAAATAATGATGAACTTAACCTAAGCCATGAGACTGACTTAATCTTTCCTTATCCATCAACACATGCGTCAAATACTGCTCATTTCATGCCTTGAATTAGTAGCATTATATCCTGATGTACATATTTCTTAGGTATTGTATGTGCCACCACCAGACATAGAAGCCCGCTGTGAAATTCTGCGCATCCATACGCGACAGATGAATCTCGGGACAGATGTAGACCTCATACAGATAGCAAAAAAGACAGATCTCTTCACTGGAGCAGATCTTCAAGGGCTATGCAGGGAAGCAGGCATGGTTGCTCTTAGGGAAGATATCACTGCTGATACCGTTTACGATCGCCATTTCCAGGCTGCGATGGAGTCTCTGAAGCCCTCGTTAACGAGATCGATGATCGAGGACTACTCCAAATTCAAATTGCGCAACAGAAGCTGAGATTTTAATTCGTCGATCTTCGGTTTTACGATTTGTAATCTGTTTATGAATAGGAGCAGTGGCAGATGGTTGGTTATTTTAGTTGGTGTAGTGAGTAGTTCTAAAACATAGGCTTTATGTAACCAAATTCTACCTTCTGCAAATATATGTATTATTTTTGTGTAATTTAAACTCACATATGAAGTAATTTATGCACTTCTTATTGTGCATGTATCAATGGTGAGGTTTTGTTTTTGGCAAGCCAGGTTATATTTTCTTGTCCATTTAAATGCTTGTTTGTGATGAAGGTTTTGTTACCTTTGTCTAGTTTTTGAACAAATGCTGGTAAAATTTGGTTCCTATAGTATGTATGTATTTACATGGGTTTTATTATTGATTCCTTTATTTTGAAATATTTTGATGCATTTATATTGGTGCTCATAGACATTCTTCTCATCACTTCAGTTCCAAGATAATTTAAATATGAAATTATGATTCTTGCTTTTTTCCTTAGTGAAATTATTTTTTGGGTGCTGTTTGACCTTGTAATTGACTTTGAATCAAAATGCCAACATATTAAGTGAGGTTTGTTTTGGATTGGATATGTGAAAATTCAATCTTGATATATATATATGATTTCATATAATAAGGGATATAAAATCTTTCACCCAGTAGCCACTTATTTCTTTACATATCATATAATTTTTATGTATTTATATATCTAACACCTAAAGTAGGGGTGTGCATTATTTGATTTTAACTAAAAAATTAAATCAAAGTTTTCAAGTAATTTTGCTGGATTTTGGTTTTAATTAATGAAATTTTTGATTTTTGATTTTTGGATTGGTTTGTTAAATAAAATTTTGGATGGAATCAAATAAATTGAATTTATTGATTATTTGATATTTTTTTTTCAATCATCATAGAAATTTAAATATTAAATAATTATTTTTTTAATTATATATAATTTTGTTTATTATTTGTTCATTATATAAAAAAAAATATGAATAAAAATTAAACAAATAATTTTAAAATATAATAAATTTCAATTTATCCAAAATCAAATAAAAATAATTGAATTAAATTATTATTTAATTTATTTGATTTTGTATTCTGTTTAGTCAAAATATCTACTTCTTTTGAGTGAAATCTTTTTTTTTTGCAGGAAAGTCTTGGTTTTGTAAATATCTAAGTTTGTGTGTGAAATATGTAAATGCAGAAGAATTGCGTGGTATGTATGTAAATTTTTAAAAAATAAATTCATGAATTTGTAAATTTTTCAATCAAATAATAAGAAGTAATCCAAATATATTATATTTTTATTACACTATATTCTTTTTTGAGACAATCAAATAGCCCTGCAATATAAAGTTTTGATTAGTAGCTCTATCAGAACTATCATGGAAAAATCAAATAGCCCTGCAATATAAACTTATTTAGTTCACAGGCATTTTGAGTTTGAACTTTGAGGAATGAATAAGTATCTGAATTTGTCATGAAAATGATGGAAAATCTATATCAAATTATATATTTATATATATACCTGTGAAAAGTCTCTTAAGGAACTGTTTTACGTAGCCTTTCGATCATATCATAATTGCCATAAAGACAGTCCTCATGCATTAACAGCAACTGCTCTGCAATCTGTAATTTTTTAAATTAATACTGTATTAATGAAATGTTTTTAAAATTTTCAATTGTTATATAAATTAACTAATTAGCAAATTTATATCAGATAACATATCATAATATTACATATATAATATTATATATTAACTAAATATTACAAATGTTTTTATTATAATATTTATAAAATATTATAATATTATATTAACAGTTCTAAAATTAAAATGTTTAACTGTCAATTAGGGAAGATAAGTAAAACCCGAGAAAGAACTATTTATAAAAACACAAACAAAACTTGATTATTATTTTTAATTCTTTCTTCATTAAGGAAATGCAGAAATAAAATAGCAACAATAAAAAAAAAATTAAACTTTGGAGATAGGAAATGCAAATAAAGAAATACCTCCTCAACGCTCCCATCCACAATTTCTGTGTTGAATGAAAGAAGAATGATCTCGTCAAGTATATGCTCAAGATCATCTATGTATACAGGAACTGCAAGCCAAAAAGAAGAAAGTGTTAGACAGATAATTTTGAAATGTTAGAACCAGGAGTCATGGAAAGTCGAAACCTTTGGATTGGGAGAACCACGAGAGGAGGCTCGCTGCGAGCTCATCGCACTTGCGCCTAGAATCGCAACCGCCCCACTCATGCCGGACGGCGATCTGCAGCGCCGCCCACTGGGAGAGGAGGAGAGATATTCCCTCATGGAAAACCGCCATTGATTCCGGCGACATTTTTGTAAAGGAGGGGTTGAGTAAGAGGACGAGGGGGTTTCTCGGAAGGCAGAGAAGACGAGCGAAGCACAAACGCGGGAAGAGATATTGAAGGAGACGGCAGCGATCATCTGACCTTAATTTGGAACATAGGAAGAGCGTTTTACTTTTTTTTTTTTTCCTTTTTTAATATTTAAATTTACCTATTTATATGATTAGAAAAAAATTATATAAATTTTTTAATATTTCAAAATTATAAGCCACATTTAAAGTTCGTCCAGTCTAACATACTGTCTGGATTCACTATGAAAATATGTGTAATATAAATTTTAAGGGTCATTTATGTACATAGCACATAAATCTTATATATTATATATATGAAATACTTAATTTTTTATATTCACTTAAATAGCACTTATATTTTGTTATTACATCAAAAATAGTAATATCATTATCTTTTAAAGTGAATGCACTTTTAGATATAGAAAAAAATGCTATTTTTATAAATATGAAATTTTAAGTTTTAAATGTGTAAATAGATAAGAATTATGTGTTATGCATGTAAATTTTCGAATTTAATTATTTTTTTATTTAAGTAAATAAGATATTTTTAAGATCTATATTGATCAAATTTTAGTTGGGATGTTCTAATATACCATAATTTGACTTAAATCATCATCAATTATTAATAATTGGACTTTAAAATTCTCTAATTCACAAATATAATATATTTTAAGAAGATTTACATACACACTACATGATTTTTATGTATTTATATATTCAGCACTTAAAATTAGATATTTATTTTTAAAAAATAAATGATGATTAATGTGATATTATTAAAGATTAGAGTGATATATATATATATATATATATATATATATATATATATATATATATATATATATATATATATATATATATATATATATATATTTAAGTGTTAGAATGTAAATATATAAAAGTTGTATGATATGTATATAGATACTCCTGTATTTTAAATGAAAACTTGTAATTACTGATATTATTAATTAATTATGAAATGTTAGGCACATTAACTTTCAGTTAATAAATATTTAAATATACTTTGAACTTATCTTAATCACAAATAAGAGAAATTAATTATTAATCATTAGAAAAGATCCATTTTACTCTTATCTTACCTCTTAATTATACCATAAATAATTAATTCTTAACTAATAAACCAATTTATAATTTTTCAGCTATAAGAATTATAATTTGATATTAATTAACTGCTAAACCCACGTCCCCATTGAAAATAGATAATGGATGATTTCCCACTGCCCCTACAGCGCGCCTAATTCTTTCTCAACTCTCCTCCTTACTCCGCGCCATGACCCCATGGCTTCTATCGCCACCGGCCCACAGGCGCTCGCCAGCCTGTCGAGCTCTCTCCTGATCCCTTCTCCTCGGACGTTCTACCCCATGCTCAGATCATCAAATCACTCTACCCTCTTCCCTCCTTCCTTTCTCTCAAACCACCTCATCAACTATGCGAGCTCGACCTCCTTCTCCGGCCTTCCACCTCCTCTCCCTTGACCCCTCTCCCTCCGTCGTATCCTTCACCGCCCTCATCTCCGGCGCCGCCCAAAACAATCGCCCTCTCCTTGCCCTCAACCTCTTCCCCCTCCTCCTCCGCTCCTCCGTTCGCCCCAACGACTTCACTCTCCCTTCCCTCCTCAAAGCCACGGCTTGCCTACGTTGTCCCCTCACCGGTCTCCAGCTCCATGCCTTTTCGCTTAAATCAGGCCTCATTTCTGACGTCTTTGTCATCTCCGCCGCCGTCGATATGTACCACAAGACGGGTCTTTTTTCCTACTCCCGCCACCTATTCGATGAAATGCCTCAGAAAAATGTAGTCGCTTGGAATGCTATTATGACCAATGCAATTCTCGAAGGTTTTCCAGAAGCTGCTTTGGACGCATTCGTTCGCCTTCGATTGACTACCGAAAATCCCAATGAGGTCTCTTTTTGTGCCGTCTTCAACGCTTGCGCCTCGGTGGAGTACTTCTGGCTCGGATCTCAGCTCCATTCCTTCATCATTAGATTCGGGTTCGACACCAATGTGTCCGTAGGAAACGCATTGGTTGATTTCTACGGAAAATGTGGTTGCGTGGTTGAAGCAAGGCAGGTTTTTGATAGCATGACCTTAAAGAACGACGTCTCATGGTGCTCTATGATCGTGGTGCACGTTCAGAACGCGGAAGAAGAAGAGGCGTTCCGTCTCTACCTTGCAACAAGAAGGGAAGGACTTATCCCCACTGATTTCATGCTCTCGAGCATTCTCACCACTTGTTCTGGCCTCTCCGGCCTTGAGCTCGGCCGGTCGCTTCACGCCGTGGCGGTTCGGTCCTGCATCGACGGAAACATATTCGTCGGCAGCGCTTTAGTCGACATGTACGGCAGGTGCGGGAGCATTGAGGAAGCAGAGCAAGTCTTCGAATTGGTGCCTGAGAGGAACTTTGTCACGTGGAACGCTATGATCAGCGGCTACGCGGCCCAAGGGAACGCTTCTATGGCTCTCAGAGTGTTCGATGAAATGACGAGGACTGGTGAAGTTAAGCCGAATTATGTTACTCTGGTGAGTCTGATGTCGGCTTGTGCGAGAGGAGGGAGATTAAAGGAAGGGATGTACCTGTTTGAGAAGATGGAGGAGATATATGGAATTAAGCGGAGGAATGAGCACTATGCCTGTGTTGTGGACTTACTTGGAAGGGCGGGAATGGAGGAGAAGGCCTATGAGATTATCAAGAAGATGCCGATGAAGCCATCTGTTTCAGTGTGGGGGGCGCTTCTTAATGCCTGTAGGATGCATGGGAAGACGAAGCTGGGCCGAATCGCAGCAGAGGAGCTGTTTGAAATTGATCCTTATGATTCTGGCAATCATGTCCTGCTATCAAATATATTTGCCTCGGCTGGAAGGTGAGAGAGATTCTTGTTGCTTCAGCTTATCATTTTCAAGAAGAATATTTCTACTCAAGCTAAAATGGCTTTCACATATCATACATTTTGATTAGGTGAACAAAAAAAGACCTAACCCAGTCGATATTCATTCAGTATAACTGTTGTGCATCCTTGTTTATTCTCCTAATCTCACTGATGCCTTCGATTCAGGTGGGAGGAATCCATAGATGTGCGAAAGGAAATGAAGGATGTAGGAATCAAGAAAGAGCCTGGCTGCAGTTGGATAACCTGGAAGAACGAGGTCCGTGTCTTCCAGGCGAAGGACACCAGCCACGAAAGGAACGCTGAGATCCAGGCGCTGCTGGCTGAGCTCCGGCGAAGGATGGCGGCCGCCGGCTACACTCCCGACACTCGGTTCGCCCTCTACGAGCTCGAGGACGAAGAGAAGGAATCGGAGGTCTATCAGCACAGCTCGCCCTGGCCTTCGGCCTCATCTGCATTCCTCGTGGGGCGGCCATAAGGATCAACAAGAACCTCAGGGTGTGCGGAGATTGCCATCAGGCTATCAAGTTCATCTCAAAGATTGTTGGGAGAGAGATCATAGTGAGGGATAATGTGAGGTTTCATAGATTCAGGGATTGCCAGTGCTCTTGTGGGGATTATTGGTGATTTATTATTGCTTTGGCTGTGATTACTCTGTTAGGAAATTGGGCGAGTTATTAACATATTTGTTGGATTAATCCAGATTTTGGCACGATCCTGATTGTTTTCAGGTTACAGTGAAGCTCTGGTCTTGTGATTTAGTTGAAAGTGGCTTCAGAATTATGGACCATTTGTACATAATACCTTCAGAGCAGACCCAAAATTCTATTATATATATATATATATATATATATATAGAGAGAGAGAGAGAGAGAGAGAGAGAGAGAGGCAAATTTGAGCCTAATGACAACTATAGTTAGCTTTGAAGAAATTTTTAAAATAAGTATTAAATAATTAGTAATTATAATTTTAAGTATATTAAAAAAAAATTTCAGTTTAGGTACATTTATCTAAATTAAGCTATTGTGGCCTTCGTTTTGCTAGCCTTATAAGCGTTACTGATCAAGATCGTCGATAATGTCGGCTTTAAAAGCTCGACCGATTATCAGGCTATCTAAATAATCAGCGTCGCTGGTATTCTTACTTTTTTCACCCGGCCCGATGACAGAGCTCTTCCCACGCGAATCGGTCGGTGTCAGCTCCACCTTCAAATTCCGGCTCCACCGCCAAGTCCCGGCTCCACCGCGCACTAAAAGTTCATGTAGGACCCTCGGCTCCAGCTCCTTAAGCTCGACACCAGCTCACACGACCCTTCCCTCAAGGTTTTTTTGTAGGTTGCTTAAGATCTTTCGTGATGAATTTACTTAATTCTATTTTAAAATGGTTCTATCTAATCCTATTCAGAGGTGCCATCTTGTTCTTGCTTTGTTTTTTGTTTTCTTTTATGAGATTTAGTCATCCTGTTCAGAGGTGCCATAATTACTATTGGGTTGAAGCATGACCTTGCAGAAATTGGAATTTGAGAATCATATTAGACACTTCATTTACTTAATTCTATTTTAAGCAATGTCCATGGATTGTAGATGACCTCTGAGTACATGAAGTGCAATATGTCAAATTTAAAAAATTATAAATCATACAATAAGAGATTTATTATTAGAATTGATGATGGTTCATTATCCTTACTGGAATTGGGTTTGTTATAACTCAATTTGATCTTTCTAATCCCAAACTTTGATTGTAACCAACTTATTTTCTATGAATAAACTCTTCCTTGATCTAAATTTATTTATATTGCAAATTTTAGAACTTTGAATCATGGAATATGTATTAAAAACTCATGAATATTAGTTACCTTCTTTGCACAACAATCATATTATTCCATAACTGATATTCAAGGTGATTTAGTGAAATATTAGTTTTGCATTTTATTCATTCAACACTATAGGTTGAACATATATTGAGGATGAGCTCGTTGCTTCATTGATCCTCTTCTATGAGATAACCGATCGACGATCGCTTTATTCCAAGTTATGTCGGTTGCAAAAATTATCCAATGCAAGTCTTGTGTCATGTAAACTTAAAAGATTTAAAACAGAAAGTGCTTAGATCTCTACGTTATGACGTTGATAATTTCATAGTGAAGCTAACGTGTCGTTTTCTTGTCGGCGCGGGATACATAGCATCTACGATTTTTAATGATGAAGTCAGAGGCGATCGGATGAAGCTTCCGCCGACATTAGTTCTTTATGTGGAAGTCAAGCCATGTACTGAATCGCGAATCGATATTGATCTCATGCAAAGATATTCCATCCGATTACGCAAATGATTTCACTTTGTCAATAACCTTGTACCACAACACTATGACGACTTCGTAAGGTTAGTAATTACCTCAACAATGTTAGCTCATCTTTATTTTATGGTTCATCATATCTTTTATTTTTTTAAGGATTATGACTTTGTTGACACAAAACTCAGTTGTCTGGTGAAGCACGATTGTATGAGCAACCTAGTACATCTAGAGTACTGTCTGATGACGAGTGCGACACAATGAATAGCGAATCGAGCAATGCATATGATGATAACGATGTTGAAAAGGATTCTTTCCTTGGTAATACCAATTTATGTGACACCAATGTTGGTCACGAGCTTATTCGAAATCATTCAATCCGGAATTTTTCAAATGACAATGTTATGATCTACAATAACGACTATGTCCGCACATGCCAAACCACAAAAGATTGGGAGGACATTGGATGATAGTTCATCGATAATTCATGTTTTGATGACATCGAAGTTCCAGTTAAGTTATATGAAGGTATGTGTTTCTCAAATAAGAATGAGCTTCAGTTTGTAGTAAGTGGTTGGTCAATACTCAGTAATGTTCAATTTCTTACCATCACTTCAAATCAAAAGAATTTTACTATTATAAGTGCATAACATAGCAATCCTAGCAGATCTTGTCAATGGCATGCACAGAGAGAGCATTGGGAGGTGCTTGGGATATCAACGTTAGGTGCACCGCATTGCATAAGCACTATCGCTGGTTCTACATCGCCAATGTACTTCTAAGTTCATTAGTTTCATAATGCCGTTGCTAAATAGACTTGAAGCCAAGGAGATCATTGGATAGATGGAATCAAAATTTAATATTAAAGTATCTTACATGAAGGCTGGGATGCGTAAGAGTATCGAGCAATATTTGGCGGGGAGGACTCGCTCTCTTGGCCTATTCATGGATTCATTATGCTCTGTTTTGCTATGAACCGCTTTTATCTCATCAAATATTTGCAAGTTTTAGAGATTATTTTGGGCATTTGGATCATCAATTTTCAGGTTGACAATTTTGTCGTCCTATTCTGAGCATGGATGGAACATTCCTACTAGGAAAGTATCGCGGCGCGTTACTCACATCTATTGATATTAATGTCAATAATGGATTATTTACGCTTGCTTTCGCTGTAGTTGAATCTAAAAATAATGAGTCATGACTCTGGTTCATTATGTGCAAACAACAGCTGTTGTCTATTATTTCAGCAAGGAGCGATTTATGAATCATTTGACTTATGTGTCAAGATATTACACCATGACAATGTATGGGTGTACATATTCTACGAACTTTCATGTTATGCTAGATCGAAATAACTGATCAGACTTCGATGCGGAGCGGGGACTTTATCCTTTGCTACTACCAACTTTTAAAGTAAGATCAGGTAGGCCACGATCAAGTAGATATAAAAACACAATGTACGATACCGCAGTACATAGCACTCGTATGTGCAGTTTTTGCAAATCAATTGGTCATTATCGAACATTGTGCCCACACAACCCTACTAGTAGAAGGTTAATATGGATAGTGTAAGAAAATATCAAGTACATAAACTCTAGGGATTTGCATGTTTATTCCATATTTTTACATAATTTTAATATTATTGTCTTCTAACATTATCCCATTTTGTTTTTTTCATAGGTACGATGGCTGAGGAGCCTTCAGACTAGTGTCGGAGGGCGGTTGAGATGGTCAATGGCACGGATCCTGACCTTGAGAGGTCTATCCCAAAGATAGCCTTACGCAGACATAGGGTCGTGCATCCAGATTTGGTATGAATTTACTTTCAAGCTCATTTTGTCAAAATATTTTAATTGATCACCTAGCTTCATAGCAATTTCTTTCTATTGTAGGGTACTATTTGGAGGCAGCTTCACATCTTCTTATGCTTAGGGAGTGGCCCGTTACCTACCCGCGGTTCATAGTCGCCTCCGCGATGGGGCTTCATTGTGTTAGCGATATTAGACTTGACCATCACCTCTTGACAGCATTAGTTGAGCGTTGGTCTCCCTAGACCAACACTTTACATTCGGCGAGAGATGATTGTGACATTGCAAGACGCTGTATGATCTTGGGATTATGAGATGGTCTACCATCATCGACCTATTGTAGTTGGAGAGGGAAGCGGTGTTGGGTTGGTCACTGATGAGCTATGGGTGAGCACATGCAGTATATCATGACCGCCCAACAGTCCATTATACATTCCGGATGAGGCAGGCACACGCTCAGACTTGTATGCCGCTTAGGTGGCTACGCTGAACATTTTTCAGGGAGTCCTACACAGACCTCACTGATATGGACTTCAGCAGACATTTACGAGCATATGTGTTATTCCTTCTTGGGAGTTTCTTACTTCTAGATACTTTCAGGTCAGAGGTGCACTTGTAGTACCTACATTTGCTAGAAGATCTAGATACATTCAGCACATTCTCAGTAGGCGGTGCAGTGTTGACACACCTATACAGAGAGCTGCATGAATCTACTAGACCAAGGAGAGCCAACATGACTAGTTGTCTTCAATTGCTCCAGATCTGGTCTTAGGAGTGACTTATGTTAAGAGACCAACATTACATGTCCCCTACCTAAGGATCTTGATGGGCTGAGCATCCGTTTCAGGTCAGAAAACTAAACTGTTTTTCAATTGTTTTAATATACCGAGTAAGTAAATCGATTTGTATATGAAAATTGGTTTACTGTGTGAACAAGCGATATGTGATGTCATTTGAAAATATCGAATTTTGGGATGAGCTTGATGGACTACTATTGAGCCATGTACAACTCTTAGATGTTAAAATATATTTTATCTGAATTTTATCATACGATATTCTATGAAACAACCACTCAAACATACAGGTGACTTGGGAGACGTATGTATTCTGATTAGGGCTTGCCTGTCTGATATTTGCCTTACTGACGAGGTTGTATGGCTAGCACGTGTTCCCCTGATCAGTTAGAAGAGGGTGGAGTGGCACCTTTCTAACAGTTCGTCGGTTGGTCACTTACCACGCATTGTTCATGGATCCCAACTTTAAAATAGTTAATGGCGAGGAAAGTTGATACGAGTTCGATCATCACCGACATCGCTACTGGAGGCAGAGATCACATTGTCGTGATGATGACACTTATGTCTGACGCAAAGCCCTCCAACAAGATACATGTTATGGTTCATAGCTTCATTGTACTTGCTTAAGGCGCATATTGATCCACCAACCACATACCACCCCAGAGCACCTGCCGAGCGAGCATATGTTAAGAATACTACAATCTACAAATTTTTTTTAGCTATTTTAAACTTTTTTCATATAGGTGGAGCATATCTTAGCGACGGAGGACATTTTTAGCCTTTCTTTGGACGCTCAGTGACTCAAATTGGCTATAAAATAAATATGAGAAGATATGTCATGAGATCGAGAACTCCACATCGCTGACTACATGCTCTAAAGACATCACAAAGAAAGCATATGTCACATGGCCACAATATTCGCCTCGACTATACAAAGCATGTATGGGTGTAAGTCTCACTTATGATGATCCGTGTCTTCCACTTTTCGTGAGAGCTCTCACCAAAGACTATACGGACGCTACACCTTCACAAGATTGGGTGCCTTTAGGAGACTCACAAAGATGGGGTCAAGTTGCGTGCCAAGATCGAGACCACATGATGTCCCATCAACCGCGGATCGCCCATTATAGCCACCGACACTTACACTTCATATAAAATGATAGCATATAAACGTCGTCAAAAGATAATATACGTAGATGTATTTATATTGTATATTTGTGACTAGCTATTTTTATAGTTTTGTATTCTCTGCATTTGTAAATAGGTTTACTTAAGATATGAATAAAATTTTTTTATATAATTTATTTAGTAGTACAACAACTTCATATAAAGTAGTTTAAATTTGATGTTAGCACATATCTGATTGAGTTTATATGCAAACTACAAGCAAATACAACTCTTGTAAAAAAATACATCTCCTTTCTAAGAAAATAATAATAATAATAACAGGAAAGTCGCCTTATTGATTAGCTGCTATTTAAAGCCAACCGATAATCGATCGACGCTTTAGTAAAACGATTATCGTGCTTGCTTGATCAGAAGTCTCTATAAGTCATTTCTAAGTCACCTCAACGATGAGGTGGCTGATCTATCCCCCACTTATGGGACGAATATACCTAAACTGAATTTTTTTTAAATATACTTAAAATTATAATTAATAATTATTTAATATTTATTTTAAAAATTTCTTCAGTTTACAAACTTCTATTTTTAAAAATACAAGATATAGAATAATAATAATTAAAAATAATGTGTATAAATAAAATAAATAAAATATAAAAAAAAAATCATTTAATTAAAATTTTTTAATTAATTATTTAAGTTAATATATATATTATTTAAGTTAATATATATATTATTTAAGTTAATATATATATTATTTAAGTAATTTATTTTATTATATTTTAATAATTTTAATGAATAAAATTTATTAATTCTAAATTTAAAATTTTAATTATTTATAATAAATATATCTTATTATTCGCTCTTTTTGGTTCAAATATCATTCTCTAAATTTCTAAAACTCTCTACAATAATTTAAAATATAATAATATATATTAAAAATATTTTTATATAATTTTAATTCAATTATTTAGGATATATATATATGTCTCTTTAATTATTATAATATTATTTTAATCACACTTTTCCGTCATGTCCAACACATATCGAAGGCATGTTTGAGCCGTGTCCGTGTCCGACATTTGTCGAATACTGAATGGATACTGAATGCTTAATTTTTAAGAGTATCGATACATCATAGATAGATAGTAAGATGTTTGATATGACACTTAAAATACTTAGTTAATAATAATTTTGATGTTAAAAGCAAGTGATCCAAGTTGAAACGGTCGAGATCTCTTAAAATATCCTCGAAAACTTTGGGATATCGTTAAATCCTAAATAGCTCTCAAATATGAAGTGTTTATAGTCAAATCGAGTGTCTCGAAGTTCAACAAGCCAAAGATCTTACAATTCGACTTCATTTGAGCATTCAAATGCACAAAATACATCATATGATCAAGGGGATCATTTTGCCGTCGAAGGAGTGGTACGGGTTTTGCATGAGACGCACTCTCCTATAAATAGCCCTCATTTTTCATATGATGAGAGGAGGCCAAGTGAAGGAGAAGGCGGTGACGAGGTCGGTATTAGTACGTCCGTCTTAAGCATCAAATTTATGTTGCCAATTTTTCTTAGATCACATAGATCGTTAGATGAGAAGGCCCTGTTGAAGACAATGACGAGTACGGTATTAGAGCAACCGATGCATTCAAATATCTAACGAGAAAGTTGGGCGTAGAATGTGTTCACAAAAAGAGATGCCTTCAATTTTATTCGAGAGAGAAAAGATCGAGGATCGAATGGTGATAAGAACGATTAATGCATTTGTTAAGGAAAGGCAAGCAGCTGATGGGATGTTTGCATGGGATGTACAAGTTGATGAGTCTGATTGCTTAGTAAGTTTCTTTTTTAGCAATGGCATGTCTAGGATAGAATATGATTGTTTTGGGGATGTGATAATATTTGATACAAGCTATCGACTCAATAAATATAATCTTGTTTGTGCCCCTCTTGTTGGAGTAAATCATCACTGGCAAAATGTATTATTTGGAGTAGCCTTTTTATCAGAAGAGACAATTGAGTCATTCACATGGCTATTCCAAACATTTCTTAGGTTGATGAATGACAGACATCCTATGACAATATTCACTGATCAAGATCGCATGGCGAGCTATCGAATCGCTTTTGTCGACACTCATCATAGTTGCCAATGGCATATTTCAAAGAAAGCTCCTTCCAAAGTTCATTGCTTCAATAGTAATAAGATAGTACAAGGGCTTTTTTATAAATGCATGAGTAAGTGTGACTGGAGGAAGAGTTTAGAGTTTGGTCCGCTAAGAAGGCAATGCATGATCATGGTTGATGAGCTTTATAAGATTAGATCCAAGTGGTCCACCGATTCGAAGGACTCATTCTGCATGGGCATCTTGTCAACGCTTCGTTCCCTCGTGGTCACGTGGTGGCCTCCCCCGCATTTTGCAGGAAGCTAGAACATCCTCGATGAAAGAACCCGCAAATGAGCCCATCCAATCTCTGCATTCTTGTTGCATGGAGAGACGATCGTCTCTCTCGTGTCCTTCAAACCTCGCAAACATCCTCAACCGTGGTGTGGGGTAGTAGAGAGGCGTGCTTGAAACACTGACGGGAGAATATCGAGAGATATAAGGAGAGAGCTGAATTGGACTTAAAACGGACAACTATCTGCCCACTGCACAGTGATTGGGGGGTGGAGGACCGGGACACCCTCGCCTTCCAATAAGTCCTCGAAAGGCGCACTGTGGTAAGAGGATAAAAAATTTTGAACACAAACAACATAAATAAATACATTCTTATATGAACTAAGTGATATTATTATATGTCACCTGGCTGCCTCCCAAACCAGAGAAAGCATTTTTTGGGAACTCTATTTTAGCCCATCGCAAAGATAACGTGGTTTTGCAGTTCGATGACGTGATGCTTATGTGCTCACATATCTACAATGAATATATTAAACAAGAAACTTCAAGACATTTTATTTCACAAGAATGGAGATATAAAACATACCATCGAAGAGTGACAAAGCCACCATGTAACCACCGCCTTCGTTCAATCTTTGTAATAACATCAAATTGGGACACTGAAAGTCCCAAATGGCATCCGCCAGACAAAGAAATCCTATATCATCTAAAGCAATCAATTCCGATGCCACCCTGTAATTGTGGTATACAAAAATAGATTTGTGAAGAAAACGATATACAACAAGACAACCGTACTCGAGCCATCTCAATTCTCAAGCCGACTCTCAAATCATGAGTGAACAACGCAATGGGATTTCGCCATACAACCTTCTCACCTGCTTTGGCATCCCTATCATCAATGCAACTTCATCGTGGGTGAAAGGAATGCCCACCTACCGAAAGCTTGCTTTTTTATGTCCCAAAGAAGACAAGATCGATGTAATGGCAACCGAAGTCGCTTGATGCCGGAGTCTAATGAATTGATGGAGCTTCTTCAAAATGTTAGTGGCTTCAACGGAAGCTTGTAATATTATCGAACACATTTCACAGGTAGGCTGCACCTCGTTATCCTTTTCCCAGACATGGTTAACTTCAGAAAAACAAGTAATTAGGTTAAAAAGAGGTCTGTACCCTCCAAAGAGGTACACAGGGTACAGATGCACTAAACCACCCAGATACCACCCAAACTGCCATCAAATGCTTCCTTTGCAATATTAACATAATCATATAAATTGTCAAAAAACATGTGAAAACGCAAAACAATATGTACCTCCAAAGAGGTACACTGATGCACTAAACCACCCGATACCACCAAAAACGCCATCAAATGCTTCCTTTGCAATGTTCTAAACATAATCGTATGGAATTGGCAACATAAATTTGGAAAATCGAAAATAATCAGACTCCAAAGAGGTACACAGGTACATGCACTAAACCACCCAGATACCACCCAACCGCCATCAAATGCTTCCTTTGCAATGTTCTAAACATAATCATAAATTGGCAACATAAATTTAAAAAATGAAAAAATAATATGTACCTCCAAAGAGGTACATGTACTAAACCACGTACATCAAATGCTTCCTTGCAATGTTAAACATAATCATAAGGAATTGGCAACATAAATTTGGAAAAAATCAAAACTATCAGATTCTCCAAAGAGACACGTGACTGATGCACTAACCCACCCAAAACTACCCAAATCGCCATCAAATGCTTCCTTTGCAATGCCATACATAATCATAAGGATTTGGCAAAATAAAATGGAAAAACTGTAAAAATGGACCTCCAAAGAGGCACAGAGTACGATATACCCACCTAAATCACCCAACCGCCATCAAATGATTCCATTATGTGTTCTAAACATAATCATAAGGAGCAAAAAACTGAAAAAAGATCAAAAGAGGTCATACCCTCCAAAGAGGTGCTACGATGCAAAATACCCACCCAAATCACCCAAATCGCCATCAAATGATTCCATTATGAGTTCTAAACATAATCATAAGGAGTTGTAAAAAAAGCGGAAAAAATATCAAAAGAGGTCTGTACCTCCAAAGAGGTACACAGGGTACAGATGCAAAATACCCATCCTAAACCACCCAAACTGCCATCAAATGCTTCCTTTGCAATGTTCTAAACATAATCAGAAGGAATTGGCCAGAAAAAACTGTAAAAAAAGATCAATAATGGTCTGTACCCTCCAAAGAGGTACACAGGGTACAGATGCATAATACCCACCCAAAATCAAACCCATCATCAAATGATTCCATTATAGTGTTCTAAACATAATCATAAGGAGTTGGCCGGAAAAAATCAAAAGGTCCACTCCAAAGAGGTACACAGGCACGATGAAAATACCCATCCTAAACCACCCAAATCCATCAAATGATTCCTTTGCAATGTTCTAAACATAATCATATGAAATTAAAATAAATTTGGAAAAATCAAAAACAATCACTCTCCAAAGAGGTACACGTGGTACGATGCACTAAACCACCAAGATACCACCCAAATCGCCATCAAAAATGATTCCTTGCAATGTTCTAAACATAATCATAGGATTGGCAACATAAATTTAGAAAAATCGCAAAAAAATAATCTGCATTCTCCAAAGAGGTACACGGTACGATGCACTAAACCACCCGTGATACCACCCAAACCGCCATCAAATGCTTCCTTTGTAATGTTCTAAACATAATCGTATAATTGGAAACATAAATTTGGAAAACAAAACAATCTGTACCTCCAAAGAGGTACACAGTACGATGCACTAAACCACCCGATAATAACCCACCGCCATCAAATGCTTCCTTTGCAATGTTCTAAATATAATCATATGGAATTGGCAACATAAATTTGAAAAATCAAAAATAATCTGCATTCCAAAGAGGTACACAGATGCACTAAACCACCCGTGAATCACCCAAACCGCCATGCTTCCTTTGCAATGTTCTAAACATAATCATAAGGAATTGGCAAAATAAAAAATCAAAAAACTCAGCATTCTCCAAAGAGGTACACGTGTGATGCACTAACCCACCCGAAAATCACCCAAACCGCCATCAAATGCTTCCTTTGCAATGCCTGACATAATCATAAGGATTTGGCAAAATAAAATGGAAAAAATCCAAAAATGGTCTGTAAAGAGGTACGCGATGATGCATAATACCCACCCAAAATCACCCAACCGCCATCAAATGATTCCATTATAGTGTTCTAAACATAATCATGGAGTCCGTAAAAAAATTGGAAAAAAGATCAAAAGAGGTCAGTACTCTCCAAAGAGGTACACAGTATATGATAAAATACCCACCAAAATCACCCAAACCGCCATCAAATGCTTCCTTTTCAATATAATGAACATAAACATAAGGAGTCAAAAAAAAAAATGAAAAAGGTCAAAATTGGTCAGACAAGAGGTAGCAGAGTACTGATACAAAATAACATATAAAACAACCAATCTTTCACTGGACAGTAAGAAGAACAGAGTAAACCCTAAATTCATTAAAGTTCGGAATGCGTGTAAATACCTCATGTAGTCACCTATAATACTTCAATTTATGATTTGCTATACCAACGAGTGACGTCCGGACGCGCCGATCGACAGGGTTGCGAGAAAAAATCCTGGGACGAGGAATGTCGAACGGTAATGTTTCGCTCTTCGTCTCTCTCTTTTGGAACACTACCGGCCGCCGAAATGTCAATACAGCCGTATGCGCCGTCGCATACCATCGACGCACCGGGTCGCCGCTGAAAGCCGTCCGCGATCTCATTAATCGCTAAATCGGGCAAAAAAAATTCGACACGGGCCGTTGATTGGAGTCCGCACGTAAAGCTACGTGCGGACTCCGGACGTAATATTTTCTCCTCCACAACACATGCATCGATTATAAGCACTCTAAATTGATATTTTATCCGTCGAATCGAAATTCATCTAAAAATAAGATTCTAATTGAATGTATTTCTAAAATCGTTAAGATTTAGTTTAGATTATCAAATTTTGGCAAAAAATTTGATTGCTGAATGCTTAAAACAAGACAGGAAGCAGTAAGATCATTTGAAAATTTTACCTTAAGCACCTCCCCGACTGTAATTTTGTCCTCATCCCTCGCAATCCTAGAATTTATCTCCACCGCCGACTGCGCCGCCGCCGCCATCCCTGCCGGCGCAGTCATTCTTATTGCCCTCACCTCCGCCGCCTGTATTGCCGCAGCATCACTCTGCTCCACGGGCTTATCACTCTGAATGATCCCTGCCGCCTCCAGCGCCTCACCCACAGTTATCTTCCCGCCGGCGACAGCGTCCTCCGCCGGCTGCGCAGTCGGCACGGCGAATCTGACGACGGTCTGGCCGGCGACTCTCTCGCAGACTACGCGGCGGCCGGGAGTCTCTGTTTCGGTGACGGTGACTCCTTCGATGGCAGGTTCGCCGGTGAAATCGTCGTGTCCTACGAGACCAGCGCGCTCATTGATGGCGGCGGCGGACTGCATGACAGAGGCAGCCCCGCCTTTTTGGTTCTTGCCGGTGAGCACGCTCTCGGCTGCCTGCATCAGGGCGGCGTCTCGGGGTCGGATGGGTTCTCCGGCGAGGTTGCCTTGGACGGGGAACACGTCGCCGTACTTGATGGCATCGTCGACATGGTCGGAGGTGCGTCGCAGTTGCTGATTCTGGCTCATGGTTGGAAATGGGTTCCGTTGATGTGGAGTTCGCTGGTGGGTTTTGCTGCAGCGGTTTATTTATAGTCAAAGTTAAAAAAGAATATTTTGACACGTGGGGCATTTGAGTAACACGTGGTGATGAGCGGCTTGTCCTGTGCGACAGCTGGCGGTCCAGCGGTTAAATGGACTGCTGCGGTTCGTTTGTATAGTTTTTTTTTATAATTTTATTTTACAGATCATGCACTCCGCTAGGGTGTAAATAATAATTATAATAATTATAATAATAATATAATATAATTTTTTATTTTAAACTAAATTGAGTTAAATATGATTAAACAAATAATTTATATATCATACTTAAATTATCTGTCCGTATTCAATTTATTTAGTTAATGAATGAGCTAAATATAATAGATTACGAATTATTCATAAATAATGAGCTTTTTTTTTTTTTAATTTTTTTTTATTTTATGATAAGCTGTTTTTAGCATTCGGATAAAGAAAAGGGTCAAATTTAAGTATGAATCTGATCTTAAAAAAAAAATTAAAATCAGGCAAATAGTTTCAAAATCTATTTTTTTATATTTACATACATAATATAATAATTAAAAAATTTACATACATATTTTACATATCTAATATTTAAAATCAAATAACAATTTTTTATATTTTAAAATATATATTTTATTTTTAAAAAATAAATGATAAAAATGAAAATGATGATAATTTTGCTATAATAATCAAAATCTGGTTTAAACTCCAAAGAGGTTTATTTTTAAAAAAAAAATTTATGATATTTTTGTTGGCATCATTTGAATAAACTCCATTACATAAAGGCCACGAAATATATTATATTTATTTATTAATAAAATGAGAGAAATTCAGAGTAAAAAAACGAGTGAATATAGCTCATATATATAACAATTTTTTAATGCATAAAAAGTATATTCTATCTTCAAAATATTTATCATAAAACATTAAAATTTTGTTATTAATGTAAATTTTACAATATAAATATATAAAAATTATGTGATATTTATAAAAAATTCTTAATTAACTGTTCGAATTTAATCATCCGAAGATATTAAGAACTCACATAAAATAACTTGTGGCAATTTCGTATATTACTTCAACGGCTCCATTTTTATAAATTTCATCTAAATATCTAAATTAACAATAAAATCACGTTATTTTAGGTGTTAATTAATACAGAATTTTTTAACATTATATGCTTAAATATACCAATAGATTTAATTTTAATTTAAAATTAACGAGATAGAAAATATTTTTTTGAATATTTTATGTAAATAATAATTATAATTATTAAGAATATTTCATAAACCCTGAAATTGACTTAAAACTCAACTCAGACTTGAAAAAGCTGATATGGTAACTCGAATTTAGTAATAATCAAAAGAAGATTCTTCGATTTTAATTTTAAAGACAATAGTTGTAGGCGGGATTTAAATTAAGGGGCAGTTTAGTTGACTAAAAAATAAATATAATGTGAACAAAATTAATGTAAAATAAATATAATATATTTGAAATATTTTATGATTATTTGAATAGATGTAAATCAAATTCAAGATTTTGATTTTGTGTTTAATTCAAGTAAAATTAAAGTAAATCTCAAAGTGATTGATGGCCAGCGATGGTAATGATGGAATATGATAAAGCAGGTGACCCGACACAGCGAATGGCAACGACGAGTGGTGATAACGTCCGATAACGCATTGGTTGAAAATGCGACTTTATATTGATTATAAAGTAAAATCGTTCAAAACAGATAAAATTTTGTATCACTGAATTTGAACTAAAGGCTTAATCAAATGTAAATATTTCATTTTTCACCGAAAAGGGCCAACCAAACAGCACTTAATTAAGAATAAAATGTCATCTTACAAACTTAGTGAATAAAAAAACAAAATAAAATGCAAAATGCATGTTACCACTAGATTTAGCTAAACTTCAGCAGATTTGAACATTACGAAGATATTTTAAAAAGAAAAATCTGATCATAAACAGATATTTATACAAACAAATATATTATACATGCATTATGATAGATATTTAGATATTTAAAAAAATATTTATATTTATTTTTCTGAAATTAAAACATGAACAAATCAAAGCAAACTATAAATCAATTTTGAGTTCAAAATGAAGCTTAAAATTAACTCAAAATCAAAGGAAATCAAATTTCAAACGAATTCTAAGATTCTGAACTTTTGTTTAGAAGAGCCTTATTCAGCAAAAATAACTTCGTTTCCTTCTCATAATTACTTCAGCAAGATTGGATAAAGGATAAGCACAACGCACAAAAGAAGAATAAAAGTATATAATGGTTAATACCTCATATATTAGCATCAGCTGTATTCAAATACTCGAGAATGTTTGCCTTCACCTCATCAGAAAGAGGAGCAAAAGGACCAGCTTTTGAGTAGAAGTTTGCCAGTGATCTTATGGCCTTTTCCAGCGCAGCATATGATTCCTGAAATAAATAAATAAATAAAACTAAAAAAATTTCAAAAAAAAAAAAAAAAAGCTCCTGAAACAAATTTTTTTATCACAAGTTTTTTTTTTTTTGTGAAATGATTTTAATTGATGCTACAGGAAAATAAACGGTTTGCATGAAATAGAAAGAACAATAATAGCATGCAATAATAAAAAAAGAAATGAAAATTAGAGTAAATGTCTCTCTCTCTCTCTCTCTCTCTAATTTTTCTTGTCTATCTTATTGTTCTTATATATATATAGATGAGAAAGATGATATGGGAATACCTCCGTAGCAACGTCTTTCTGCCCTTGCCAACCATTTAGGTATGCTCTTATAGCTTCCTTTGCAGCATCAGCAGCTCTCCTAAACTTGGCAACATCCTTTGCATCTTCATCAAGTGATTCTCTGAGAGTTTTCACTACTTCTCTGGCAGCCTTCACGTAAGACTTTGGCAGAACTTTTCCAGTCTTTGTTTTCTCATTGGGATTAAACAGAGAAGTGATTCCACCAATAATTCCATTATCACCCTCATCTTCCTTTTCTTTTTTCTCTTCAGCTTTTATTGGTGAAGAAGATAAAGAAACCAATGTAAGGCTGCTGCATAGAACAGTAAGACGTCTACAAAGTAAAACTTCCTGAGAAGCTGCGATGGACTTCTTGTTTGTGATTCATCTGCTTGCATCTCAAATGAGACAATCAAAGGTAATTAAAAAAGCAGCAAAAGATATAAATATATATATGGAACAATTTTGAGCTAGAATATCTTGATTCAAACTTGATTAAAATGAATTTTATAATCATCATATTTGCTTTGAGATGAACACAATATACGGCTAATTAATTAAAATTTATATTGTAAATATCTCAAAAAAATGTGATGCTTATAAAGCCTATTCAAATCAAATTTGAGCAAAATTCAACATGAAAATATTAGGTGGGAGATTACTAGTTGTGCGGTGTTTTGCCTTCCTTTCAATTTGTTTTGAAGAACACCAGTAGCAATAATCCAGTAATGAGAAGGAAGCAACCATTGCAAGTGGTCTTCTACTAACACTTTCAATGCTAGAATAAATAGATTATTAAGAATGAATGTTTGATAACCTGTAATAACTTCAGGAATGAAGTAGATAAGCTGACGTAACAACTCGTCCAAAGATTATTTAGTGCATCATCTGAAATTAAAAAAGAATGAAACATATGGGTCAAATGTTATTAGAAGGGAAACAAGGAATGAATGCTTAATCTCAAGAAGGTTAGGCACTCGCTACTAAATTATATATACCAACAATAACAACAACACCAACCAGCCTTTATCCCACTAAATGGGTCACTACATGAATCCTTCGCCTCCATTGTTGTCCTATTATGTGTCAATTCTCATTTAATGAAGTATACTAAGGTCATTTTTATACATCTTAACCAAGTCTTTTTAGGTCTACCTGCCTTTCTTAATACAAGGTAAATCTAATGCATCTACTCTCTAACCAGTCATCGGACGTCGAAGCTTTATGTGGCCAAACCATCTAAAGGACTCTCTCTAATCTTCACTTGGAGCTACTCCAACTTTTTCCCGAACATACTCATTTCGCATTTTATCTCTAAGAGTAAAGTCACTCATCCACCTGAGCCTCCTCATCTCTGTGACACTTAGTCTTATGCTTCTCTTTTATTGGCCAACATTACCCATAAGTCATTGCGAGATCTTACCATCATCTTATAAAATTTTCCTTTAAATTTATGTGGGAATTATATATACCAATATTAGAAAATATCACACCTTACGTGAGTTCATTTCCTTTTGGATAGTGATGCACCATTCGTAAATATGGATCAAATGTTTTAGCGGAAAAAAAGTAAGAATAACATTTCCAATCTCAGCAAAGCTCGGTACTCATTACTATGTATTTTAATTATATACATATATTAGTAAAAAGTACACCATGCAATGAACTAGTATCCTCTGTGAACAACAAACATGAGAGATTGCACCTAAAACTACTTCAAATAGGATTGGTTCTCTCAGTCTGAATCATCATCTGGTGATTCAATTAAATCTGCCCTAATTCCTAGTAGGACATAGCAGCAACGGCTACATCAGGCATTAGATTTTTGCTAAAAGACCTGGAAGGCAATTTGATTCTTTGGCTTCAAAAGACCAAAGGTGCAAATGAGTTTGGTTAGAGAAACGGAGAGGAAGAGAAAGAACTAATTGGAGAAATATTGTATAGAATTTACAACAGAATGCAGGCATTTAAATATACAATCACAGCAATGATAAGATCTAATCCATTCCAAAACAAACTCCACAACATGACAGAACCAATCTACAATAATAAACTAGATAAAATCAAATTAAATGTTAATTCCAACATCATTTACCCTTATTCCAAATCTAGAATAAAAAACTAAGCTTATCCAAATAAATTCAAAATATTCAAACTCTTCTTTATGATCACGTATTTTGAATTAGCGGATCAACTTCTAGGGCACGAATCTCCCTTAGATGATGTTTAATTGATAATCCAATCATCAATATGAAGCTCCAGTGACTTCCCCATGATCTCAATAATGTTATTGGAGACTTAACAATATTAGTCTCCATCAAAAATCAAGTCATTAAAAGTTCAATGAACCCAACCCCTTGATCTTTTCATGATCTAATACTCAAATAGTGATCATAGATAACTAATTGATCCCCTACGTCGAGTCTCGAGATCAATTGGTATGAAAACATTTCTTATAATAAATATCTTATTGGCAGAGGCAAAGTTCTAGGTGAGCACAATAATTTCAAGACAAAGTTCATAAATATTTATGTGGATATAGGCAAATGAAAATGTGATTAATTATAAGTATAAAATAGTAGTATAAGTGCATTTTAAAATATATCATGGCCACTCTTTACGACTTCTCAACTAATTGCAAGCACAAGAGCACACTATATTTTTTTAAAAGCTGTCAAACAGTAAAAGCACAATTGAATTAACCCACGAAATTTTTCAACATCAATTCAATTATCTCACTTGAATGCTTCTATTGGGCTTAAAACAATATGCAAATAAAAATTTTCAGCTAAAACATCACTAAAAAGTCAAATCTTCCTTCACAATGAAAGCACCACCATGTAACAACAAAACAAAAATACTTCCTCAAAGAAAAAAAAAACAAAATATAGGGAATCGGTGCAAGAAATATGAAATAAATATTGGTTCAAGAAAAGACTACAAAATCCGATGATTTCTTGTAAAACTATAGGATCGCTTTCGCTTAGTTGTGTAATCACTTACTAAGTCCAAGTTAAACTTATTGATTATTCAACACCCGGCATTCATGCAAACCTATGAATCATATTACAATAAAACTATTTGGCCACAAGTAGGATTCAGTGAATCATGTAAATCCAAATTTAGTAAATCATGAAGGCATTAAATCCTAGAAGCTTTTTGGCATGATTGACATTAAATCTGATTAAATTTTAATAAACTACTTTGCAAATATTTTCAAGAATTAAGATTTAAATGAAGGAGAAGTGAATTAAATCTCTTAAATCCTATTTCACCAAAAAAAAAAAAACTAAGTCCAAGATTAATCTAAAATGGGAGGAAAATGAGATTTGAGAAGATAGTATGATTAGTGTGGCTTAATGAACTGTTTGGTAAGATATAGCCTAAATTCTTAACTTAATCTTGGTTAAATCTCGCAACCAAACAGCCCTTCACCCCACAACTTTGGGCGTTAATCGACGCAAATTGCAAAATTTTAGATAAAAAAAATGTCAGCTACTATTTGTTGTCATAGATGAATATATCCCACCTTTACCGACAAAATCATTCATCTTGTTGAAGCGAACATAAAAATAAGGCAACAAACATCTAAAGATAAAATGTACATTTGATGTATTTACGTCAATCAAAGCTCGAAAAGAAAATGAAATTCTGATATGGCTACTAAAAGGGAGTTCAGCTTCCATGAAAGGATGATGGATAGTTCGAATTCGCAGAATGGCGATATAAATTTAGCTAAAAGTTCAAATACACAGTTTCGAAGCGGTCAAAGGGAATGCCTTTCGGAGGTTGCTGGAGAGATTCGGCGCAATAGCTCTCTTATCCTCCTCCTCAGACATTGGCCCTTATCCTCTTCGGGGTTTCTCCGCCCACATCCACAAGTTCCGCCCTCAAATTAAAATGGAAGAATGCTGACTATTAAGAAATTATTTTCAAACTTGATAATTATAATAATTAATCCAAATTACAATTAGCGATACGTTCTCCAATGATACGAGTTAATTTCTGTTAAATTTCTTGGTTAACCCGGCTCAAGTGTATTTGAACCCGGCTGGGTCAATAGCAAGGTGAATAAGGTTCGATCGATTACGTATAGAAAAGAAAGCAAACCAGTTCGGAGAATATGTATCTGAGGCATGCGTTTACAACGAGAAGAAAACCGAAGCAGTAAGGAAGATTAATTACCAGCAGAATGGTAGCCTTTCGGTGAGCCAAGCAGTAAGGCATTACTGAAAGTTCCCTGGAAGACTATTCAAAGATAAGTCAACAAAAGGCGGGCTTGATAAACAACTACAACAAGCAGTCAATCAAGAATCAAGACCTCAAGAAAGCGTGGCCACATCGACATATGAATAACAACCATAACAAAACAGTTAAGAACCGTGGATCCACTTAGTAAAAGTAAGATCTAGGCATAGGAACTTTAAGAAGATGTATAAATAGGGTTTAGTGGCAAAAGGAGGAAAAATATTTGAAACAAATCCCTTATCTTTTAGTCTTCTCTTCTTCCTCTCCACCTTCTCTTTTTCTCTTGACACCCTGTAATCGCCTCTCCATAGAGATCTCCCCGGAACCCTAGCCCTCTCCCCACTTTCTCTGAGAAGCTTTTGCTCGAAGAGTCGAAAACAAAGTTTAGATTAAGCGAAAACCAAGAAACTTCCCCATCAAGCCACTTGTTTTCCACTAAACCCATTAGGCGGATCACGTAAGATCAAGAAAAGCAAAATCGAGGCCATCATCCAAGCGGCCGCGCAAAACTCCGGCCTATTCAAGTGATAGATCGGCGGGACCCGAGCGGCCTGTCGAGCAGTTCAAAGAATTCGTCGAACCTATTCACTGCTGACCCAGCCGGGTTCAAATACACTTGAGCCGGGTTAACCAAGAAATTTAACAGAAATTAACACGTATCATTGGTGCTCTTGTTGAGAGGTACATCTACAACAATGGCAGACAGCACAAAATACAATGCCAAAATACTTGAAGAATGTGTTAGTTAAATAAAACGAATAGCAAATGACCTCGTCTTTGGTATTGGTGAAATATCGAAGATTGTCATAGAAAGCAGTTGGAAAAACAACTTCAAATCCCGGTATGTGATGCATCCCCTTCAGAATCCTATTCTCCAAACAGACCACATACACTCACATCCATGTCAATACTCAAAATAGATATGCCCAGATTTAATGGAGAAAACCTAGAGGTTGGCTCTTTAAAGATTCTTTCGTTTTATAACACATCGGAGGAGCAAAAATTTTAATATCCTCAATAAACATGGATGGACGCTTTGAGTTGGTATCGATGGATGCAATTAAATAAACAATTGTATTCATGGCCATAATTTAAAAACAAGTTATGCAAAGATTTAGCTCTTCCCTCTGAGATTTAAGAGGAGAATTTAACAAAACCACAGTGCAACACTTTTATAATGAGTTTGAAGACCTAGCTAACCAAATTTCAGACATTCCACATGAATTTCTACAAAGCTGCTTTGAATCGGGGCTTAAATCGATATTAAAGGGAAGTAAGATCTCTACCCTCTTCCTTAGCATTTCAATTGTGGTAATGGAAGGCAGTGTCGATGAAATAAATGCATAGAAATAGCAATCAGACACTTGATTAAGTAAGCTAATATCGAGTGCTCCAACTACCTTCTGTACCACAAATTCCACTTACAATGGGTGCAAGAAGAAATATTAATTCATGTATCAACCATTTAACCCTAAGAAAGCTATCTATCAAGTATACATAATTATTAGCCACATATCCTATATAGCTTAGTGTTTTCGGATAAACACATCTTACCATAGCCGCAATTACCAATAAGCTATTCCTAATATAGAGTATAAGCGCAGTAGCGGTTCATTACATCACCTATCGATAGATGAGTCAGTTGGTGAATTCAGGAGCAACTACAATATCCACTAGTGGTAATCCATCTGATCATGAGCATCAAGCGGAAACAAGTCTACAACAAGGCGAATTTTCGTTCTTATTAATAGAAACCGGCAATCATTTGACAAAGAATACAACTTCCAAGACAATCAAATTGCTACTTTCATTGGGAGTGGGAAAGTATCATGTGAGAGAATGAATCAAGAAACAGATAAGGCAGATCATTTTGATTGAGGACAAGGTCAATTTGAGAGGGGAGTAATGTTATGAATCCAATTCAAGTGCCAAAGTACATAATACAACATTAACAATTACCATAAACAATGACTCAGATAAAGAAAAGCAAACACAACCAAGTTCGGAGAATATATATACAGGCATGCCAACAACAGAAGAAAAACCGAATAGTAAGGAAGATTAATTACAAAGAATGGTGGTAGCCTTCAAGAGCCACAAGATGGCATTACGAAAGTTCCCTGAAGACTATTCAAAGATAAGTCAACAAAAGTCGTTTGATAAACAACTACAACAACAGAGTCAAATCAAGAATCAAGACCTCAAGAAAGCCGCCACACATCAAGATAATAACAACCATAACAAAAAAGCTTAAAGAACCGGATCCACTTAGTAAAAAGTATCAGGCATAGGAACTTTAAGAAGATGTATAAATAGGTTTAGAGAAGCAGAAAAGGAGGAAAAATATTTGAAACAAATCCCTTATCTTTTAGTCTTCTTCTTCCTCCACCTTCTCTATCTTTTCTCTTCAAGACCTCGGAATCCTTCCCACGATCTCCCGAACTCTCCTCTCTTTCTCGAGAAGCTACGCTTCGAAGAGTCGAGAAAACAAAGTTTAGATTAAAAGTGAAAACCAAGAAACTTCCCCATCAAGCCACTTGTTTTCCACTAAACCCATCGACGGATCACGTAAGATCAAGAAAAGCAAAATCGAGGCCATCATCCAACCAGACGCAAAACTCCGCCTATTCAAGTGATAGATCCAGGCCGACAAAGACAATCAAGCGGTTCAAAAGAATTCTCGAACCTATTCACTGCTATTGACCCTTTCAAATACACTTGGGTTAATCGAGAAATTTAATGTAAATTAGACGTATCACTTGATAATTATAATAATTAATCCAAATTACAAATTTATTATTATTTAAAATATTATTATTAAAATAATGATTCCAAATAGTTGTTATTTTAGAATTATAACAATTATATTTATATTATTTTTAAAAACACTTAAATCAGTTTTAAAATATTTTAAATATTTTTAAAAACACTATTAATCATCAAATATATTTTATATTAAAACAAAATAAAATATAAAATATATAATATAATTGATTCCAAACGGCCACTTAATGATTTAATTTTAATCTCAATGACTATGAGAGGTTAAAATCTATTCTCGTATAATTACACAAATTATTTTAAGTTTTGATTCAAGTAAGATAAACTTCTTTTTTTTTTTGACCATTTAAGCTATTTTTATGATAAACTCAAATATCGATGAATTCCGCAAGATTGAACCCGAATCTCTGCGCAAGCACTAATGTGACAAATAAGATAAACTTGTTGACTTAAAATTGACCACTATGGAGCTGGGCTCCTATCTCAATTTTTTTTGGCAAAATTTTTAAACTAAGCATGATTAAAACATTAATTAGCGAAATAAGCAGATTTTTAAAAAAATTTAAAATAAAGACAATGCCTGCTCAATTTATTAAATAAAAAAAATTTTGACAAGTCGACCTGTTTTGATCATATCATCATTTGTTATGAATTCAGAATTTGGTATCGTTTGAATCATGAAATTAATCATGTTAACGAATTGAGATTGTGACGTCTTACATAAGAAATTTTGATGTATCTGAATTTAGTTGCATTTATGATTTAAATTTATATATATATATATATATATATGGCATGCACAAAAGGAACCTTATATATAAGCTATATTTGTAAAACAAAAGAAAACTCAACTTAAAGGATAATTTATGATTCTCTACTAAGTTTTGTATTATGTATATTTTTTATATGAAAATAATGACTATATTAATTTTTTATATGAGTATTTTTTCTTTTTGATGTCTATGAATTATTTGTTTGATTAGTAGACTTTGATCATATTAAAAAAGAAAAATAAATGTGATGAATGCTTATTTTTTAATTTTATATTTTTTTGCATTTTTTTATAGAGTGAATTATTGAATTTTGAATGCGCGTATTGGAGAATTTTGATGTGCTTTGTTATCTTAGTGATATTTAAATATTTAGACTATTTTTAAAAAATATAAAAAAAAAATTATAAATATTTTTAAAATAATATGTTGGTTATAATCACCTATAAGATACTATTGATCCCATAAATTTATTAAATAAAGAAATGTGTAAACAATACATCAAGGTAACATATAATCTACAACTACAGTAGATGCTAGAGTACATCTAATGACGCCATGGTGGAAGTGTGTCACTTGGTAATATCGGTCGCCGGACGTCAGCAAGTGATGTCAACATGCGACATCATCTTCACTGGTCATATCCGCTGTCATCTGAAAATATCCGAGATTCTACCAAGTGGTACGGGTACACCGGATGCATGGCATGTATCTGAATGGGTGAGGATACATGGAAGAGCCCGCACCGCCAAGACGAAATGAACCGAACATGCCTTCGACCGAGCAGGAGTGTGCTATGGGGTGTGTATGACGCCTGGCATGGACGATGGACCGATCAATCGTAGCATGTGGTGAAGACATGCGATGGAACTACTTGCCTCCGCATCTCTATACCGCTATCCGATATGCATGTTCTTATTAAGTTTCTGCATAATTCCTCGTAAGTATAATCGAAAATCGAGTCCATATCTCTCCCAAAATAAGGCGAGAATATATCCAAGATATGTTCCCTCTGTGTAGAAAAAAAAATTATATTGTATATAAAACATATAAATTTATGAATAACATAAATTTCTTTTAACACTTACCATCAGTCTCTCCAGAACACGAGGGTAGGTGGTGGTATGGTAGGAGCCCCGAGCATGTATAAGGAGGCCCGGATCGATACCACCTCATATACTCATCAGGGTCAATCAGTGGAACTGCACCCACATCAACAATGGCATCGTGTCTGGCCTCCAACTGTAATATGTAAGGCTAGTGGTAAACAAACCAATCAACATCAGCCTTTCCCTCATACATCGGGATCAGGATCATGATCGCAGATATAACGCCGATAACGATGGGAGATACCACTCAATCGCGCAATCAATGGAACCCGAAGCATATCTCAACCAAAGACATCCGGTGGTAAGATCTAGTGTCGACCGCATGTACATCAACCAATCATGACGATCGGGGATAACATGAAATTGAGTCAGTATGTTTGAAGCATGTAGTAGGAGAGACGTGTGATTCATCACGCCCCATCCAAAGATAACATGAGGATATGGAACATGTGTCACGTATGCTGATCATTTGAGATTGCACGTTGACCTTGAATGATGTAGATGACATTGTGAAAATCGGTATTCAACCATAAAGTATGTAGTAACTGGGAGGTGCATTTACTTTATGTCAGGTTTCGGCATTGAATGTGAACATGTGTGTGTACGACAAAACTTGAAAGTACCCAAGCACCACCAAACCTCTTGCTTGCGAGCATCTGAGCATAAACATGGCTGTTAGGATTATTGCTATGATGTCGTGAACCTCGACTTATTAGAATCACATGTGACATATTCCCGTTATTTGTGATTGACCAACCTGCTTGTAAATTTGAGGTGTCCCTTGTCATACATTCCCTCAGTAGGTCTGCTGGAATAAAGTTATCTTCAAAAGCGAATTTGATTGGAGGTCATCAAAGTTTAGTTCTTCATCCCATTGTTGAGTTGATTGACAAGCTTGGACGTATTCATTATTACTAAACATGTGTTCCTCAAAGGTCGCTGTTTTGTTAGAGAATCTCTTAATATCGGCGGTTGCGACATTTGGATAATTTTCTTCACCTATCTCACCCTCACTATCATCATTATGCGAACTTCGTTCGGCGGGTATTGTTTCGTATCCCTCATCCCCGGTTTCTAGAGGAGCCACCTCATCAGAATGATACTCATCCATGTTTACGGAAGTTGAAGTAATATGAGTAGCCCTGATAGGAGGTGCTGATATGTCTACATCTTCACTGCTGCACATATAAATGTAGTGTTCTAGGTTAATGTGAAAGTTTGAAGATAAACAAGCAGTTCAAAGAAATTACCTATGATGTGGTCCACGTGGCGGTAAGTGGTGTTGAGAAGTTTAAATTGTCTGGAATTCATCTGCAGCATAATCATGCGCTTCGGTATCGATAATTTGTTTGATTTCAATTTCAACATATACGACAATAGGTGCGCGATTCTTTGCATTGATGGCCACTTCATGACTTAGTCATCGTAGCGGTGTAGCAATGGCGGCACCGATACATATGAGATTGATCGACGGGTGAATCAACGTTTAGTGACGGCATGATTCGATCTTGAACATTAAAATTAGCCGCGAGAATTAATATGGGGCGATTTTCCCCGCCGGTATCGTAGGGAAAAATCATCAACGGCAGTAAGTTAGCCACCATAATAACCTGACATCGCGCTTGAACTCATTTTCGAATCAAATATTTGTACCTGAAGTGGAAATGTTGAATTGCAGAATTGTTTTAGTTAGCTAAATTAATGGTTATCTTGTAAAATACAAATGACAAATAATTTATGATCTGTCTTGCAAATAATTAAGATGGCAACGAACCCAAATGCTTAATTCTACCAACTGATTGTTTGCTCGCTGACATTTTCTATTTAAACATGCATTATTAGAAACCTTATTTTTTATTTCTATTTAAATTAAGGAGGCGTTTTTTTTAGGGTGGTTGGGCCGTCGTCCCTCATATCTCCAACAACTCCATGTTCTCTATTATGGTGAATTACATGAAGAAACTATAAATGAGAAAGGAGAATGGATATATTTCTTCATCAATTACTATTTGGATACACAATTAAGTTGAATGGATCAAAAAAGTGCACAAAAAATAGAAAATTTACATACTTAACACAATTCTTATGCATCTATATATCTAATACTTAAAATTTGATATTTATAAATAAATCACTTTGTCCATGAATAAAAATATCCATTTAACTTTAAAAAATTGATGATGGTGCTATTTTTGATACACTATTAAAAATTTATGTATTATTTATATAAATATGAAAGTTTAGGTGCTAGATGTAATATATAAGAATTGTATGCTATGTATGAACGTTTATATAAGAATTGTGTGCTGTGTTATTTAACTTTTTCTATGTAAATGGTGCTATCATAAAACTATTTTAAAAAATGAAATTTTACAATAGAATAAACACAAATTAAATATACATTAGATTAAGGGTTTTCTCATAAAATAATACAATAGTGTTTGAAGTTTAAAACCTTCATCTTTCTAAATAGACATAGAATGAAACACTTTATTCATATACAAAAAATAAATAACAAAAGACAAATGACTGAAAAACTAGTACAAGAACAATGGAAAGGAACAATTTGCTAGCATCTGCAATGAAGATAGATTAAAGGGATTGTTTTAGTTCCTCTCTAAAGAAAAATATACAGTCACATACAATCAGTAAAACAAATCAAAAGGAAAAGTAACATAAACAAATTGGACAATAAAATTATAACAATCAGATACCACAAGAAAGAAAGCTTCTGCTAAATAAAAACAAATTAAACTAAGAGAAATTTCTCACATTGTCTTTCTGCCGAGCACACTCTGATCAACTGCCTAAACTACATAACTGTTACAGAAAACTCTATAAATTCAAGAATGTAATGAAATTAAAAGTCGGATCTAAACATTCAATGCTGGCATCAACAAAAAAGAATTTAATCAAGATGGGGTGGTGTTTCCAATGGATGCTTATATTATTCAATCATATAATAACGTGTGAAAGTAATCACAGATCTGCTAGCTAATAATTTAAACTTTTAAGCTTTCCCTAATGGAAGCACTGAGCTTTCAGATGGGGTGGTGTTTCCAATTGCTAATTACCAGTCAGCTAATTGGACAATTATAACTAATACAAAACTGGGATTAATCCATAATAAACATGGACTGAAATTAAAAAAAAAAAACATTCAATATTTTATGTTAAGAGCTCAAGAAACTGTTGTATTTGTAAATAACAAGAAGCACTTGCAGGTCAACTTCACCAGAGTTAGTCTCCTAAGCAACAACAAAAAAATAAAAAATAACAACTGAAACAAGAACAAACACCCATTACCTAAGCAGATACACAAAATTAGTTAGATCCACAATATATATACCTAAATATACTAAAATACATATCACAAATGTATATTATATCACTCGTTTATTTTGAAAAAAACAAAAAAACAAAAAAAAAACCTTTTTTCCGCCAAACTTCACGGATCCACCGGCTGGGCGGCGGGATCGGGCGGCGGGAGGCGGGATCGGGCGGCCGGCGGCGGTAATGGGCGGCGAGCTTCGGGCTGAGCGTCGCAGGAGCGGAGAGTAACCTAGAAGCGGCAATCGAGATCCGATCTCCGATCCGGGTTTTAAAAAAATCGATTTCATGGCCCGGATTCGATTACAATGTCGGTCGAGATAAACAGACGGTGTCTATTTTAATTTTTTTAAAAATTTGTTTATTTCGCTAATTAATGTTTTAATCATGCTTAGTTTAAAAATTTTGCCATTTTTTTTCAATTAATGTTGACTTGATCCAACTCTTTGCCATCTTAAGATATATCAACAAAAAAAAACAGATTTTTTTATATTTTTTATTTATATAGCATCATTCCACAAATGTTATTTGCAATACCAAACAGTAATCTTAAATGTTTAAAATATTTTTAAATGTTTTAATTTTAGTGTCACAATACAAATAATATGTTTATAATTTATTCATAAACTAAGTTAAGTTAGAAATTAAAACTTGTTATTTTGCACCATTACATTTGTGCTCCTAAGATAATGAATTAGTTTCTATCTTAATAAATTTTGTTTAAGTTAAACCTTGAAATATGTTTGAGACAATAGGTTTTGAATTTGCTTGACTTTGAATAATAATTATGAGATTTATATTAAATAGACTAATTAAATTAATTATAAATATTAACTAAATATTAACTTCTATTTAGATCAGCTAAATAATAATACTAATATTATGCCTTACAATATTTATGATAGTATAGAAAAACTAAATCATTATTTTATGTAAAGATTAAGTTCACACAAAAATAAAAATTATAAGAGGCAAAAAGTATTAAATGAAAAGATTAAAAATAAATAAAATCATATAATGAAGTAATATTAAAATAATCTATCATATAAATAAATAAGATTATAAAAAATTTATTTTCTTTTGAATTGAAGAAAATAAGATTGCAAAGTTATATATATATATATATATATATATATATATAATATCTTTCGATTGTTGTAGAATGGTTGAAGAAAATAGTATATTATCATAATTCAGCACATCAATATTCTTTATTTAATTAATATTAAAAAATTATCGAAATTTTGAGAAAATTTCGTATGCTGCGTCTTTCGTAGAAATATTATTAGTCCATGCGTAGCTTTACGTGTGGACTCCAATCCATCATGGACGTGTGTCCTATTTATTTTCCCGTTTTAGCGAAGATAGCGGACTATTGATTTCCCGGCGACCGTGGCGTTTGGAATCGAAGGAATTTAAAAGAAATATATGCAGATTTAGGGGTTTAGGTGTATTTTTTTTAGGCAAAGAGAAATAGAAAATCATTTCCTTTTACAAAAGAACTATGAAGATGGAGAACGTTGAGAAATAATAACCAATTTAGGCGAGGATGTATTAAATAGAAATTCATGTAATGTCTCGTGCATTTTCTATGGTTTGTTAGTGATATTCTTGTACCACGAAACCATCAAGCGGGATGATTCTGTTTAGATTACAATGGAAGCTATATGAGGCTCTTGGATGATTTTATGAGCTTTTTTGCATCTGTACCCTCTGTGTACCTCTTTGGAGGATACAAATAATTTTTGACCTTTTTTTTCAGTTTATTTTTCCTGCTTATTATGATTATGTTTAGGGCATGCTAATGGAAGCATTTGGAGGTATTTTGGATGGTTTCTGGGTGGTATTTTGCATATGTACCTCTTTGAGAGATCATTTTGACCCTTTTTTTTGATTTAGGTTGCACCTTCTTATGATTATGTTTAGGCATGCCAATGGAAGTATTTGGAGGCGGTTTGGATGGTTTAGGTGTGCATCTACCCTCACCTCTTGGTACTGATTATTTTTTTTTTTTAGTTTTTTTGTTATTTATGTTTATGACATGCCAATGGATGCATTTGGAGATATTTGGATGGTTTCTGTGTGGTATTTTGCATCTGTACCCTCTGTGTACCTCTTTGGAGGGTACATATCATTTCTGACCTTTTTTTTCCAGTTTAGGTTGCCTGCTTGTTATGATTATGTTTAGGGCATGCCAATGGAAGCATTTAGAGGTATTTTGGATAGTTTCTGTGAGCTTTTTTGCATCTCATACCTCTTTGGAGATTACAGATCATTTCCACCAAGTTTAGGTTTCTTATGATTATGTTTAGGACATTGGAAGCATTTGGAGGCATTTTGGATGGTTTGGGTGGTATTTTGGATGTACTCTGCTCTTTAGAGGTACATATTTTTGATCTTTTTTTAGGTTTATTTTGCACATTTGTTATGATTATGTTTAGGGCATGATGGAAGCATTTGGAGGCGGTTTGGATGATTTCTGGGATGATATTTTGCATGTACTCTCTGTACCTCTTTGGAGAATACAGTCATTTGAACTTTTTTTCAGTTTATTTGCTTCTTGTTATGATTATATTTATGGCATTGCCAATGGATGCATTTGGAGGCAGTTTGGATGGTTTCTAGATGATATTTTGTATATGTACCCTCTGTGTACCTCTTTGGAGAATGATCATTTTGAACTTTTCGGTTTAGGTTGCACTGTTATGATTATGTTTATGGCATGCCAATGGATGCATTTGGATAGTTTTTGGGTGGTATTTTGCATTTGGAGTGAGAGAATTCTGACCTTTTTTTCATTTTAGGTTGCTTATGATTATGTTTTAGGCATTTGGAGGCATTTGGATGGTTTTGGTGGTATTTTGGATCTGTATCCTCTTTACCTCTTTGGAGGGTACATATCAGTTTTGACCTTTTTTTCCAGTTTATTTTGTCTATTTGTTATGATTATGTTTAGGTCATGCCAATGGAAATATTTGGAGGCATTTTGGATGGTTTTTGGGTGGGTTGTATTTTGCATCGTACTCATGTACCTCTTTGGAGTGAGATCATTTGACCTTTTTTCCAATTTATTTGGCTTTATGATTTATGTTTAGGGCATGCCAATGGAAGCATTTGGAGGCATTTGGATGATTTCTGGGTGGTATTTTGCATATGTATTCTGTGTCTCTTTGGAGGTACTGGTCATTTCGACTTTTTTTTTAGGTTTTGCTGATGATTATATTTAGCGTACAATGCATTTGGAGCAGTCACGGATGATTTATGGATGATATTTTGCATCTGTATTTTGTAACATATTTTTGTATCTGTTTGGCCAAATGCGATCAATGAGATGTTGATGATGTCGTGATGTCAAATTGGTGAAACTCCTTGGAACCACTTGTTATTGAATGAAAGCAGTGTATGCACATCTTATGACTATCATCAAATTGGCTTCGGTGTTGGAAGGACCATACTAGTTATTGGCCAAACTCAAAGAAATTTAAATCAAAAGATTTTCTATGTGCAAAAGTGGTGGAAGAAGTCGGTCTAAAGGCTTAACAAAATTCTAAAGTTGATACAAGAAGCGGTTGTCGGCCATGATTAGATTCTCATTGATTTGGAGGGTGGGCGATTAAAACATCTGAGAAAGTCATAATCATTCTTTGGCGAGCTTGACTACATCTTCTCGATCACAGCGTTAGCGATGAGAAGGCGTCCGTGTTGAAGACAATCAGAGGCGATATTAGAGCAAGCGATGCATTCAATATCTAGCGAGGAAGTTGGGCGTAGAGAATGGGTTCACAAAAGAGATGCTTTTAATTTTATTGAAAGAGAAAAGATCGAGGATTACGAATGGTGTAATGCATTAATCTGATTGTTTAAGGAAAACAAAGCGGATGGGATGTTTGCATGGGATGTACAAGTTGATGAGTCAGATTGCTTAGTAAGTTTTTTTTTAGCAATGGCATGTCTAGGATAGAATATGATTATTTTGGGGATGTGATAATATTTGATACAAGTTATCGACTCAATAAATATAATCTTATTTGTGCCTCTCTTGTTGGAGTGAATCATCACTGACAGAATGTATTATTTGGAGTAGCCTTTTATCGAAGAGATAATTGAGTCATTCGCTATTCCAAACATTTCTTCGGTTGATGAATGAGACATCCTATGATATTCACTTATCAAGATCGGTATGGCGAGGAAATATCGGCTTGTTTTGTGCATACTCATCATAGGTTGTGCAATGGCATATTTCAAAAGTTCCCAAATTTCATTGCTTTAATAGTAATAAGATATTCAAGGGCTATTTTATAAATGCATGAGTAAGTGTGACTCGGAGGAAGAGTTTAAAGAGGCTTGTGCGCCATGCTAGAAGAAGGCAATTTGCATGATCATGGTTGGTTGTCGAGCTTTATAAGATTAGATCCAAGTGGTCCACTTGCATTCAACAAGGACTCATTCGCATGGGCATCTTGTCAGCATAGCGTAGTGAGTCCACGAACAATGTATGCCACGGAATATCTAAACCAACAAGTTCGCTCACAGATTATTTCTTGGGGTTGGAAAAGCTTATGGAGACATGGCATCGGAATGAACATGATGAAGACTTCAAGTGTAGGTCATCGATTGTTCTTTTAAAACCGGCCAATTCTAAAACAAAAGGCTATATTTTATACAAGAAAGGTTTACACTATGTTTGAAGAGGAATTTTTGCATGGAGTTGGAGGCTATCGATTAAGTCGGATAATGACACCATGGAGTATTTGGTAAGAAACTTAGAGAATAAAAATGCATCAAAACATGGACATGTGCATTTGATGGGACTAGAAGTAACTTGTACTTGCAAAAAATTTGAAATGATGGGATTACTTTGTGCTTGTATCGAGTTCTTAGTCGGAAGATGTTGTGCGCATTCGGACAAGTATCTTCTCATCGATGGTCTACCAGCAAAGAGGATATTTACATTGATAGTGCATCTGAGAAAATTAAGAGATGTGGCAAAACCTGAGATGGAAATACTTATGCATTATTTTGAACCACATAAGTCGATATGCATATCAAATAAGCGTCGGAGCAGAGCGATAAGAGGCGAGGATTATATGCTTGGATCCCTAAAAAAACTATATGATGATGTCGACTATAATAAGTGGAATTCTCCTCCAAAGCGTTAAGAAGAAGAAGTCAACCACAACGAGATAAGGGAAAAGACATCTTAAAAGATCCGGTTAAGCAAGCGTCAAAGGGTGTTTCCAACTCAAGGCTTAAGGGATACTGGGAGAGATCCAAGAAAGCCAAGAGTAATTTTCTATTTGCGTATTAGTTTTTAGTATTTTAAATATTGTTAATCTTCAAACCTTTTTACTTTTTTTATTCCAGAAACCAAAGTACAGTCTACTAGTGTTGGTGAACGTGTTTCGTCACAAGTTGCATCACATTTCTCTGTTATGCCAGAGTGTTTTCAGAGGTACGCACAAAATATCACATATTGATCTTTGTAAAATCATCAACTAATATGATGTTCTACATGCAGAATTTAACTTCGAGCTCCTGATCAATCGGTGAAGGGTACACTAAGGCGATGATGGATATTATTTGAGAAAATATTTTAATGCATGACATTATCCGGTTTGTGTTCTTATTTGTACAATCTTTTCTCCAATGCTTTATAGTCCCAAAGAAGACTCTCTTTAATTTAACAAACACAAAAAGATGTTTAGATTGTATTTAGCTAGGGTATTTTGTCACTGGTCTGTTTGTAGCTCTTTGAGCAATAGTGATTGAGTTAATCCCCTACTGAGATTCTTGTAATCACTGGACTGTACCAATAAATATGTGCAATAAATAACAGATCGTTTATTGTCTAATTTCTAGTTTATGTTGCCTGATTCTAGAAATAATGTTCAGTACATTCTAGTTCACATTTTGTACTCTGTTTGGATGGTTTCTGGGTGGTATATTGGATCTTACTCTGTATCTTTGGAGAGATAATTTTGACCTTTTTTTCTAGGTTATTTTGCCTACTTCATTTCTGACCTTTTTCCAGCATATTTTGCCTGTTTATGGAGTTAATGTTTAAGGCATGCCAAATGGAAGCATTTAATTACAGTTTGGATGGCTTCTGGGTGGTATATTGATTGCTCCTCACTTTGGAGGGTAGATCATTTCGACATTCTTTTTCGCTTTATTTTTTGCTTATGGAGTTTATGTTTAGTATGCCAATGGAATCATTTGATTGCAGTTTGGATGATTTCTGGGTGGTATATTAGATCTGTACCCTCTGTACCTCTTTGGAGGGTACAGATCATTTCTGACCTTATTTTTCAGCTTATTTTGCCTGTTTATGGACTTTATGTTTAGGGCATGCCAAATGGAAGTATTTAATTACAGTTTGGATGGCTTCTGGGTGGTATATTGGATATGTACCCTCTGTACCTCTTTGGAGGTGGATCATTCGACCTTTTAGGCATATTTTGCTGTTTATGGAGTTAATGTTTAGGGCATGCCAATGGAAGCATTTAATTGCAGCTTGGATGGTTTCTAGGTTGTATTTTGGATCTGTACCCTCTGTATCTCTTTGGAGGGTACAGATCATTTATGACCCTTTTTTCCAGTTTATTTTGCCTGTTTATGGAGTTTATGTTTAGGGCATGCCAATGGAATCATTTGATTGCAGTTTGGATAGTTTCTGGGTGATATATTGGATTTGTACCCTCTGTACCTCTTTGGAGAGTACAGATAATTTATGTCCCTTTTTCCAATTTATTTTGCCTGTTTATGGAGTTTATGTTTAGGGCATGCAAATGGAAGCATTTAATTACAGTTTGGATAGTTTCTGGGTGGTATATTGGATCTGTATCCTCTGTACCTCTTTGGAGGGTACAGATAATTTTTATCCTTTTTTTTAGTTTATTTTGTCTGTTTATGGAGTTTTATGTCTATGGCATTCTAATTGCAGTTTGGATGGTTTCTGGGTGGTATATTAGATCTGTACCCTCTATACCTCTTTGGAGGGTACAGATAATTTCTGTCCTTTTTTTTCAGTTTATTTTGCCTGTTTATGGAGTTTATGTTTAGGGCATTCCAATGGAAGCATTTAATTGCAGTTTGGATGATTTCTGGGTGGTATATTGGATCTGTACCCTCTGTACCTCTTTGGAGGGTACAGATAATTTCTGTCCTTTTTTTCTAGTTTATTTTGCCTGTTTATGGAGTTTTATGTCTAGGGCATTCCACTGGAAGCATTTAATTGCAGTTTGGATGGTTTGGGTATATTGGATCGTACCCTCTCCTCTTTGGAGTGAGATAATTCTCCTTTTTTTCCAGTTTATTTTACTTTATGGAGTTTTATGTCTAGGACATTCCACTGGATGCATTTGGAGCTGTTTGAACTTTTTTTTATTTTTGTTTCAACTAAATTAATAGACAAGTCAGTCTGATAAGGTTCAAGTTAATATTCAACTTCATTTCAGTCGACTATGAGCATACTAAGAAAACATACAAGCTAATTTTTTTCGCTTTATTTTCATAATAAAAAAACAACTAACAACAATCATAATCTTATTTTAACACATATCAGTTAAAATTAAAACTGTTAAATAGACAAGTCATTCTGTTGGATAACATTTATTTTATGCATTAGGATTTAATTTTATCGCTCATAACAAAATGACCTTTAAAAAATGATTTTAAATGCATTTCTTTCAAGAGTATAGCCCCAGAATACCAAATTCATAAGATAAAAAAAATGATTGCTGGAGTAAAATATCATCTCAGAATAAAATATCAGTGAAATCATACTATATGAAATGAGAGTGAAGAAGTTACAAAAAGCAGAGTAAAATATCATTCCAGAACCACAAAGGATCCATGTACTTCAACAAAAATAGCTAAGTCTTCGAAGCCACCAAACCGATGCTTTATACAGAATCCTATATCAAACTAAATACTATTGTTCTCACTTTGGATTTTTAAGTCCCAAATAAAATGTAGCGTCTGCGAACTTCGATAAATATATTCATCTTCTTTGACCAATCACGGTGGTCTACCCAATCTGGAGATTTGATTCTTTCCATGTATTTTGCGGACAAACATTCTGCATCGACACTATTTTCTTGGTGGTATCCCACTCACCGTTTCGATTGACCATTTTCTAGGATCGCTCGTAAAAGACTGGCTAGCATCTTCAACAAGTAATTTGATCTGAATAGCCAGAACAAAATCTCAATAAGTTGGCCAGGAAAAAAAAAAGTTGAGAAGAACCAAATTTGAAAACTGTTCTTACAATCTCAGGAAGAATGCTCTTATGGGTTGGTTTGGGTAATGAGTCATAAAAATACCCCGACTTAATATGCAACGAGTGTCCAATCTTGATTATCTCAGCGGTAAGATTAACTTCGACCCACATTGTCTGCAGTGACATGCTGGATAAATATTTTGCTTTCCATCTTTAGGCCGTACCTGGCATAACTCTACAGGCAAAGAAGAGAACGACTATACATCATAGCTTTTATCTAAACAAACAAGAACTGAATCGTAATACCCAACATACCTAATGCAAGCATGAAATGTATAAATAGGGGACATATAACCCCGGACAGAGGGAATACTTCTCGGCCAGTAAGAAGGCGAAGGCATCAATGTGTGCATCTGAGAGATATGAAGGAATTGATTGAGGATTGACTTACTTGTCCTCGAATCGGGAGCATGATGTGTCAATAAGATCGAGCATCGGCAGGCAAACGACTCGGATGAGAACTCAACAACATGAAGTGCCTCTGATGCCTGCAACGAAATCACTGATAACGTGTCAATAAGATTCACTATGAGTAAAGGATCGATCTACTGAGATGATTCATACCTCCGACTGATGCTCCTCCACCACAACAATAGCAGTCTGTGGGTCATCGACCTTTATTGGCTCATCTATGCGAACCTATAAAAGAATTTAGTGAAATATATTTCTATTATTTCAAATTTAGTGAAATATATTTAGTAACTTAATTTTGCTTGTCATCTTGAGTGGAGGCCACCACATCCACTCTTGCTCGAGACTTCACGTGTGTGTTAAGAGTAATGCTTTCCTCTTTCTTATCTGTCGAGCTTTAACACCGCTCAATCTTTGCCGATTCTGATTTGAGCATCGTGTGTAGTGGTGGCCTCCACAAGAACTTCTCCTACGGTCAATTCCACATGGGCTTCCCCTGAGTATCCAACTCACAAAGCTCTGGCGACCTCCACAAGAGTGTCTGATACCCTCCTTAGGGGCTTTACATGTGGTAGCCTCCCCAGGGGTACCCTCCACAGGAACCTCCCCTACATTTGGGGTGGTGACCCAGAACTTCTCGATAGCGAACTGCAAATCAAGCCCATCCATCCTCTCCGTCATTGTTGAATGAATAGAATATACCATCTCTTTCAATTCCTTCAAACCTGCAAGTATCCTCTCCACCGTAAAGTCTGTTGTGGGAGTAGTAGCAGAGGCGGTAGAAACACTGGGGAGAATCGAGGAGAGACATAAGAGAGAGTAGTGGGGCTGCATTGGACTTAAAATGGGGCTATCGGGCTCCACATGTCAGATTGTTGGCGGGGGACACTGGCGAAGGAGGCAGTTCTCCTCTTCTAATGTGTCCTCGAATGAAAGGCATACATGTGGTAAACCGATAAAAAATGTGAAGACATATAACATAAATAAAGACATTCTTATATGACCTAAGTGATATTATTATATGTCACTGGTGTCCTCCCAAACCGAAAGCATTTTTTGGAAACTCTATTTTTTTATCGCGACATACGTGGCTTTCGGTCGGATGGACTTATGATACTTATGTGCTCGGTACTCATATCTACAATGAATATTTTAAATAGTAAGCAACACATTAAATTACACACGGAGATATAAAACATATCATCAAAGAGTGACAAAGCCACTTATGGCGTATGTGAATCTTTGATGCAATAACATCAAATTGGGAAACTAAAAAGTCTCAAATGGGCTCTGCCCAATTGTATTCATCAAATCTATCATATGGCGTAGGCAATCAATTCGATGCCACTAATTGTGATATAAAAAATAGATTTGACGTGAGAAAACGTATGTATGTACAAAAGCGTACTTTGGCAATGAACCATCTGAATTCTCAAGTTGATTCTTGTAGTCAGATGAACTGAACAGCGACAGTGGAGATTTCTGCCATAAGACCTTCTCCCCTCTGTTTGGCATCTCTATCATCAATGCAACTTCATCGGGGGTGAAAGGAATGTACTGCACACCCAACAAGAAAGCTTGCTTTTCTATGAAGACATGATCGATGTAATGGGAGTTTTGCTTAATTAGTAGAGTTTAATGAATTGATGGAGATGAAGCCTCTTTAAAATGTCGGTAACTTCATCGATAAGTAAATAATATTATCGAACAGTTCTTACGTGATAGGCTACATCTCAGTTATCCTTTTCCCGGATATGATAAACTTTTAAAAGAAAAGTCGATAGGTTAAAATGATCTGTACCCTCCAAAGAGGTAGAACATGCAAAATACCACCGAAACCATCCAAATGCCTCCAAATGCTTCCATTGGTATGCCTAAATATATAATAAGCGGACAAAATAAAGCGAAAGAAAAGTCAAAATGATGTACCCTCAAAGAAGGAGATACAGATGCAAATACCACCCAGAAACTATCCAAATGCCTCCAAATGCTTCCATTGATATGCCCAAAATATAATCATAAAGCGGTAAACTGGAAAGAAAAGGTCAAAATGATCTGCCTCAAAGGATTACAGAGGATCTGGATGCAAAATACCATCATCACTCCAAATACTTCCATTGACATACTAAACATAATCATAAGCGCAACCTAAAGCGGAAAAAAAGGTCAAAACTGATCTGTACCCTTCAAAGAGATACACAGAGGGTACAAATGCAAAATAACACCCAGAAATCATCCAAATACCTCCAAATGCTTCCATTGGCATGCATAAACTTCATAAAAGACAAATAAAGCGAAAAAAGGTCGAAATGATATGTACCCTCAAAGAGGTGCAGTCCAGATGCAAAATCAACCCAAAAAAATATCAAAATGCTCCAAATACTTCCATTCCTAAACATAATCATAAATAAATGAAATAAAGCGGAAAAAAAGGTCAGATCCTCAAAGAGGTGCAGATGCAATGCAAAATACACAAAACTATCCAAAATGCCTCCAAATGCTTCCATTGGCATGCCAAACATAATCATAAGCAGGCAACCTAAAGCGACAAAAAAAGGTCAGAAATGATTTGTACCCTCCAAAGAGGTATAGAGATACAGTAAAATCTACCCGCCCATGCCTCCGCTTTTGGCATCTAAACATAATCATAATAAGCGGCAACCTAAATTGAAAAAAAAGGTCAAAACGATTGTACCCTCCAAAGAGAATGCAGAGAATACAAAATACCACCCAAAATCATCCAAATGCCTCCAAATGCTTCCATTGGCATGCCCTAAATATAAACTCCATAAACAGGACAAATAAACTGGAAAAAAAAGGTCAGAAATGATATGTACCCTCCAAAGAGGTATACAGGGTATAGATGCAAAATACTACCCAGAAATCATCCAAAATACCTCCAAATGCTTCCATTGGCATGCCCTAAACATAATCATAACAAACAGGCAAAATAAAAAAAGGAAAAAAAAGCGTCCATGCCTCCAAAGAGGTACGAGAATCTGATGCAAAAATACCATCCATCAAAATGCTTCCATTGGCATGCCTAAACATAATCATAACAAGCGAACCTAAACTACAAAAAGGTCGAAATGATCTACTCCAAAGAGGTACACAGAGGGATGATATCTGAAACTATCCATAGCCTCCAAATGCTTCGCATAATATAATATAATCATCAAATAAAGCGAAAAAAAGGTCAAAAATGATCTGCCTCCAAAGAGGTACCGGAGATGAGATGCAAAATACCACTGAAACCATCCAAAGCGCCTCCAAATGCTTCCATTGGCATACATAATCATAAAAATACCTAAACTAAAAAGGTCAAAGCGATCTGTACCCTCCAGAGATCCAAATCCAACCTATCCAAAATGCCTCCAATGCTTCCATTGGCACATAATCATAACAAGCGGGCAACATAAAGCGGAAAAAAAAGGTAAAATGATCACCCTCAAAGAGGTACAGAGTCAGATGTAAAATACCACCAAAACCATCCAAATGCCTCCAAATACTTCCATTGGAATATAATGAACATAATCGAAAGCAGGCTAAGGAAAGCTGGAAAAATAAATGTTATGTATCTCGAGAGTACAGAGATACATATACAAAATAACATATAAAAATAGCCAATCTTTCATGACAAGAAGAAGCGAGTAAACCTAAATTCATTCAAGTTGAATGCATATGTAAATACCTCATGTAATCACCTATATCTCTTTTGATTTTTATATCAACGGCGAAGGCGGACGTGTGCCGTCGAGAGCGGGAGCTAAGGCGAAAAAAATCACGTCGAAAGAAAGCCCGTTACGTGACGAGGAATGTCGAGCGTCGGTAATGTTTCGTTCTTCTTCTCGCTTTTGAGCGCTTACGGCGGGTCGGGGGAAATGTCTTTTACAGTCCATTATTCTTGCTCCGTTCAGTTAAAAGCGGGAAAATAACAGGACACATGTCGGATTGGAGTCCGCCGTGAGCTCGTGACTCGACATATTTTCTCCTTTCCGCCAGAAATCTCCATCTCCCGCGAGCTGTAGAAGGCATCATCAAAAGAAGAAGCGTGTGAAGAAGTAGAGCAGTTCATCGAGCTTTTGCGATTTAAGTTAATTTGTTCAATTTCCGATTTTCAATCCGGGTTTAAGGAAAGGGGCAAAATTGAGATTTTAAAGATCGGATCCATCAAAAGTTGCCATTTTTTTTGCAATGGTATCCACCCAACACCCATCTTGTGGGTGGGATGTCACCCATCGCCTAGCATTCATCACGCGTGTCTACTTACTTTCCCCACCTGTATAGCGCCCACGGAAGGATTGAACTCGGTCCAGGTTCCGGCGTGCTCTCTGGCAAGAGGCGGTGGGTAAAGTTGCCATTTATTTGTTTGGCGGATTTAGTCAAATCACGCTACCAAGCAACCCCGGCGTCTATCAGTCCAAGTACATCCATCAATTCATTATCAATTCTCCTTTTAGCCTCCAGTCGGCGTCGCGGCGCATCGTGCACGTCATCATCTCTATATCGCTCTTCGTCAATTGATTGAATTTGATCTTCTCCGCTTTCATCCACCGATAGGATATTGTTCATTCATGGAAGAATTTCATTTTCAAGATTAGGGTGCAATTCTCATCGGATTTATAGTTTCAGTAGTCATGGTTCGACTTGCTTTTGTGCTGTACTGGAGTGGCAGACCTCTTCGGACTTCGTCTCAGCGTGTCAGCACCCTAATTGTTCTTGGTTCAGGTGAAAAAAAAAACTTTTTTTTTTCTTGAAGTTTTTCAAGTTTGGATATTTAATCTTGAAACTATGATGGAGCTTGAGTTTATGTGTTTGAAGGTGGACATACAGCGGAGATGCTAAGCATTGTAAATGTACTTGAGAAGGATAGGTTTGTGCAGAGATTCTACATTGTCGGCCAGATAACATGAGCCTTGAGAAGGCTGGGGAGGAGAATCCCGATTGAAAGAAGAGATGTTTCTCTTTCAACTCACCAAGACTTTGTTTCAAGATTTGAGTGAAATCTGTTCATTAAGAATGGCTTTATATGCTCATGTATGGTATAAACACTAAGCAAGATAACCTTATTCAATCCATGAGTTCTAGCTATTTAGCCTTCTTTTGTTGGTTTTGTTACTTTTGGGTCTTTTGGTTGCCAGATTTAGCCAAGATTTAGGCTAAAGAAAGGAATATCCTCATGCTTTGACATAAGTAATGGCTTTGCTGAATTTTATAATAATTTATTTTATTTTTAAATAAATATAATAGAAATTTTAATTGATCAATAATAGATTATCTTAATTTTAAATTAAACCTAATGGGACATATTTTGATCAAATTTAAATTAGAATACCATGACTTTAGTTAAGTAATAAATAGGATGGCAAAAATAAATACAAGAGAACTCATTCTTAGAAAAAATCTGGTAGTGATCCACTGCTGTTACATTAATAATCTTTCAAGTATAAGTTGGCAGGATTCACTTGAAATGCATTAATTAGCTAACCAAGACCAGAAAACAAAATTTAAATAATATGTTGGTTTATTTTATTTTAATTTAAAGTTTATCATAAACTCATTGATTCTGCTCAAATTTGTAGTTAGTGAAACCTAATAAATGATAAATTTTAAGCCGTTTAATCAAAATTCAGAGATTTATCTCAAATTTGCAATTAATAAAATCCTTTTTTGTTCTTTAATTTTCAATCTAAGCTTAACCGAATCAAATGAAAAAAAATATATATATATATAAGTTCCGAGAAGAGCAAGGCATCATAATAAGGAGACTCAAGCAGTGTAAAGAAAGAAGCAATTATGATTGATTAATGTTGGAAGAACAAGTGGATACGATCAAAAGGAAAATAATGATTTGAATTCATAGTGGTTGAGAAATGAGTGTTGTACAGGAGACTTGAAAACTTGCTTACTATACAAATATTAAGGTTTTGTTTTTATTCTTTATTTTAAAGTATAGATTTCTTGTCATTAGAAATGTTTATTATTTAAGATTAATCTCTTTTTGATTAAGTTATAAGCCTATGAGCCATTTAAGTTCTTATATCGAAGTAATGTTAGATGATCTTCACCTAATCTCGAGCAAATTCATCGTGACATTGATTGTTCTCATTGTCTCTCGAAATCTATGAATAGGCGGTTAGAGAGTAAGCTTGACATATGAAATCATTTTACGTCGATTTCGTATGTTTGTTAACCTCATGAAATCCTATAGCTTTTCACTCGAGTTCTCTTTATCTCTAGTTTGATTCATTTCTTATATCGAAGCATTGTTAGGATCTTCGCCTAATCTCGAGCAAATTCATCATGATATTGATTGTTCTCATTGTCTCTCGAAATCTATGAATAGGCGGTAAGCTTGACATATGAAATCATTTTACGTCGATTTTATGTTTTGTTAACCTCATGAAATCGAGTTCCTTTCGAGTTCTCTTTATCTCTAGTTTGATTCATTTCTTGTTAATAAGATTTTGATATACTCATCAATACTTTTATAAATAGATATTTTAAGACATGCAATTAAGGATCTTTAATTGCAAGTTGGATCTATGGTGCAACATAAGCAAGTCTATTTGATTTAGGATTGACTCAATTCAAGTCTCACTAGAGCCACCAGGGCAGAACTATCTTCTTTTTTTTTTTTTTTGAAGTTGGGCAAAATTTTAAAATAATAATAATAATTTAAAAATAAAAAATACATTAAATTAGTATTTTTTTAATATATATAAATAATTTATAAAATAATATCATTAAATTTATAAGAAAAAAATATAAGTGGGCATCTATATTAAACTTATTAACTTTTATTTTAATTAATTAACTAGTGCATTGAGATTAATGGAATGGCCTCTCTCTCTCTCTCTCTCTCTCTCTCTCTCTCTCTCTCTCTCTTCCATCTTCAAGTTTAAGTTTCAGCTCTAAACAAATACAATAATATGGCCCTGTTGTGGCTTTCCTCTTTACTGAACAGAGAGGGAAAAGGTTAAGAAGGTGATGATTTCTGCAGGCACAACCATCAATGAAAGCAATTTGGGCAAGGATACAATTTCATTTAAATAAATAGATAAAATTAATTTTTATAAGATTTACTTAATTAGGCATAATTGGGTGTAATTAAGAGTCTCAGACCTATCAAGAAGTTTAAATATTCAGAAAATTTCATGAGATCTGTTGATGGAATTATATTCTGATGCATCAAAAGAAAGTTTAGCATCATATTAATCAGAACTTTACGTATAAAAACCCATACAAGCATAGCATTAATTGTCCTAAATTTCTTGCAATAAGCTCTTCTGAAACTGATGATAAACTGTAAGAAAATCAAAATTAAGCAAAATTAACCTATTTTAATAAATAATTTAAGATAGTATAAATAAATAAATAAAACATCCAATCACAATCAGGAAAACCATTTTGTTTTAATATTTTATTTTAAAATGAATAACTTAATTTGCACGTGAAATATTCATAATAACAACAAGCCTTTATCCCAGTATATAGGGTCGGCTATATGAATCCTTCTTCTCCATATGTTTATTAACTGCCAAATTCTCATGTAGTTCTAATGAACTAAGGTCATTTTATACATCATAAAGTCTTTTTTGGTCTTTTACCATTCTTAACATAATAAGCCATCTAATACATCTACTCTCTTAAATGACTCATCATCGGTGACCTTTATGTGACCAAATCCAAGGCTCTCTCTTATTGCGCTAGAGCTGCTCCAACTTTTATGTGGAATATTCATAAGTACTATCAAAATTGAATATACAAACAGAAACTTCACTTATAAGTCTGAAATCAAAACTGAAATAAAGTTTTAAATCCTGATGAGAAGAAGCCTGCCTTGCCTCTAGAGTGGGGCTTCCTGCAACAGTATATAACACGTGTTCAGGGTATTACCCTTTCTTCAACTATATTATAATCCCTAAAGAATCCTGGTTTTAGCCCTTTGGGAGCTCCAAAAGTATGGTTCAGCTATATTTAATTTCAAATAACCCTGTCTGGAGGTGAGGTAGAATGGCTAGACAAAATGATTAGAGCAAAAAGATTGATGTTTTTGGCTTAGGGAAATGCTATGATGCAAATAAAAATCATTTCTTTATAATTTTCTTACATCTAGTTTTATCTATTATTTCATTTATGCCTCTAAACACCTTAATCAGCATGGATTTTCTCTTATTCAATTATTTTGGGAATTTTTTTTTATAATGCTTAAATCTTGCTTATTTATAGAACTAACATCTAACAATTTCTATTCATAAAAATACCACCAAAATCTTTTACCCTATGCATTGCTATCTCTAGATTTTTTATGTTTGAATTTAGCCTTTAGGACAATCAAATCACTTATCCATGAAATATTATATATCCCCTTCAAATCTAGGCTTAATTTTAACCTAATTAATAACTTAATTAGGTAATTAACCCGCTTAAAAAAATTTAAAATTATTGCGCTCTCATCGGGTGAGCACTGCAGGTCAGTCCTGGATTTGGCGACTGATCATAAATGATTTTTTTAAATTAAGTTAACTGTTTTTTGGTCATCAATTCATCTGTCATTTTGGCGTCTTTAATATCGTTGGAAGGTAATAAAATTCTGCTTTCATTTACTTTCGTGATCTCGTGCCATTTTTCGAGCATTATAAATTTTGAAGTTGTGAAAAGAAAGTTATTGTTGTACCTGTTTTTTTATCATATCTGAGGATTGTTGAATACATATAATTCTTTGGTAATATCAAACATTTCTCATATATTCTATATATAAATTGAGCTTTAATGGGTTTACATTCTTAAAAAAATAATTCTTTTCTTATATTTGAAGATGTTATTTTACTAACATTTACTTTTTAAACATTAAAACTAGTAATGTGAATTTTGATTCTAGATGTATTTTCGTTTATTTCTGTAATAAATACATATAGTTCAAATCTAATTTAAAAATTATTTATCATATGTATTTATTATGGTAAGAGTCAAATGAAAATCTCAGAGTTTTGATATTACCAAGAAATTATATGTATTCAAAATCCTATTTAATAAACATTCGTAATAACTTTCTTCAAAATTTATCGTTCAAGCTAACGAAGATTATAAATTTGTCAAAAAAGTTGTAAATTTTTTACCTTTTCAACGATACCAAAGCACGAAATCGACACCGATTGCGATATGAAAATGGGTATTAACTTAATTTTTTTTAAAAAAAATCATTTATGACGATTAGGTCATTGGTTTGGCAAGGGCATCTTAGATTTTTTTATTTTAAATTTTTTTAAGCAGTTAATTACCTAATTAAGTTATTAATTGACTAATTTAAAATTAAGCCTCAAATCTAACTTTGGCAAGTAATATCACCTCCTAGATTCATAAAATTTACTAGCTAATATGCATAACCTATGCATAGATTAAATTATTACTGTCATACTTGAGAAAGAAAGAAAACATGCAGTGCTTCAAGAAAACAATAATAGCTTCCAGATCCCATTAGCTGGTGCAGGTTATTCATGGTCCATCTCTATCTCGTCCTCTTTATATTATATGATTAACAGATGTTTGTCTGGCTACATTGTGGTAGTCTCACTGATTTAAAAGACTAGTAGGAACTAATTACCTATGTAGGTTAATGCATCAAATTTATTCTTTTGATATGTTAGCATGCCAAGATAAGCATCATTTGCACCAACTTCACCTATAGAGAGTGAGAGAGTGAAGAAAAGAGTAGTTTATGCCTCATTAACAAATAATGTGTTTTTTTTAATCTACAACAAAATTATCATGCATAAAAAAATATCATAATTTTTTTGTATGAGTTACACCTTCATCGATGAAGCGATTTAGGTCAAGTATATCAAATCATTACGAATATGATGTGATGTAAATGCCGTCTTCTTGCTGTGCGGTGCCTTCAAATACTTGATGCAAGAAAGGGATTTTGGTTTTGAATTTAGTTTTGGTCGTGATGGGGATTTGATCTTGCAAGGCTTGTATCTCGAGAGTTGGACTCCAGAAGGAGATAGAGAAGTTTGAGTAGGATCCTCCCATGCACTTAATTGGCATTTGTCTGAATAAATATTCTTAACGCCATGTCATCTAATCTAATAGACTCGGTTATGCTTTGCAACCTTTTTTTATTTGGAAGATTTACATACATACGCACAATTTTATGCATTTATATAGCTAATATCTAAAATTAGATATATACTTATTTAACACTTTATTATGCTTGAAAATATATATTTCACTTTAAAAAAAGTGAATGATGATAGTAATTTTGATGTGATATTGAAGATTGAGGTGTCATACATTAAAATTATGGGAGAGGGTAATTGAGCATAGGTTAAGATGTGATACAAAAGTTTCTCTGTCGGTTTGGTTTCATGTTAGATCTATAGATGCTATACATTTGCTAGAGATTTGATGGAGAAGTATAGAGAAAGTAAGGAGGATCTACATATGATATTTATTGATTTAGAGAAAGCTTATGATAAAATTTCAAGAGATGTTCTTTGAAAAGTTCTAGAAAAGAAAGGAGTTAATATTGGTTATATTCAACTCATTGAGGATATGTATACTAGAGTTGTTACTTGTGTCTAAACACAAGGAGGATTGACAAAAAAATTTCCTATTTCAGTTGGATTACATCAAGGATCGACTTTAAGCCCTTATATTTTTGCTTTAGTTATGAATGTTCTTACTAGGCATTTACAGGAAGATGTACCTTGGTGTATGCTTTTTGTTGATGACATTCTTCTTGTTGATAAGACTAGAGCGGGAGTCCAAGATAAACTTGAATTATGGAGGTCAACCTTAGAGTCTAAAGGTTTTCGTTTAAGTAGATCTAAAATTGAATATATGGAGTGTAATTTTAGTTGTAGAAGTTCTAGGGATAGTGTTGTGACATTGGGTCAACAAGTCATTAAAAAGTGGCGATTGATATCTAGGTTCTATTGTTCAAAATGATGGTAAAATAGATGGAGATGTTATTAGTAGAATTCAAGTTGGATGGTTGAAGTGGAGGAATGCATCGGCCATTGTGTGATTAAAAGTACCACTTAAACTTAAGAAAATTTTATAAGATGGTGGTAAGACTACAATGATTTGTGGCAAAATGTTGGCAAAAAGTGAAGCTTAAGACTAAGTTAAGTGTTGCGAGATGAGGATGCTGTGGATGAGTGGCTTTACTCTTAGAGATAAAATGCAAAATGAGTATGTTCGGGAAAAAGTTGGAGTTGCTCTAGTGGAAGATAAGATTAGAGAGTCATCTTAGATGGTTTGGCCACATAAAGCGTTGATCGTCCAGACTCGATTTGAAAGTAGAAATTAGATTTGTCTTATGTTAAGAAAGATAGGTAAAACCTAAAAGACTTGGTTAAGGTGTATAGAAAAATGATCTTAGTATATTTGAATTAAATGAGTGACCATAATAAACATGGTGAAGGATTAATGCCGACCACTGGGGTAAGACTTGTTGTTGTTGTTATTATATTTATATATATATAGATATATATATATATTATTAATTGAGCTAGTCATATAAAAGTATTTACTTGTTCAATACATGAACTTATAAAATAATTTAAATACAAGCTAATTGTGAAATCTAGCAAGGACAATGAGCTTTGTTTGACAACCCAAATATTGTCGATTGCTTTAAATCCATTTAAACTGTTAATTAGATAAAAAGTTATACAAAATCATTTTGGAATGACAAAAAACTCTTTCAAAAATAAGAAACTAGCACAGGCTTTTAAGTTTAACCCCTCTTGGCACAGATAATTAAAGTAAACCTATCAGTGGTAGTCTCACTGATTTAAAAAACTAGTAGGAACTAATTACCCTATGTAGGTTAATGCATCAAATTTATTCTTTTGATATGTTAGCATGCCAAGATAAGCATTATTTGCACCAACTTCACCTATAGAGAGTGAGAGAGTGAAGAAAGAGAGTAGTTTATGCCTCATTAACAAATAATGTTTTTTTTTAATCTACAACAAAATTATCGTGCATAAAAAAATATCATAATTTTTTTGTATGCCTTCTTACACCTTCATCTGATGAACGATTTAGGTCAAGTCTAACACACATATCAAGTCATTACTTTTTGATCCTGGTAATTAATTGGGAGGAGCATTCTCATATATAAGCCTGTCACAAAGCTTGGTGACCACACACAAGAGAGAGAGAGAGAGTGAAAGAAGGCCATCATTTGGCCATGGGGGACAACTTTAAACTTTTGCAAGGCTTGCAATGCAAGCAAAACTATTAAATCAGCACATCAAATCATACATTTTGTGCCTATCAACTCCTATATATAGCTTCACTTTTCCTTTCTTCCCATTTATGTAATGCCTACAAGTGACAAAATGATCAGTAGTTCTTTCCAATTGCTCTCTTTCTCAATTCCCTCCTCAGCTTCCTTGTCACAGGTAAAGTTTATCACTTAGCAAATAGATCCTTCACCTGTCAGTCCAGTCCTAAGAAATATCATTTCTTATGATTCTGTCTTCTTTTTCCGCTGTTTTACAGGTTCACATAGTCTACTTAGGCCATAACCATGGCAATCAACAAAACCTTACTACCGAGTTTCATATCAAGCTACTTTCCAAAGTCTTCTCTAGGTAATTTTATTAATTTATAGACTCCCTAATGCTTACGGCCTCTTCCTAGATCACTACTAAATTTTAAGCTACATTCAATCATCACTTGAAATGTGTGATTAAATAAGAATTTTCAGTCAATTTTTTTATTTAAATGTCACTAAAAGCAATTCTTTTAGCCACAATTTTGATCTTATAGTAAAAGTGCAGCTAAAGAGTTGTTTCTAGTCCTAAATAAGAATTAGTCACAAATTATAAAAGTGTGGCCAAAAGTTTGAAAAAGAGAGACTATAATGTATTTAATTAAACTTTTAAAAAAAGGTTATAAATAATATTAATGCTCATTACTAGTTAAAAAATAATATAATATATATAAATACATTAGAATTATGTGGTATGCATGCAAATCCTCTCCTTTTTTTTTCCTTTTTTTTTCTGTCCTCTCTTTTAAATTCTGATTCCTCAACTATTGTAGCTACAATTGTAAACTAACCACTTTTGCAGCGAGGATGAGGCAAAGGAGACCATATAGCTACTGGCATAGTTTCTCTGGCTTTGCTGCCTCACTCAACTCAACACAAGCCACCAACATGGCCAGTAAGAAGCTCAAAAATCAAACAATACTATACTGCCACTGCTATGCCTAAATGACTACTTAGAGATAAAGAAAGTAATTGAAGAAAGTGAAAACTTTTGCAGAGATGGAAGAAGTGATATCTATTTTCAGAAGACAAGACGTTGCTGCATACAACAAGAAGCTGGGATTTCATGGGTCTACCTCTTTTCAATACTGAAGCTGCTACAATGCAATCCAAATATGGTGATGATGTTGTAATTGGCATCTTCGATACAGGTTTTCCAGTAAAAGTTCTTCTTTTTCCTCAAGTTCTGCATCTTTGGTTCTGATTTTTCCAGTAAAAGTTCTTTCTTCAATCTTTCATTGCTCTCTCCTCCGAACAGCTGCGAAGCTTTCAGTATGATCAATTCAAACTTCAGAGGAAAAGGGCTAAAAAAAAACTAGTCAGGCCAAGCAGTCTAAAAAATTGTAATGTGTGATTTAAAAGCAAATCACGATTATGGTTTCTAACTTTGGAGGATAGTTTATATAATCTCGTGATTTGAAGTTGGGATTAAATAAGAATAGATCAAGTAAGCAGTCATACAATTGCATAAATGCTTTCATCGCATAATAACTAAGCAACAAATAAAATTTTAGGCTTATTTGGTTGCTTGTACATGTTGTGGAGAACGATGATTTCATTTTCATAATTTTGAATGTAAAAAATAACAAATTTGAAAATTTTTGTGAATTTTGAAATTTAATATTGATCCCTAACTACATAAATTTAACAAATTTCATTCTTTTTCGAAGTATAATTTTTAACTTTACGCAACCAAATGTGCCTTTTCTTTGCATCAAACCTAAGCCAAAGAGATCTCAATTGTTAAACAAAAAAGCTCCTGCAGGTGTATGGCCAGAATCAGAGAGCTTCCGATCTGACCCGACGCTTGGCCCAATTCCCTGCACATGGCGTGGCGGATGTGTGGCCGGCGAAGGCTTCAATCCCGCCACCGCCTGCAATCGCAAGCTCGTCGGCGCTCGATACTACCTGGCGGGCTTCGAGCGTGAATACGGCCCCCTCAACGCCACGGGCTCCGAAGCAGAATTCCGTTCCCCCCGCGACCGCCTCGGCCACGGCACCCATACTGCATCCACTGCGGCCGGCTCGCCCAACGGTAACGCTTCCTACCTCGGACGCCTCGCCGCCGGCACCGCTCGCGGCGGTGCACCTCGCGCCCGCCTTGCAGTTTACAAGGTCTCCATTGAGCTCGATACCTATCTGCACATTCATCTAAACCGTCTACTCCTCAAACTATACCGATAGTAACGTTTTATTCATCTAAAGTTAAATATAAAATATCATACATTTCATTATACCACATATCTATAATTTTCTTTTATATTTATGTGTTAAATGATATTTAATTTTTAGATGAAGAAAATATTATTTCTCATATAAGAATGTGTGATATTAGATTAACCTATGAGCTCACATAACATAATTATCACAAATTTAAGTTGTCAAATTCTAAATTGCACATATAAAAAAATATGTATAATCTAAACTTTCATATTATATATTATTATAAAAAAATTCTTTCAAAATTAGGAAAGCATGAGCACAGCAGAGTAGCTGTATTTGTGTGTATCGAAAAATTATTTTATTCAGATTCAAATATAAATTTTCATATTCGTGAAAATTACGTAAGAGAGGATTCAAAGGTTAATTCATTTTATAAATCAGTTTGAAATATTTATTCGTTTAATTGGCTAACTTAACGAGCGAACACGAATACTTAACGATGAATGAGGCTACAACAACTAACTTTTTTGAGAGCCCTAATACTTAACTCCTTAGTTGTATCACCAATTTTCTTGTACGAGAAACTATTTTTATGTTTTTCTATGTTAATATTTGATATTTTAGCTTTTGAGTGGTATCCCATAAATTAATATTGGTTTTCAATTAAGCTAGAAAGAGAAAATTAATGATATGCAATTAGACATATAGGAGGATTTAGAAAGAGAAAAAAGTGATAATATGTTTAAGACTTACAAATATTCTCTTATTAATTTCTTCATCAATAATCAATTTCTCTCATCGATATACTTTTTTTTTATTATGTTCTTATGTTTCACTTTTTTTCTTAAATTTGAAGAATAAATATTTAATAGATATGACACATGTTATATGATAATGAACAATTAGATAGTAAATAGATGAGAGTTAGTATGATTGAGATATCACTTACTCTCTTATAATTCCTTCACCCTATCACCAAAATTACTTGATTAGTTAACTATTGCCTTAGTGAGTAATATTTAACTTAATATATTTTATTTAGCATTTCACGAAAGGTATATTTTGAAATTATGGGATTATTTGGTTGCTTGAAAAAGAATCTGATAAAAAATAAATACAATGATTTGAATTACTTTAAATTTGTTTGGTTGAGAATTTTATAAATTCATGAGTTTTTTCTGGTGTTTGGTTAAATAAATATAATATAAAATATTTTAAAGATTTTGGTTGGCTGAGGAATAAATGACGAACGAATGGCGATGCGTCGACGTGGTGATGCAGCTCGATCGTTCATTGAATGTATTTAAAATTTCTAAATTCTAATTCTAAATGCATCAAAATATAACTATCTGGTGAATTTCAAAATGCATTACATAACTTTAAAATTTTACTTTATATCGTCAAATGCTAAAAAATTTAAAACTTTAAAATTGATATATTTACTTTACTTTTGATTCTAACCAAACAGATCTATGTTAATTTTTAAAGTTTGCGGAGTACTTTTCTATAGTATTTTGTTAAATAAATCTTTGTTGGCAAAGTTATTAATTACATCTGCGCAATATAATACATATAAATTAACAAAAAAATTTAATTTTTATTTTTAAAAATAATATAAAATAATCCATCATTTTCACGCCATGAATTTTTTTTTTCCATTTTTAATTTGATATGATATTTTGAATATGAGAGCAGTATAATATGAGGTATGTCTGTAGATCAACCAACCTTCAAAATTTAAGCTTTTTGGAGTGGAGGCAGGTGTGCTGGTACAAGGACCTGCAGGGCCGGTGCAGCGATGCGGACATACTCGCGGCGTTCGACGACGCAATCGCCGACGGGGTGGGGGTAATCTCGGCCTCGCTTGGCGCTCCGCCGCCGCTGATGCCATTCTTCCAATCGAGCACGGACATCGGCGCCTTCCACGCGTCGCAGGTCGGCGTGTCGGTGGTGTTCTCGGCTGGAAACGATGGGCCGGAGACCGGCGTCGTGCAGAACGTTTCGCCTTGGGGGATCACCGTCGCCGCGGGCACCATCGACCGCGGTTTCCCGACGATGATCGTCCTCGGGAACAACGTCTCCATTGTGGTAAGTATGTTTATCCTTCTAGAGGAAGGTCGAATTTCCTTTTTGGCATTTTCACAAACATGTACTGTGCACAAGATGGAACTTGTGGTGAGTTAATTGATCTGGGGTGTATGGTTTTTCTTTATTTGACAGGGAGAAGGGTTTCTTGTTCGAGAGATAAAAATGAAGTTGATAGACAGCGGCAAATTGTTCGATGACGGGTGCGGTCTCTTTGCTCATCGTTTATATAATCCCTATAACATATAAGAACTAGAAAAGATGTCGCTTCATACACCCATGAAATCAACAAGTTTGATATGTGGCATGTAAACATATAAGACCAGCTTAATGCAATAGGAGTTGGTGAGCTGACATTGCATCATTTCATGGTTCATGTGATAGAAATGACCCTAAAAATATTGCAATTTGAATTTTTGTGCAAAAATTTTCCATTAGAAAAGAGCATCACCTTAGCCTAGTGGTTAAAAGCTTAGACTTTCAATCTTCAATCCCTTGCACATGAAGTATGTGTGTGAGTTTACAATTATATTCGCTTAAATGTCCCAAAAAAATCAGCGCATCATATACATGTCAAGTTTAGTACTTTTTCAACACATTACATACAATGCCATGCTACATATAAAATACATGATGCTTAGAGATGTGAGTCACGATGTAGAATAAGTTGAATATTTTTATGAATTTTGAAACAAAGAAGAAGAAGTTATTTTGATGTTTTTTATATATGAAAAAGAGTGACAACCTAGATAAGAGGAAATTATAACTAAGAAGGAAGAATAATGAAAGCACAATGAAAATGAAATTTCCAAAACTAGACTAGCCGTAATATAAGTAATGATAATCCTTATGATTGTGATGTTCCTTTCATGAAAATCCTTCTGTGAACTCCCACGCTCGAGAGATTGGTTATATGTATGTATGTATATAGCCCCAAAGGCCAAAAGGGAAGGGGCTTGAACCAAGGCATGAGGAAGGTGATGGCAATGAAGTTTTGTGGATTTGAAGAGGCTTTTGAAGGAGTTCATTTTAATTTGGTGAAGGGTGAGGGAGGGGCCACGCTTAATGGAGAGATAAATTGGTGTGATCAAAGTGATATAATGGTCAATTGATGATACAAAAGTCAATAAATATGACATTGGTCAAAGGTAGTCAAATTGTGCCTATTAGTTCAACAAAACATATGATTTAGCACCATATGGAAGCAAAAATGACACACAAAGGCCTCAAAATGCATAATGTCATAATGACCAACATACAAGGATACAACAAATATGAAAATGCCAAATAAATGCAATTGTACAACTAGCTAGGTTCAAAAGATAAAAAATTATGAAATTCTAAAGTATTTCTAAAATGCATCACAACATCATATCCTTTTTTATTCATATCTTAAAATAATAATCGTCATTGAGTTTAACCACATGAAATTATTATACATGAAGGTCATGCTCGTTCGAGAAGTGGAATCATCGCAGGTTGGCAACAGGAAAAATCGTTTTGTGTTTTGCTTCGATTGGAGGGATTTCGAGCTCAAGTGCAGCGCTAACAATTTTGGCAATCAATGGATCTGGAATGATTTTTACAGAACCCATGACAAAAGAAACACCTCAAGATGATTTCCTACCAACAATTCATGTTAACCTCTGAAGGAACTAAAATCTTACACTACATTGAATCCGAGTAAGCATTTTAATTTTGTTTATACTTTCATTTGGCTTCCTCATTTTTGACATACAGGTCTCATGCATTTTGCTCTTTTACTTCATTCTGTTGTTGAATTTCTGCTGATAAATTTTGAAGAGAAAATGTTTTGGCATCACAACATTCCGGCTCAAAAAAAGTAAATCAAAAGTGCTTGTGTTAAGAAGAAACTGAGGAATGTGAAAAGATCAACTGAGCTCAAAATTGAAAGGCCATGTTTAAAGATGGTTGAAATAACAGAAGTAGAAATATAACTATGTGCATAACTCATATTTATATGGTTATTTTCCTTGACCTATAAAGCTTACCGTTTTTTTTTTCTTTTATTTGTAATTGTTGGGTCAACAACCTACAAACAATATGTTACAGAAGCAACTACTCAGGACAAATCCACCTCTGTAATTCAAATGATGATAATGCACAAAGTTTGATCCAAAAAGCCAACATGCAAGCAAGAACTTATGTTTAATGGAAAAGTTATGAGGAATACATACTTCAAGCATGGAGAATATTTTCATAATTTTCTCTCCGCGTGAGGACTGGCGGATCATTCATGCATAAATCATTCACAAAGAATGGCATAGCCAAGAAGACATCACCATATGATGGATCTAAGACAAAGAGTTAGAAGAGAAGACAACTAAACAAATTATGGCTTTGAGGCTTGAGCAAATCAAGAGGTTCCTACAAGCCAAGAGCATCTTCTCTTATATGATGATGATGAGCATACTTAAACTTTAGTGAGGATTGACCCTCCAAGGTTCTATGCAAGCTTCCTTCTTCCCTCTTCCACTTTATTCTTCTCCTCTTCTCTTCTTTTTCTCTAGTCTTGGTTACTGTTTTTTCATGAGGTGGTCAATCCTCACTCACCTTATTTTGACAATGGATTGGCCAACAAGTATCTTACTTAATATTGGTCAAGCTTGAATAGTTTTGGGCCCTTTTCCTTCATATAGAGGAATAAACCACCAGTAATGAATGCATTGACTATGAATTTAATTGTTCTAGCACCAAACACATTCTTTCACAAGATTGACATATCAATATATGTTTTAGATCTTTATGAATCCAACTACAATATGTTCTGGAATTTTTTGAAATCCTTTTTTTTTTGTTCAAATCATGACACTTAATGTAGCTTTTGTGGTTCTATGAAGTGACCCCACAAATACGCCAAGTAAAACGCTTCTGAGCCACTTGCCGCTCCTTGAGCACCCTTCTCCTCCAGGGGACCAAGCTCTCTTTCCTAATATTCTTAAGGTAAATGATCCTCTTTTCATGCATCAAGAGAAATTCACCACTAAAATTGCTTTTGAGTGATCTTTTGTTTTAATTTTTCCCCCTCTTACACTGATATTACAGACTGAGTCAACATTTTAGCGCTTGGTCTCCAATATCTTCTCCCACTTTGCTACCATTTGATAAACGATCAATTGGAATTTGGACTCGGGGACCTCAATGTGCCACACATATCGGTTGTAGCTCTTATCAAGCTCACCCAAAGCGGTCCCCCAATCAAGAATCAAGTCTGCATTAATGACAACCGGTAAAACAAGATTTTTGTTTCGAATTATGGGTGTTATGTTCATGAACTAGCACATAAACCAACCTTTAAATCTAATATTTGAACCTCTAAATTCTTCTAGAAAGGATATAACTAATCTCATTCAAAAACAACATCGCTCGCTTGATGCAATATGTCATCTGGTGCAGCTTACTCAATCGATACAAGCTCGGATATTGTCGCAGCACGTGGAACGCTCAAACCATCAGATTCTTTCGACATCGGTGCAGGACATGTTAATCCCTTGAAGGCAACTGATCCAGGACTCATCCATGACATGGAAACACAAGATTATGTTATGTTCCTCTGCAGCTTAGGCTATAAAGAAAGCCAAATAAACAAAATGATCCTTCCATCACAGATGATTAACATAAGCTGTCATGGTAACCATTCCGACATGGACCTTAATTATCCTGCAATCATTATATCTGATCTCCGCTCTGCGGTGACGATCAGGAGGACAGTTCACAACGTCGGACAACCAAATGCCATTTACTTTGTGAATGTTATAAATCCTCAAGGAGTACATGTCATGATATGGCCAAGTTACCTTGTTTTCTCAAAGGAAATGGAGAAGATAACATACTATGACAGTCCACCACTTAAATCTTCTCAAGGCGGTATGATTTTGGGGAGCTAGTTTGGTCTGATGGCTATCATCATGTGAAGACTCCATTGATAGTTCAAGTTAACACGAGCAAGGAGGAAAAGGTTGACCTCATTACTCACTCTAGTACTTAGCTTATCTTCATGTTTGGTGGCTTAGTGTTATTACAATTCATCACATCCGAACTTGAGCTTAGCGGCTAACTACCTGACATTAAAATCCTTTAAACTTGATGTGTATCTACCTTCCTAATGATGATTAATTATCAATCTCTGTGATGCTACATATCAAAGCTTCTTGTATTTTTTTTAAATTCAATTTTCTTTTGGGAATATTTGAGGATGCTAATGATACAAAATAGCAGAAGTCTTAATATATTTATCATTCCTACAAGGCATGATCAAGAGAATTGAGCTTCAGGCCTTGAACTCTGTCCAGTTTGAGATTCTAAATTTTACTTACATGGATAGAAGAGCCGAAGAGGATGATGGTGTGATCGATCAGAGTCAACTCTTATCAGCAGTTTTCGTGGCATTTCATTGTGGAAAATGCCTTACAATTTGATTGGTAATTTGGAAATTTCTGAAATTCTTTTATCATTATGATAATGAAATGAAAAAAAAAATTCAAAATGAATTGAAATAACATGTGATGAAAATAGATCAACAGAGGGTTACAATTTTTAAGTGGCTTTTACATACACTTCACACAATTTTTATATATTCACATATCTAACACCTAAATTATGATTGATCTTTTCATATTCTTTTTTTTATTTTATAAAAATTAAATTTTTTTTAGATTATGGTAGCTAAATAATTAGATCATATTAAAAAATTTAATTTTTTCATTACAGATTTAAGAAAAAATAGCTAAAATATAGTTTAAATGCAATATTCAAATGCATTGTACTGTAGTATTATAAGAATATCAAAGTCAATAGCCTCAATGAAGAGTGAAATTTATGAAGGAATAATGAAATAAAGAAATATTAGTGGTCAATGGGACTAAATGTGAATCTTGATTAACACAAATCTGTAAAAATGACTAATAAATGCTAATTTTGTATCTAAAAAAAATTATTTTGAAAATATCTTTGCTTATAAAAAATTATATGTTTTGATATAAAATAATTCTAGTTGAGACTATGGATTTAAAAATGTAAATGAAAGTATATATATAAATAAAAGGAGACAATATATGTGATCATCAGGAGAAATTTAATATTGAATAGGGAAATTTAAATACATAACAAATAATTTTTATATATTTACTATTCTAATATTTAAATTTTATTATTTATAAAAATAGTATTTTTTTTTTTCCTATTCCTCAAAAAATGCACATTTGAAAAAAAATTAATGATGGTTAAAATAACAAAAAAATTTAAATGTTATATAAATAATTATAAATAAATATGAAAGTTTAAGTATTATATATATATAATATAAAAATTTATGTGTTATATATTTTAACCCCATTATTAAATAATATGGAGAGGATAATAAGAGGCACACAAAAAATTAAAATAAACTTAAATACCATTTAATACATGTTTAAGAAAGAGATTAATATATAATTAACAATTATATAATTAAATGGTAAAGCACTCAATTCATCTCCTTCCTCATTCAAATATTCACAATATTTTCATTAACATACTTTATCTTAAATATAATATGTATATTATTAATAAAATAAAAGATAACAAATACAATATCTAATTTGATTTTTTTATTTATTTAAGTTTCAATTGTTGTAATAATTATCATCCTTCCTGTCATGCTACTAAGTCATCCCATTCATTTTCTCTTCTTCAATCACTCTCTTCATTTTACATCAAGATTCTCATAATAAGAACATTCAATTTATAAGAAAATATTAAATAATAACTTATTATAAATTTTAAGGTATTTGATGTTTGATCATTTATATTTGAACCTTGAGAACTTCCACTAATTTTACATTAGTAGCATAGACTTATTCAAAATCATTTTGACAACTCCATTGCTACATAAAATGTCATCTTCAAGATAAAGAAATGATCAAAATTTAAAAAGAAAAGGAAAGCTTTAATTTTTGTTGTCACGAGGCAAAATTGAGGGGATCAAAGAGTAAGCCTCAAAATAAAAATAAAAATAAAAAATATAAATAATTCATAAATTTGATAAATCTTCAACATATATATTACTACTTAGTTTATATATGTACATATATATATATATAAATCCTTGACCATAACCAGTAAAAGTTTGAAAAGTAATATGTTACCAGATACTCTTACTTTTAACCTAACGTCTAAAGAATCAATCGCATTTTTTGTTTTTCGCCATTAAGACATACTGATATACGTAAACCCATTCTTAATATTGTTTCATGAAATAAGTCGTTAAAAAAGGGATGCATGCATTCGCTTTCAACTGTATGAAAGCTTGCCTGGAGTAAATCGTTTTTTTGCAAAATGCTCAAACATGAAGGAATAGATTCATACGAGCAAATCAGAGTGGAAGCTCCCACGGGGAGAAGCTTGCAAACAATCAGACAGGCAAGCGCAAGTCACGTCATGATAGTTAGGAGTAGTGATGAATATAACAATAACACGCGCCAGAAAAAGGTCTCAAGAACGACAACAAACAGAACAACCAAGCAAAAAAAGCATCAGATCCACCGCAAAAACTAAAGAGAGCATGAGTAGAATTTCTATAGGCCAAAACCAGGTGAATATTGCCACTAGCTTGAAAGCACCAGGTGAATATTGCCACTAGCTTGAAAGCACCAACAACGCTAGTCCCAACAAAGCTCTCCAAGAAATACCTTAGGATGACTAACCAATAACATAAGAAGAGTGTCATCAAGAGTCAACCAATTACAACTAGCTTGAAAGCTAGAAAACACATAGTTGGAAGAAATTAAAAGAAATCAAGTGTGCTATGGACCAAAACCAAGATGCCCATAAAAAAAAGAAGACAAACAAACAAGCACAAGTAGACAAATACAAGCAAATAAAGCCGTTCAAATCGGTCAACACAACTAGTAACATGATTTGGACCTCCTACAATCAATAAAATCATATGAAATGGCTCAACGCCTGTTCTTTTTTTTTTCCTTTATAACATCCCTTTGTTAGGTGTAGCTTTCAAGCATCTTAAGAAATTAAAGATAGGCTGAAGCTGTTCTTCAGATGGGGAGTGCATCTAATGGCTTGTTATAATCACTACACATGCAATATTTGGCCTTAAATAATATAAGAATATCAATCTCTTAACTAATCCCTAAAATTTCCTTGTCTGCAAGAACTCAACTTCCATTTTCAAATACCGTGTTCAACTAATTAGGTGTTTCAACAAACTTGCAGCCAAGCATTCACGTTTCTAACCACAAATCCAGTATGTATTTTCATCGGGAGCTAAGATCTTTCTTGTTCCAGATAACTTCATTCCAAGAAAATATCAAAGCTACTCCAAATCCTACATTTCGAACTCCTTTCTAAGATACTATTTTGATTGTTCAATTTAATGCTGTCATCTCCAATTAAAATAATATTGACATATATAATAACAATAACTTTTGTTATCATATGGATGCTTGAAGAGCAAGGTATGATTGGGTTTGTCCTTGACAAAATCCATACCTCCTTCCAATCATTGTACAATGTTCAAACTAAGCTCCAAGTGATTGCTACAATCCATAGAGGGAATTCTTTACATGTATACTCCTATTTCCATTCCTTTATTCAAAATCTGAGAAAAGTCCATGCAAGCATCTTCGTCAAGTTTTCCATTAACAAAGATATCTTGACATCAAGTTGGTGTGATATCTAATAAAAAATGGCTGCTAAAGATGGCATAACCCTTATAGTACTTTTTATGGTCTTTAATTTAGTGATGAAGGGGAATATCTCTTTGTTTTTTACCTCAAAAGTCAAAGTGAACCCATTGCCAGCTAGTTGGGACTTATATGCTTCTCCATTGTACCAAAGTTTATACTTGACTGTTAATGCCCATTAACAACAACCAACCGCTTTCCTCATGCTAAGTCAATGATATCTCACACACAATTTCTTTTCATAATTTCCATTTTCTCTATTGTCACAGTTCTCTACTATGGTATTATTGAACATCTTGAATGTTCTTTAAGACTTGGAACTTTATCAAAGTTCCAACAAAGTTCCTAAATCACATGCAAGTCGAAAAGAACAATTTAGCATATAAGAAACAAAACCATTATCACATGTATAAAACAGAAACAATAAAAAAAACAAAGGGAGACAAGAATACAAGTATTTATGCAATTAGACCAACATTGGTGACATTCAATAGATGAATAGGCATCAATAAATCCACTAGAGTGTAAATTAAAAAAGAAGTAGAATAGATCAAATCCTTTCTTGCAAAACTAATGAAAAGGTGGGGAGAAGATATCACAAAATCTAGGAACAATCTTTAAAAAAATAAAGCTAAAAAGAGTGAAAAACAAATCCCACTCTCACCAAATCTACAAATAAAAGTAATTAATCCTTCCATTTACTCTGAGAAATTCCTAACTCAAGAAGCCTTAATCGCACTCATTCACTCTATTCCAAAAGCTACAACCCTATTCGCTCCAATTTGCAAACCCATGTAAGTCACTTCCAATTCAATACATGAGTAGTGGATAACCATAAGCATAAGTGTTAAATGCAATTTAAATTTTATCAAATCCTCCGTGTTATAAAAATAAAGTGGGTAACTTAGTGTGCTAAAATCACCAAAATCTTCTACCCACATAAAGTCCTGAAGAGCATTAATAGTTGCACAAACCAATCCAGTGCAAGCTTTGTTTCAACTTGAGAATAGGGATTACTTAGTAAGAACATCAACAAAACTATGCTCTGTGTACATATTCTTAAATAAACCTCACCATCATGAAGTGGCATCAAATATACACATTCTTAGTTCTCCCAAGATAAATATGATTCTCTGGTTAAATAAATAGCACTCTAACTATCATAGAGAATAGCCAAATTATCCTAGTGCAACCACATTTCTTGAAACAAACCTCTCAAACAAATAACACCTTTGAATACCTTCAAAAAGTACCATATACCTCACCTATATAATAGACAAAATAATTGTAGGCTAAAGGTATGTCTTCCAACTAATGGCATGCTAAGAGAGATTGAAGGTATACACAAACGAAGGCCTCTAATCAAGATCACCAGCATAATTTATATCAAGAAATCACAAAACACTACAATCAAATAATCTTTAACACACATAAATCAAATCTATTGTGCCTCTATGTTCTAAGATACCATAAATCGCTAGCATCCAACTTAATTGAACAAGTTTGTTTCATTAGAAACAATAAATCAAATATTCAACCTTAAATCCAATCAAAATATTTTGTAATACATTTACAAAAGGTCATAAGATTGTTTCTAATAAAAAAATTATTTAAAAGAGAAAATATCTTGAGCTGCCGCATCTATAGGGAAAGGTTGTAAGACTCACTAATGTGTCAACTTCAATACTCAAGTTATAAGTCTAACTCTCAAGCATCTCATATAATACAATAAGCCTAATTACATAGATAAGTGACAAATGGAGTTGTAAGGCCTCATATTTTAAATCATGTTAATCCCAAACTTCAAACACAAATCAAGAACCAAATTAGAAAATAAAGATTACAAGCGCGCAACTCGCCAAAACATTTTGTTTGTATAAAGCCTTTAAAGATTTTTCTAATAAAATTCATTTGAACGAGAAAATCCTTTAAGCCGCCGCACCTATAGTGACAGACTATGGGATCACTACCAGATTTACCCTTTTCTAAGAATGAGTTCTCCTGTATTTATTTTTGCCATCCTATTTATTACTTAACTAAAGTCATGGTATTCTAATTTAAATTTGATCAAAATATATCCCATTAGGTTTAATTTAAAATTAAGATAATCTATTATTGATCAATTAAAATTTCTATTATATTTATTTAAAAATAAAATAAATTATTATAAAATTCATCTTAATCAAATTTAAATCAAAATAACATAATCTAATTTTTTTGGACCATTTTTTTTTTTGGTTTAATTTCAATGTTGATTGTTAGTAGACGACGATTAATGAGGAATATCGGACGATGATTGATGAGAAATATTGAGCGTTAGGTAATGATTAATGGTTGGCTAAACCGTTATCTTGATAGTAAGAGAGACAAGTTGATTGGAAAAATGGGCATCACATATTAATGAAAAATGAACATTGGTTATTTGCATGTGTCAAACAATGGACAAGATCAATGTTGAATTTCATATAATAGTGACAAGCATTGATGTTCTTTGAAGGAAGCGTTGGATTGTTGGGCAATGATAATGGTCGCTATTCATGTTCGATCGTGCTTCGCTTAATTAGCTAGAGTTTGACTAGTCTTTTATATGCACATACATTTAAAGAGTCAAATAATGCCATATTTGATTATATTCAACTTGTTAATAGCTCGAATATATATATATATATATAGAGAGAGAGAGAGAGAGAGAGAGAGAGAGAGAGAGAGAGGGAGAGAGTATTCATCTTCATTCATTTCTATATGTTCATATACATGAAGACATGTATATGACTTCTAAGTAAACTTTATGTTCATGAACAACTCATATTGAGTTAGGTAAGTTAATGGTCCAAACACAAATAAAATTTTGACTCATTTGCTTAATGAGTCGATCCAAAAGCATCTAAGCTCCAAGATCGAGCAACAATAGATAGAGTTCTAGATTTCTCTAATTCAAGGTAAGTTTCATTCAAAATGTTTAGAAATAAGATTTATAAATTTCTAGACGGGACATTCTAGTCATTTTTGTAAAAAAATTCAAACACCACATCGTATTGTTCGAATAAGTCTAATTATATCATTTATTATTTTGTGGACATCTCAATGCTTTAATGATCTTATAAATATGGGTTTGTCAAATTTTTCTTGTCAAATTTTTTATTTTTTTAACAATAAAACTCAAAAAAACAATTGAGTTCCCAAATGGATTTGAGGAGTTTTAAGATATGGTTCTAAATATTTAAATTAGGCCCATTAGGACTAGGACCTAATCATTCTTAATATCATTGATTTCATCTCATCAAACCGCATAATATCAACTATACATTTGTTCTTGGAATTAGCTTACGAAGTTTCCAACAAAACACTTATACTTTGAGATCTAAAAGTGGCATTAAAATTCAAGTTTAGTCAAGTTAATTTTCTAGTGGTATATCAACAACCATTGCATGTGGTTTGAAGTTCGAATCCTAGCAATTTCAGAACTTCACACAATTATACAGCAAGGACTCACCAAATATTGCACTAATGAATCACACAATTGTACACCATCAATTTCAAGCACACATTGAAATAAGAAAGCCTCACGACGCAAAGAAAGATATATATTTCCAAGATCTAAGAAGACAAGTGCACCTTGTTTAATTTTCTTAAATTGTCACATGATCAACCATTAAGAACCAAACAAGCTCGAGAAAAATCTTAGTGCCTACCATTACACGTAATCATATATCGTACAATATGGCCATGATAGTTTCTGATCAAAGCAAACATAACTTACATGCTCGATGTTGTCAGTGGTAACATTCACTTCACATGAGGCAACCAACATAGTGAGCTCAATGATATTTCCTCTGGAGCTGAGGCCATTGGACATAGAATTGATCTGCTAGGTGTAATTTGTAGAGCAGCAAGCCACTTAAGGAGAGCCTCTTGACTCTTGCAATGCTCTCAATGTAAAAAATAAATGACCATCTAACGCCAACTACCTACAGAGCACATGATGAAGATCAAGAATAATGAACTGCAATCTGCCAGAATAAAGGATTTCTGTAATTTTTATGCTTACACCACATATTTCAATTTGTTAACATAAAAAGGGCATAGAATACTAGGATAATTTGAAAAAAAAATACAGACCTTGAAGATAAATGCAACTAGATAGATAGGAATGAAGGTCCCAGGCCCATTGCAGATAATCTGGAGAAATATAACATCACTTTGAGAAGATAAATGATAAAGTTACTCATAAATTTTACTTTCCTTTTTTTTTCTTTTCAAATTCAATTATAATAGTTGGATGGCATACTACTTGAGGCTGAATTTTAGCATCGCCACATGCAATATTGCAACCAAAGTTGTGTAAATAGAGGTCAAGTAGATGACCTTCTCCGATAAATTTGCTCAAAATAAGCAACCTCTTGATGTCTTTATTATTGCCAATCTGCATAGACATGTGTACTTTCTTCGGCACAATCATGCTGTAATTGAAATTTTGATATTTAACAAAAGATTCTATCAAACCTAACATATATACAATCAAACTGAAACTAAACATTAATAGCAAGAAATTAAGTTCTCCATGTTGCGTTAATGAATATGAGTGGATGAATTCAGCCAAGCCATTACTTATGTCAAAGCATGAGGATATTCCTTTCTTTAGCCTAAATCTTGGCTAACTGGCAACCAAAAGACCCAAAAGTAACAAAATCAACAAAAAAGGCTAAATAGCTAGAACTCATGGATTGAATAAGGTTATCTTGCTTAGTGTTTATACCATACATGAGCATATAAAGCCATTCTTAATGAACGATTTCACTCAAATCTTGAAACAAAGTACGGTGAGTTGAAAGAAAACACCTCTTCTTTCAATCGTGGATTCCTCCAACCCTTTCAAGGCTCATGTTATGTACTGCAATGTAGAATCTCTACAAACCTATCCTTCTCAAGTACATTTACAATGCTTAGCATCCCGTGTATGTCCACCTTCAAACACATAAACTCAAGCTCCATCATAGTTTCAAGATTAAATATCCAAATATCCAAAATTGAAAAACTTCAAGAAAAAAAAAAGTTTTTTTTTCACCTGAACCAAGGACAATTAGGTGTCACACCGAGACAAGTCCAAGAGGTCTCGCCACTCCAAGACAAAGACAAAAGCAAGTCGAATCACGACTACTGAAACTATAAATCCGATGAGAATTGCACCATAATCTTGAAAATGAAATTCTTCCATGAATGAACAATATCCTATTGGTGGATGAAACGGAGAAGATCAAATTCAATCAATTGGACAAGATATAGAGGGCGGATGAAGTCGCGATGGCACATCGACTAGAGGCAAAAGGAGAATTGATAATGAATTGATGGATGTACTTGACTCGATAGATTGGGTTGCTTGGTGATTTGACCTAACCCGCCAAACGCTAAAATGGCAACTTTGATGGATCCTAGCTCTTAGGGGGTGTTTGGCAACGGATTTACTAGGGATTTAGCCAACTAAATCCAAATCCTACCAAACACCTTCCGGATTTAGTAAATCCGTGATCAGATCGACGAACCTCACCGAATGGCGGAATCGGTCACAACGCCATTAAATCGCCGAATCGCCTTCTTCTCCACAAGTCAAGGTCATTGTAGGACACGCGCTAGTTGGTTCCGTTGTCCTGCCGCCTCGCTTTCTTTAGGCTTCATTCCTCGTCCGCTACGAATGAGCTGATCTTTGCCTCAAGTCGAAGTCTCACTTACCTGGTTTGGAAGCTTTGAGAAGGCTGTACTCTCTTCTTCAAGTAGTCTCTTGGATCATGCAGAGAGCTCGATGACCCAGCCGCTTGTTTGTCTGTGAGTGGGAGAAGATTCCACCGTGGTTCCTTCTCGAGTCTTTCAGGCAGTTCTGGTGAGGTATGGATTTATGGGATTTACTCTCTTTCTTAGATTTTAGTCTTTCACACCTAAAGAATATTTACTTAAATAACACTTAAATCTTTATTATTACATCAAAATACCATCCCTGTTACTTTTTCCAAGTGAAATGCACCTTTTCCATGTGAAAGCTGGGTTTGTAAATATTGTTTGGTGTGAAATATGTAAATGCTAAGAATGATGTATGGATTTTTTATTCAAGTTTTGTGGGAATGGAAAGACCTTATTCAGTTATTTGGCTGTATTTGTTCAGGTCTGTTTCGACTTGAGCTTCGATTTCATGTTTCATGACTATTCATCATTTTGAGGAACTGTTGTCACAAAATTGTTGATTAGGGATTTGATAGATTATGCTTTGTTGATCAACAAATTTGCGTCCGATTTTGTTTCAACGATGTAAATTGTAGTGATAAATTTTAATAAAGATATTTATGAACATGATATTTGTGATCTAACATTTATTTATATTTTATAATGAAGATGATATTTTGTTAAATGATAAATTTTAATTTTAATATTAGATTCTTTTTTATTAATATTTTTATTCTTTAAAAAATATTATTTAATTATAATAGATTTAAATCCTCAAATAACTTACCAAACATCTTTCATTTAAGGATTTAATAAATCATTCAAACACTTTTCGTGATTTAATAGCTAAGATTTACTAAATCTGATGTCCGGATTTAGTAAATCCTACTTAAAATAAATCCAACTGCCAAACACCCCTAAATCTCGATTTTGCCCCCTTTGACCTTAAACCGGATTCAGAAAATCGGGAAATTGAACAAATTAACTTAAATCACAAAGCCTGATGAACTGCGCTACTTCTTCACACGCCGCTTCTTCTGATGATGCCTTCTCCAGAGAGAGGGAGATTTCATGAAAGACGCATAATCTAAAATTTTCTCAAAATTTTGATGTTTTTTAATATTAATTAAATAAAGAGCATTGATGTGCTGAGTTTATGATCCTGTACTATTTCTTCAACCATTCCACAACAATCGAAAGATATCAATTTTATATATTTTTTAACTTTGCAATCTTATTTTCTTTAATTTAAAAGAAAAACAAATTTCTATAATCTTATTTATATATGATAGATTGTTTTAATATTAATATTTCTAACTTATATGATTTTATTTTTTAATCTTTCATTTAATTTTTTTTTTTTTTTGTATCTTTCATAATTGAGGCTTTTACATACATAATCATCTTATTCTTTTATATTTACAAATTAATCACCACTTTCAATCTTAATTTTTCAAATTTACTTTAAAATATTGAAATTCATAACAAAAGCTTAACTCATATTTTTTTATTTTTTATAAAATTTTCAAAATTTGATCGTGTCACATGCAAATACATGAACTGATAGTTTTAAAAAAATATATAGAGTGATTAAATTATAAATACATATGTATTAGGTGATTGATTTGTAAATTTTATTTTTTTTCTTATTTTTATTTTATTTTATTTTAAAGTAAAATATATTTGATGTTTATTTTATTTTTTTAAAATATTAAAACATTTAAAACTAATTTGAATATTTTTAAAATAATATTATTTATTTTGAAAATAAAAGTAAAAAATATATAAAATATATCAAATAAATATATTTTCAAAAATAACATAAAAATAAAAATAAAAAAATAAAATAAAATTGATCACAAACAACTCCTAACTCACTTTCTAAAATCAAGAATATGGGTATAATTTTAATATAAAATATATTATCAAACAAATAACAAGAGTTCACAAATTTAAATATAATTATTATAATTTTAAAATAACAACTATTTGGAATCATTATTTTAATAATAATATTTTAAATAATAATAAATTTGTAATTTGGATTAATTATTATAATTATCAAGATTGAAAATAATTTCTTAATAATATTAGAGGCGGACTTGTGGATGTAGGAAACCAAGAGGATAAGGGCCAATGTCTGAGGAGGAGGATAAGAGAGCTATTGCGCCGAATCTCTCCAGCAACCTCCGAAAGGTATTCCCTTTGACCTCTTCGAAACTGTGTATTTGAACTTTTAACTAAATTTATATCGCCATTCTGCGAATTCGAACTATCCATCATCCTTTCATGGAAGATGAACTCCCTTTTAGTAGCCATATCAGAATTCCATTTTCTTTTTCAGAGCTTTGATCGACAGAAATACAGTCCAAATGTACATTTTATCTTTAGATGTTTGTTACCTTATTTTTGATGTTCTTGCGCTTCAACAAGATGAATTTTTTTGTCGGTAAAGGTGGGATATATTCATCTATGACTACAAATAGTAGCTGACATTTTTTTTTATCTAAAATTTTGCTTTATGGCCGACATTCCAAAGTTGTGGGGTGAAGGATGTTTGGTTGCAAGATTTGACCAAGATTAAGTTAAGGATTTAGGCTATATCTTGTCAGTTCATTAAGCCACATTAATCATACTATCTTCTCAAATCTCATTTTCCTCCCATTTTAGGTTAATCTTGGACTTAGTATTTTTTTGGTGAAATAAGATTTAAGAGATTTAATTCACTTCTCCTGCTTTTTTTCTTCTCCTTAATCTAAATCTTAAATGTTGAAAATATTTGCAAAATAGTTTATTAAAATTTAATCGATTTAATGTTGTTGCTAGAAACCAGATGTAGAGTAAAAGTTTACTTTTAGCCTTGTTGTGAAATCCAAAGACAATAATATTTAAAGAGTGAACAAAAAACTCAAATTTCAGCGTGAAAAACCTCAAAAGGGAAAACCACGCCTAGCCCAAGAAAGCTTCCACTATGTATCTGCTTCTCGAGTACAAAATCTTCCGATAACGGGATTACGAATCAGAGAGAAAGGAACAACGACTATGTAGTCCGCTCAGTGGTAACAATTGCAGTGGTAGTAGATGATGACTAATAACGAGGAATGAATGATGAAGGTCTGATGGAGACCGGCAGAGGTTGACGACGGCGAGGATCAGCGGCGGCGATTGACGGTGACCGGCTGTGGTTGACGAATCCGAGTGGTGACACGATTGTGCTTGGAGGATCTTCAAGCTTTAGGGCTCTCTCCTCTCTCTTGCTTGGGCTCCCCTCATGAGAAATGAGGCTATTTATGATGGAGGAGTGGTCTCAGAATACATGCAAAATCCAAAACCACTCCTCTCCATCTGACTGATGATTCCCTTGATTACATGATGTATTTTGTGTATTTGAATGCTCAAATGATGTCTAATTATGAGCTTGTTAGATCCGGCCACAAGACGCTTGATTTGACTATAAACACCCATGTTTAAGAGTCAATTAATAATAAACGCTTGATCTCTCTTCGATTCGATCGATATTTCGACGTTAAGATTCGTGCTTCGACTAGTGGAATTTTCAGGGTCATATCAAATGTCAATCATGCCAAAAAGCTTCTAGGATTTAATGCCTTCATGAGTTACTAAATTTGGATTTGCATGATTCACTGAATCCTACTTGTGGCCAAATAGTTTTATTATGGATATGATTCATAGGTGCTTCAATGCGGGTGTTCGAATAATCAAAGTTTTTTCTTTATAAGTTTAAGTTGGAACTGGCGCTCATTAAGTGATTACACAACTAACCTAGCAGCATCCTATAGTTTTACAAGAAATTCATGGGATTTTGTAGTCTTTTCTTGAACCAATATTTATTTCATATTTCTTGCACCGGATTCCCTATATTTTTTTTTTTTTTTTTCTTTGAGGAAGTATCTTTGTTTTTGTTACATGGTGGTGTGCTTTCAGATTGTGAAGGAAGATTTGACTTTTTAGTGATGTTTTAGCTGAAAATTTTTATTTGCATATTGTTTTAAGCCCAATAGAAGCATTCAAGTGAGATAATTGAATTGATGTTCAAAAATTTCTCATGGGTTAATTCAATTGTGCTTTTACTGCTTGACAGCTTTAACTAAAAAATATAGTGTGCTCTTGTGCTTGCAATTAGTTGAGAAGTCAGAAGAGTGGCCATGATATATTTTAAAATGCACTTATACTACTATTTTATACTTATAATTAATCACATTTTCATTTTCCTATATCCACATAAATATTTATGAACTTTGTCTTGAAATTATTGTGCTCACCTAGAACTTTGCCTCGCCAATAAGATATTTATTATAAGAAATGTTTTCATACCCATTGATCCAGACTCGACGTTAGGGATCAATTAGTTATCTATGATCACTATTTGAGTATTAGATCATGAAAAGATCAAGGGGTTCATTGAACTTTTAATGACTTGATTTTTTGATGGAGGCAGCTAATATTGTTAAGTCTCCAATAACATTATTGAGAGTATGGGGAAGTCAGCTGGAGGTATAATTCAGTTTCACCTAAATTTAAAGGAAAATTTTATAAGATGATGGTAAGATCCGCAAATGACTTATGATGCGTAATGTTGGCCAAAAGAGAAGCATAAGACTAAGCAGAGATGAGGAGGCTGTGCAGTGATGAGTGACTTTACTCTTAGAGATAAAATGCTAAAATGAGTATGTTCGGGAAAAGTTGGAGTAGCTCATAAGATTAGAGAGAGTCAGATGGTTTGGCCACATAAAGCAATCGTCCGATGACTTACAGAGTAGATGCATTAGATTTGCCTTATATTAAGAAAGGTGAGGTAGACCTAAAAAGACTTGGTTAAGATGTATAAAAAATGACCTTAGTATACTTGCATTAAATGAGAATTTGACACATAATATGACACAATGGAGACGAAGGATTCATGTAGCCGACCCCACTTAGTGGGATAAAGGCTGGTTGTTGTTGGTATATATAATTTAGTAGCGAGTGCCTAACCTTCCTGAGATTAAGCATTCATTCCTTGTTTCCGCTTCTAATAACATTTGACCCATATGTTTCATTCTTTTTAATTTCGATGATGCACTAAATAATCTTTGGACGAGTTGTTACATCTTTTATCTACTTCATTCAAGTTATTACAAGTTATCAAACATTCATTCTTAATAATCTATTAGCATAATTCTAACGTGAAAGTGTTAGTAGAAGACCACCGCAATGGTTGCTTCCTTCTCACGGATTATTGCTACCGGTGTTCTTCAAAACAAATTGAAAGGAAGGCAAAACACCGCACAACTAGTAATCTCCCACCTAATATTTTCATGTTGAATTTTGCTCAAATTTGATTTGAATAGGCTTTATAAGCATCACATTTTTTTGAGATATTTACAATATAAATTTTAATTAATTAGTGATATTGTGTTCATCTCAAAGCAAATATGATGATTATAAAATTCATTTTAATCAAGTTTGAATCAAGATATTCTAGCTCAAAATTGTTCCATATATATATTTATATCTTTTGTCGCTTTTAATTAACTTTGATTGTCTCATTTGAGATGCAAGCGATGAATCACAAACAAGAAGTCCTTCCATCGCAGCCTTCTCGTGAAGTTTTACTTTGTAGACATCTTACTGCTCTATGCGTCTTACATTGGTTTCTTTATCTTCTTCACCAATAAAAGTGAAGAGAAAAAAAGAAAAGGAAGATGAGGGTGATAATGGAATTATTGGTGGAATCACTTCTTTTTAATCCCAATGAGAAAACAAAGACTGGAAAAGTTCTGCCAAAGTCTTACGTGCATATGTTTTTTTTTTCTTTTACAGATCTCCAAGTAATCACAAGCAAATATATGTCAAACGATTGATAGCTTTACCTGGTGAATGGATTTGTGTTTCTTCTGATATGTTGAAAATTCCTGATGGACATTGCTGGGTTGAGGGTGACAATTCTTCTTCAAGCTTAGATTCAAGATATTTTGGCCCTGTAAGTTATCTAAGTACCTTATGCCTTTTTCATGTTGTCGTAAAATGCATGATAATTGAAAGGGAGTGTAAGTGTTTGTGAAAATGCTTGTGAAACTTGTACATAAAAGATAGATAATATGATAAGGACAACTTTAGGGATCAGATCTATTAAGTTTGATGATTGTATGACAATGGGACATCGTGCAAAGTTCATTCATAATTAACGCTTTAAACTAAAACAATTGAAACAACTCTAAACGCTATGAAATAGAAGTGTGAAAATTTTATTTATGCATCATGTATTTCTAAATTATTCATCTTATTTTTTGCATTGCCTATTGTAGTGTTAATTTTATATACTTGAACATTGCTCATGGATTAGGGGGAAAAAAGAAAGATTGAAGGTAAATTGGATAGAAGCGTGTAGGAAGAGAGGGAAAATAACTTCTTATGTGAATCAATATAATAAACCAAGACACAACCAAACAATTATGCTCCATTAACCATGTTTAGGGAAACTTCTTGAAAAGGTATTTCTTATGCCACCACTCTCTCTCAAGATATTATTTAACTTGCTCCATTTTGTTACATTACTTAAAAACTATACTAGACTCATAGCCTTGATGAATATATCCGAAATTATTCTTAGTTGGGATTATGAGAAATAGTGATTTTCTTTTATAGAATTACATTGAATATAAAGTAATAGTCAACCTCAATGTATTGTGTTCTTTCATGAAATATAAGATTTTTGTAATGTAGATGGCAACATGATTATTATGGTTTAAGATCATTGGTTGTTACATTGATATATAAATTTTCCAAGGAGAGTCAGACAAAACCATGGTTCTATATTTTTCTTTAATACTTGATTTGAGTACCATTACTTTTCTAAGTTCAATATATAGTTCTCAAATGGGAATTTTGTATCATCATTTAACCCATTATGGTCAATCGAAGGCATTTTCTTTCTTAATAGTGGATCTTTTATTAAGAGGTTTTATGATATATAAGACAGGATGATAACATCCTAATATTTTCTTGAGTTTGTATTTGTTAACTTATTACTACTATAATGTATGAATATCCGGTTTGTTGATGGTAAGATAACATCCAATGAGAGACATCTTTAAGTTTTTCTCTTTATTTGTAACCTTATGTATTAATTAGAGTGTAAACAGGTTTGCAACCTAGCGGATTAATTTCCTCAATAAATTTAGTGGCATTATTTCTCTGAGTTAGGGAAACTTTTGTTTCAGACAATCATCTTTTGCAGGTCTGCTCCAGATTATCATGCATTCCCACATCCTCAAGAGCATTGGCTTTATTCTTTCTTTAGCTTATTATGTTAATCATCTTGTATCTTTTGATTGTTTTATGCTTTCTTTTACTCTTTGTACTTGTAGATAGGGATTTACTCTTGGTGATTGTAGCTCTTTGAGTGAGTTCTGAGTTGCGAACCTTCAGGCAATAAATTACACATGGGCTTTCCTAAAAAAAAACCCTAAACCCTAAAACCTAAACCCTAAACGAAATCCTAAACCTTAAACCCTAAATCTCAAACCCTAAACTAATCCTAAACCCTAAACCTTAACCATAAAAATCATAAACCTTAAAAATCGTAAACCCTAAAGCCAAAATCCTAAATTAACCCTTAACCCTAAGCAAACCCTAAACTAACCCTAAATCCAAAGGAAAGCCTAAATCCTAAACCCTAAACACTAAAAACCCTAAAACCTAAACCCTAAACCTTAAATCATAAATCTTAAACCCTAAACTATAAACCTAACTCCTAACTCAAACTCCTAAACTCCTAAACCCTAAACTCCTAAAACCCTAAACACTAAACTCTAAACTAACCCTACCTAAACACTAAAAGCTCTTAAACTAAAGCTTAAAACTAAACCTTAACCCTAAACCCTAAGATAACCTAAACCTAAACCCTAAACCCTAAAACCCTAAACCTTATATCCTAAACACCCTAAACTAAACCCTAAACCCTAACCATAAAACCCTAAACCATAACACCATAAACCCTAAAACCTAAAACCTTATACCCCAAAACCCAAATCCTTAAACCCTAAAACCTAAACAGGGAAAATAAATAGGACACATGTTTGATGGATTGAGCATGACTCCAGATAATATTTTCTCCTTCCATCTCCAGTGGTGGAGAAGGCATCATCGTAAGAAGAAGCGCAGAAGAAGTAGCTAGATTTAAGTTAATTTGTTCAATTTTCAATCCGGGTTTAAGGTCAGGGCAAAATTGAGATTTAAAGATCGCTAGATCCACCAAAAGTTGCCATTTTTTTGCAATGGTATCCACCCAACCCATCTTGTGGGTGGGAATGTCATGACTAATCCCACCTGGGCTAGTGCCACATTCATCACCCACACGGTCGTCCCCACTTACTTTTCCCCACCTTGTATAGGCCGCCTGGAGAGGATTCAACTGGTCCAGGGGTTCCTGCCCACCACCAACCGAGCTAAGAGACGGTGGGTAAAGTTGCCATTTTAGTGCTTATGTGATTTAGGTCAAATCCTCGCTACCAAGAACCGCAGTCATCGAGTCCAAGTATCCATCAATTCAATTCTCCTTCCCTGATGCCATCAAGGCATCCGCCTCTATATCGCTTCTTCTTCTTCGTCTGAATTGATGAATTTGATCTTCTCCGCTTTCATCCACCGATAGATATTGTTCATTCATGGAAGAATTTCATTTTCAAGATTATGGTGCAATTCTCATCGGATTTATAGTTTCGAGGTGGTTCGACTTGCTTTTGTGTCAGATCGAGTGATCTGACTTCGTCTCGCCGACCCTAATTGTTGGTTCGTGAAAAAAAAACTTTTTTTTTTCTTGAAGTTTTTCAAGTTTGGATATTTAATCTTGAAACTATGATGGAGGTTGAGTTTATGTGTTTGAAGGTGGACATACAATGCATCATTGTAAATGTACTTGAGAAGGATAGGTTTGTACGAGATTCTGTCACCGACACGATAACATGAGCCTTCGGGCTAGGGTTAATCCTGAGAAAGAAGAGGTGTTTCTCTTCAACTCACCAAGACTTTGTTTCAAGATTTGAGTGAAACTGCTCATTAAGAATGGCTTTATATGCTCATGTATGGTATAAACACTAAGCAAGATAACCTTATTCAATCCATGAGTTCTAGCTATTTAGCCTTTTTTTTTGTTCGATTGTTTTGTTACTTTTTTGGGTCTTTTGGTTTGATTGTAGCCAAGATTTAGGCTAAAGAAGAGGAATATCCTCATGCTTTGACATAAGTAATGGCTTGCTGAATTCCACTCATATTCATTAAGCGCAACATGGAGAACTTAATTTCTTGCTATTAATGTTACCAGTAGTTTAGGTTTTGATTATATATATGTTAGGTTTGATAGAATCTTTTTATTAAATATCAAAATTTCAATTCTGACATGATTGTGCGAAGAAAAACAAAACATCTTGATTGGCAATAATAAAGACATCGAGAGGTTGCTTATTTTGAGCAAATTTATCGGAGTGAGAGAGTGATCTACTTGACCTCTATTTACACAACTTTGGTTGCAATATTACGCATAGTGGCGATGCTAAAATTCGGGCCTCAAGTAGTATGCCATCCAACTGTTATAATTGAATTTGAAAAGAAAAAAAAAAAGGAAAGAAAGTAAATTTATGAGTAACTTTATCATTTATCTTCTCAAAGTGATGTTATATTTCTCCAGATTATCTGCAATGGGCCTGGGACCTGCATTCCTATCTGTGTTGTTGCATTTATCTTCAAGGTCTGTATTTTTTTTTCAAATTATCCTAGTATTCTATGCCCTTTTTATGTTAACAAATTGAAATATGTGGTGTAAGCATAAAATTACAATCCTTTATTATTGCGGTTCATTATTCTTGATCTTCATCATGTGCTCAGGGTAGTTGGCGTTAGATGGTCATCTATTTTTTACATTGAGAGCATTGCAAGAGTCAAGAGGCTCTCCTTAAGTGGCTTCTTTTCTACAAATTACACCAGATCAATTCTATGTCCAATGGCCTCACTCGGAGGAAATATCGAGAGCTCACTATGTTGGTTGCCTCATGTGAAGTGAATGTTACCACAACATCGAGCATGCTTGTAAGTTCTGCTTTGATCGAAACTATCATGGCCATATTGTAGGATCTATGATTACGTGAACTAGTAGGCACTAAGATTTTTCGAGCATTTATTGATATGTTGCATATTGAGCTTGTTGTCTTAATGGTTCGATCATGTGACAATTTAAGAAAATTAAACAATGGCACTTGTCTTCTTAGATCTTGGAAATATATATCTGTTTTCTTTCGTGAGGCTTTCTTATTTCAATGTGTGCTTGAAATTGATGGTGTACAATTGTGTGATTCATTAGTGCAATATTTGGTGAGTCCTTGTATAATTGTGTGAAGTTACGAAATTGCTAGGATTCAACTTCAAACCACATGCAATGGTTGTTGATATACCACTACAAAATTAACTTGACTTAACTTGAATTTTAATGCTTTTAGATCTCAAAGTATAAGTGTTTTGTTGGAAACTTAGTAAGCTAATTCAAGAACAAATGTATAGTTGATATTATGCGGTTTGATGAGATGAATCAATGATATTAAGAATGATTAGGTCCTAGTCCAAATGGGCCTAATTTAAATATTTAGAACCATATAAAACTCCTCAAATCCATTTGGGAACTCAATTGTTTTTTAGTTTTATTGTCAAAAAAAAAAAAAAAAATTTTTTTTGACAACACAAATTTAGCAAACCCATATTTATAAGATCATTAAAGCATTGAGATGTCCATAAAATATTAAATGATATAATTAGACTTGTTCTAACCATACGATGTGGTGTTTAAATTTTTTACAAAAATGACTAGAATGTCCCGTCTAGAAATTTATAAATCTTATTTCTAAACATTTTGAATGAAACTTACCTTGAATTAGAGACATCTAGAACTCTATCTATTGTTACTCGATCTTGGGCAAGCTTAGATGCTTTTTTGGATCGACTCATTAAGCAAATGAGTCAAAATTTTATTTGTGTTTGGACCATTAACTTACTCAATATGAGTTGTTCATGAACATAAAGTTTACTTAGAAGTCATATACATGTCTTCATGTATATGAACATATATACATATATAGAAATGAAGATGAATACTCTCTCTCTCTCTCTCTCTCTCTCTCTCTTAGCTATTAACAAGTTGAATATAATCAAATATGGCATTATTTGACTCTTTAAATGTATGTGCATATAAAAGACTAGTCAAACTCTAGCTAATTAAAAGCGAAAAGCGACATTATCATTGCCCAACAATCCAACGCTTCCTTTGAAGAACATCAATGCTTGTCACTATTATATGAAATTCAACATTGATCTTGTCCATTGTTTGACGCATGCAAATAACCAATGTTCATTTTTCATTAATATGTGATGCCCATTTTTCCAATCAATTAGTCTCTCTTACTATCAAGATAACGGTTTAGCCAACCATTAATCATTACCTAACGCTCAATATTTCACATCAATCATCGTCCGATATTCCTCATTAATCATCGTCTACTAACAATCAACATTGAAATTAAACCAAAAAAAAAGTCCAAAAAAATTAGATTATGTTATTTTGATTTAAATTTGATTAAGATGAATTTTATAATAATTTATTTTATTTTTAAATAAATATAATAGAAATTTTAATTGATCAATAATAGATTATCTTAATTTTAAATTAAACCTAATGGGATATATTTTGATCAAATTTAAATTAGAATACCATGACTTTAGTTAAGTAATAAATAGGATGGCAAAAATAAATACAGGAGAACTCATTCTTAGAAAAGGGTAAATCTGGTAGTGATCCTGCTTACATTAATAATCTTTCAAGTATAAGTTGGCAGGATTCACTTGAAATGCATTAATTAGCTAACTGCAAGAAGAAAACAAAATTTAAATAATATGTTGGTTTATTTTTTTTTAATTTAAAGTTTATCATAAACTCATTGATTCTTCAAATTTGTAGTTAGTGAAACCTAATAAATGATAAATTTTAAGCCGCTTAATCAAAATTCAGAGATTTATCTCAAATTTGCAATTAATAAAATCCTTTTTTGTTCTTTAATTTTCAATCTAAGCTAAACGGAATCAAATGAAAAAAAAAATATATAAGTTTCGAGAAGAGCAAGGCATCATAATAAGGACACTCAAGCAGTGTAAAGAAAGAAGCAATTATGATTGATTAATGTTGGAAGAACAAGTGGATATGGTCAAAAGGAAAATAATGATTTGAATTCATAGTGGTTGAGAAATGAGTGTTGTATAGGAGACTTGAAAACTTGCTTACTATACAAATATTAAGGTTTTGTTTTTATTCTTTATTTAAAAGTATAGATGTCTTGTCATTAGAAATGTTTATTATTTAAGATTAATCTCTTCTTGATTAAGTTATAAGCCTATGAGCCATTTAAGTTCTTATATCGAAGCAATGTTAGATGATCTTCGCTAATCTCGAGCAAATTCATCATGATATTGATTGTTCACTCTCAAATCTATGAATAGCTGCTTGACATATGAAATCATTTTCGATTATGTTTGTTAACCTGAAATCAGAGCTTTTCTCGAGTTCTCTTTATCTCTAGTTTGATTCATTTCTTATTAATAAGATTTTGATATGCTCGTCAATAACTTTTTTATAAATAGATATTTTAAGACATGCAATTAAGGATCTTGATTGCAAGTTGGATCTGTTTGCAGCAAGCAAGCCTATTTGATTTAGGATTGACTCAATTCAAGTCTCACTAGAGCCACCAGGGCAGAGCTATCTTCTTTTTTTTTTGAAGTTGGTCAAAATTTTAAAATAATAATAATAATTTAAAAATAAAAATACATTAAATTAGTATATTTTTTTTATATAATTTATAAAATAATATCATTAAATTTATAAGAAAAAAATATAAGTGGGCATCTATATTAAACTTATTAACTTTTATTTTAATTAATTAACTAGTGCATTGAGATTAATGGCCTAAATTGCTCTCTCTCTCTCTCTCTCTCTCTCTCTCTCTTCCATCTTCAAGTTTAAGTTTCAGCTCTAAACAAATACAATAATATGGCGGCCCTGTTGTGGCTTTCCTCTTTACTGAACAGAGAGGGAAAAGGTTAAGAAGGTGATGATTTCTGCAGGCACAACCATCAATGAAAGCAATTTGGGCAAGGATACAATTTCATTTAAATAAATAGATAAAATTAATTTTTATAAGATAATTGGGTGTAATTAAGAGTCTCAGACCTATCAAGAAGTTTAAATATTCAGAAAATTTCATGAGATCTGTTGATGGAATTATATTCTGATACATCAAAACAGTTAAGCATCATATTAATCAGAACTTTACGTATAAAAACCCATAACAAGCATAGCATTAATTGTCCTAAATTTCTTGCAATAAGCTCTCCTGAAATTGATGATAAACTGTAAGAAAATCAAAATTAAGCAAAATTAACCTATTTTAATAAATAATTTAAGATAGTTGTTGACCTACATGTGCCATTTAAAATTAAATAAATGAGGTTAAATCACATCACGGTCGAAATTAATTAAATTTGATTTGATTTGAAAATTTGACTTCATGCGTCAAAAGCGTCAATATTAACTAAATAGAAAATATCAAATCAATTAATGGCCGTCCAAAAATTAAAATTAATTTTAATGAAATTATGTATATCAAAGTCGAGAAGCGCCGACGATGTCAACGACCGTTTGCGAAATTGATCGTGCGTCGAAAGCGGAGACCTATCAAATGACGCCGAGACCCATTCGGCAAGTGTGCTGAATGTCGATCGGTGAATGCGATCGCATAAATTTAGGCTAATTTCATCCGTGCCCGTCGGCGTTGTCACGACTCAGATGAAATTGATCGGCGTTGCGTTCAACTGAAACATCTAAAATTGACACCCATATTGCCAGGTTTTAGCATTCATATAAAATAATATTAAATTATAATTAAAGAGACTAATGGCTGTTTAATCTCTTAATCCCTCTTAAATCCATTACCTAACCCACCGCTCGTTCAGCCAATCAGAGCCCGCGATCGGCTCTACGAGGGTTATCCCCGCGTTTGACCCTCATTTTTCACGATCCTCTACTCTCATTCGACTCTCCCTCTCTCGGCTGAAGCTCTCGTTTCCTGCTCTCGGTCTCTCTCCCTCGAGCGATCTCTTGTGCTGCTCTCGGCTCCGATCGAAGCTCTAGGGCACGGCATACTCCCCTCTCTCGTTCCTACGGCTCTCGGCTGAAGCTCTAGTGTGCGATTCTCCTCTCTGATTCCTCCCTCATTCCATACACGCGATTTCCTCTCGCGTGACTCTCGGCCGAAGCTCTCCTCTCTTCCTCTCTCGCTCTCGTGCGACTCTCGTCCGTCTCTAGCAGCGTAGAAGGTCCCGAAGGGAACCCCCCCTCTGAAGCTCTTCTCGACCCATCGAGCTCCCTTCCTCTCGGGTCCGTCCCTCTCTCGGCCGAAACCAAGAAGCTCTCCCTCCCCAACTTTGTCGCTCCTACTTGTTGGACGCACGAGGTAATTAATCCCTCCCCAACAGTTAATTTGTTCAATTTCCCGATTTTCTGAATCCGGGTTTAAGGTCAAAGGGGGCAAAATCGAGATTTAAAGATCGCTTAGGATCCATCAAAAGTTGCCATTTTAGCTGTTTGGCAGGATTTAGGTCAAATCCTGCTACCAAGCAACCCCGCAGCGTCCTATCTGAGTCCAAGTACATCCATCGAATTCATTATCAATTCTCCTTTTCGCCTCCTAGTCGACGTGCGGCGCCATCGCGGCACTTCATCCGCCCTCTATATCGCTCTTCGTCTGAATTGATTCAGAATTTGATCTTCTCCGTTTCATCCACCGATAGGATATTGTTCATTCATGGAAGAATTTCATTTTCAAGATTATGGTGCAATTCTCATCGGATTTATAGTTTCAGTAGTCGTGATTCGACTTGCTTTTGTCTTTGTCGAGTGGCGGACCTCTTCTTCGGACTTAGTCTCGGTGTCAGACACCTAATTGTCCTTGTTCAGGTGAAAAAAAAAAACTTTTTTTTTTCTTGAAGTTTTTCAATTTTGGATATTTGGATATTTAATCTTGAAACTATGATGGAGCTTGAGTTTATGTGTTTGAAGGTGGACATACAGCGGAGATGCTAAGCATTGTAAATGTACTTGAGAAGGATAGGTTTGTACCGAGATTCTACATTGCCGCTGGCACAGATAACATGAGCCTTCAGAAGGCTAGGGTTCTGGAGGAATCCCTGATTCAGAAAGAAGAGGTGTTTCTCTTTCAACTCACCGGTACTTTGTTTCAAGATTTGAGTGAAATCTGTTCATTAAGAATGGCTTTATATGCTCATGTATGGTATAAACACTAAGCAAGATAACCTTATTCAATCCATGAGTTCTAGCTATTTAGCCTTTTTTTGTTCGGTTTTGTTACTTTTTGGATCTTTTGGTTGCCAGATTTAGCCAAGATTTAGGCTAAAGAAAGGAATATCCTCATACTTTGACATAAGTAATGGCTTGGCTGAATTCATCCACTCATATTCATTAACTGCAACATGGAGAACTTAATTTCTTGCTATTAATGTTACCAGTAGTTTCTTTGATTGTATATATGTTAGGTTTGATAGAATCTTTTGTTAAATATCAAAATTTCAATTACGACATGATTGTGCCAAGAAAAGTAATCGAAAACATGTCCATGCAGTTGGCAATAATAAAGACATCAAGAGGTTGCTTATTTTGAGCAAATTTATCTGAGAGAAGTGGGTCATCTACTTGACCTCTATTTACACAACTTTGGTTGCAATTGTGGTGATGCTAAAATTCAGCCTCAAGTAGTATGTCATCCAAGTTATAATTGAATTTGAAAAGAAAAAAAAGGAAAGAAAGTAAATTTATGAGTAACTTTATCATTTATCTTCTCAAAGTGATGTTATATTTCTCCAGATTATCAATGGGTGGACGCATTCCTATCTGTCTTGTTGCATTTATCTTCAAGGTCTGTATTTTTTTTTCAAATTATCCTAGTATTTTATGCCCTTTTTATGTTAACAAATTGAAATATGTGGTGTAAGCATAAAATTACAATCCTTTATTAGATTGCGTTCATTATTCTTGATCTTGCATCATGTGTTTTGTAGGTAGTTGGCGTTAGATGGTCATCTATTTTTTACATTGAGAGCATTGCAAGAGTCAAGAGGCTCTCCTTAAGTGGTCTTCTGGCCAAATTACACCTAGCGATCAATTCTATGTCCAATGGCCTCAGCCCAGTGAAATATCGAGAGCTCACTATGTTGGTTGCATGTGAAGTGAATGTTACCACCACAACATCAACCAATCGTAAGTTATGTTTGCTTTGATCGTAAAACTATCATGGCCATTGTAGATCTATGATTCGGAACTAGGCACCAAGATTTTTCATCGTAAATGATTTATTGTTGATATTCTGTAGCGAGCTTGTTCTCTGCCTTAATGGTTCGATCATGTGACAATTTAAGAAAATTAAACAAGCAAAGTGGCACTTGTCTTCTTAGATCTTGGAAATACATATCTGAACAGTCGAGGCTTTCTTTTATTTCAATGTGTGCTTGAAATTGATGGTGTACAATTGTGTGATTCATTAGTGCAATATTTGGTGAGTCCTTGTATAATTGTGTGAAGTTCTGAAATTGCTAGATTCAACTTCAAACCACATGCAATGGTTGTTGATATACCACTAGAAAATTAACTTGACTAAACTTGAATTTTAATGCCACTTTTAGATCTCAAAGTATAAGTGTTTTGTTGGAAACTGTAAGCTAATTCCAAGAACAAATGTATAGTTGATATTATGCGGTTTGATGAGATGAAATCAATGATATTAAGAATGATTAGTCCTAGTCCTAATGGGCCTAATTTAAATATTTAGAACCATATCTTAAAACTCCTCAAATCCATTTGGGAACTCAATTGTTTTCTGAGTTTTATTGTTAAAAAAATAAAAAATTTGACAAGGAAAAATTTGACAAACCCATATTTATAAGATCATTAAGCATTGAGATGTCCACAAAATAATAAATGATATAATTAGACTTATTCAACAATATGATGTGGTGTTTGAATTTTTTACAAAAATGACTAGAATGTCCGCCTAGAAATTTATAAATCTTATTTCTAAACATTTTGAATGAAACTTACCTTGAATTAGAGAAATCTAGAACTCTATCTATTGTTGCTCGATCTTGGGCAGTTTTAGATGCTTTTGATCACTCATTAAGCAAATGAGTCAAAATTTTATTTGTGTTTGGACCATTAACTTACCTAACTCAATATGAGTTGTTCATGAACATAAAGTTTATTTAGAAGTCATATACATGTCTTCATGTATATGAACATATAGAAATGAATGAAGATGAATACTCTCTCTCTCTCTCTCTCTCTATATTAATTAACAAGTTGAATATAATCAAATATGGCATTATTTGACTCTTTAAATGTATGTGCATATAAAAGACTAGTCAAACTCTAGCTAATTAAGATAAGCACGACAACATGAATCATTATCATTATCATTGCCCAACAATCCAACGCTTCCTTCAAAGAACATCAATGCTTGTCACTATTATATGAAATTCAACATTGATCTTGTCCATTGTTTGACATATGCAAATAACCAATGTTCATTTTTCATTAATATGTGATGCCCATTTTTCCAATCAACTTGTCTCTACTTATCAAGATAACTTAGCCAACCATTAATCATTACCTAACGCTTAATATTTCTCAATCATCGTCCGATATTCCTCATTAATCGCCGCCTACTAACAATCAACATTGAAATTAAACCAAAAAAAAAAAGTCCAAAAAAATTAGATTATGTTATTTTGATTTAAATTTGATTAAGATGAATTTTATAATAATTTATTTTATTTTAAATAAATATAATAGAAATTTTAATTGATCAATAATAGATTATCTTAATTTTAAATTAAACCTAATGGGATATATTTTGATCAAATTTAAATTAGAATACCATGACTTTAGTTAAGTAATAAATAGGATGGCAAAATAAATACAGGAGAACTCATTCTTAGAAAAGGGTAAATCTGGTAGTGATCCACCGTTGTTACATTAATAATCTTTCAAGTATAAGTTGGCAGATTCACTTGAAATGCATTAATTAGCTAACTGACCGAAAACAAAATTGAAATAATATGTTGGTTTATTTTATTTTAATTTAAAGTTTATCATAAACTCATTGATTCTTCTCTAATTTGTAGTTAGTGAAACCTAATAAATGATAAATTGAGCTTTAATGGGTTTACTCATTCTTAAAAAATAATCAACTCTTTTCTTATATTTGAAGATGTTATTTTACACTTGCTAACATTTACTTTTCCAAAACACATTAAAACTAGTAATGATTTTCTAGATCATTTGATCTTTATCATAATAAATACATATAGTTCAAATCTAATTTAAAAATTATTTATCATGTATTATTATGGTAAAGAGTCAAATGAAAATACATCTAGAGTTTTGATATTACCAAGAAATTATATTCAAAAATGTATTAAAAAAAACTATGTCGTAATAACTTTCTTCAAAATTTATACACGTCGAAAAACTGCATGGCTAAGCGATTCGTAAAGTTCGCCAACACGAAAGAATTTTTTATTACCTTTTCAACGATACCAAGAAAACTGACACCGATGAGCTGATATGGCCAAAAATGAGTTTAAACTTAATTTTTTTAAAAAAAATCATTTATGATCAGCCGCTTGGGCGCGGGCCGATCATGACCGCAGACCACTCGCCGATGGTGGGGCTATTTTTAAATTTTTTTAAGCAAGTTAATTACCTAATTAAGTTATTAATTATGACTAATTTAAAAATTAAGCCTCAAATCTAACTTTGGCAAGTAATATCACCTCCTAGATTCATAAAATTTTACTAGCTAATATGCATAACCTATGCATAGATTAAATTATTACCATACTTGAAAAGAAAGAAAACATGCAGTGCTTCAAGAAAACAATAATAGCTTCCAGATCCCATTAGCAGGTTATTCATGGTCCATCTCTATCTCGTCCTCTTTATATTATATGATTAAGATGTTTGTCTGGCTACATTGTGGTAGTCTCACTGATTTAAAGACTAGTAGGAACTAATTACCCTATGTAGGTTAATGCATCAAATTTATTCTTTTGATATGTTAGCATGCCAAGATAAGCATCATTTGCACCAACTTCACCTATAGAGAGTGAGAGTGAAGAAAGAGAGTAGTTTATGCCTCATTAACAAATAATGTGTTTTTTTTTAATCTACAACAAAATTATCATGCAAAAAAAATATCATAATTTTTTTGTATGCAAGTTACACCTTCATCGATGAGCGATTTAGGTCAAGTATATCAAATCATTACGAATATGATGTGATGTAAATGCCGTCTTACTGAAGCTGCAGGTGCCTTCAAATACTTGATGCAAGAAAGGGATTTTGGTTTTGAATTTAGTTTTGGTCGTGATGGGGATTTGATCTTGCAAGGCTTGTATCTCGAGAGTTGGACTCCAGAAGGAGATAGAGAAGTTTGAGTAGGATCCTCCCATGCCCGGCACTTAATTGGCATTTGTCTGAGAATAAATATTCCGCCATGTCATCTAATCTCGCCTCTAATAGACTTTGCTTTGCAACCTTTTTTTATTTGGAAGATTTACATACATACTGCACAATTTTTATGCATTTATATAGCTAATATCTAAAATTAGATATATACTTATTTAACACTTTATTATGCTTGAAAATATGTATTTCACTTTAAAAAAAGTGAATGATGATAGTAATTTTGATGTGATATTGAAGATTGAGGTGTCATACATTAAAATTATGGGAGAGGGTAATTGAGCATAGGTTAAGATGTGATACAAAAGTTTCTCACAATCAGTTTGGTTTCATGTCAGGTAGATCTACTATAGATGCTATACATTTGCTAAGAAATTTGATGGAGAAGTATAGAGAAAGTAAGGAGGATCTACATATGATATTTATTGATTTAGAGAAAGCTTATGATAAAATTTCAAGAGATGTTCTTTGAAAAGTTCTAGAAAAGAAAGGAGTTAATATTGGTTATATTCAACTCATTGAGGATATATAGAGTTGTTACTTGTGTCTAAACACAAGGAGGATTGACAAAAAAATTTCCTATTTCATTGGATTACATCAAGGATCAATTTTTAAGCCCTTATATTTTTGCTTTAGTTATGAATGTTCTTACTAGGCATTTGGGAAGATGTACCTTGGTGTATGCTTTTGTTGATGACATTCTTCTTGTTGATAAGACTAGGAGTCCAAGATAAACTTGAATTATGGAGGTCAACCTAGAGTCTAAAGGTTTTCGTAGATCTAAAATTAAATATATGGAGTGTAATTTTAGTTGTAGAAGTTCTAGGGATAGTGTTGTGACATCAACAAGTCATTAAAAAGAGTGAGCGATTCAGATATCTAGGTTCTATTGTTCAAAATGATGGTAAAATAGATGGAGATGTTATTAGTAGAATTCAAGTTGGATGGTTGAAGGAGGAATGCATCCGGCGTTGTGTGATTAAAAGTACCACTTAAACTTAAGAGAAAATTTTATAAGATGGTGGTAAGACCTAATGATTTGTGGCAAAAATGTTGGCCAAAGAAAAGTGAAGCATAAGACTAAGTTAAGTGTTGCAGAGATGAGGATGCTCAGGTGGATGAGTGGCTTTACTCTTAGAGATAAAATGCAAAATGAGTATGTTCGGAAAAAAGTTGGAGTTGCTCTAGTGGAAGATAAGATTAGAGAGAGTCATCTTAGATGGTTTGGCCACATAAAGCGTTGGTCGTCCGATGACTCGATTTGAAGAGTAGATGCATTAGATTTGTCTTATGTTAAGAAAGGTAGATGTAGACCTAAAAAGACTTGGTTAAGGTGTATAGAAAAATGATCTTAGTATATTTGAATTAAATGAGAATTTGACACATAATAAGACACAATTGAGATGAAGGATTCTTGTAGCCCCACTCAAAAAAAGTAAATCAAAAGTGCTTGTGTTAAGAAGAAACTGAGGAATGTGAAAAGATCAACTGAGCTCAAAATTGAAAGGCCATGTTTAAAGATGGTTGAAATAACAGAAGTAGAAATATAACTATGTGCATAACTCATATTTATATGGTTATTTTCCTTGACCTGTAAAGCCGCTGCTTTTTTTTTCTTTTTATTTGTAATTGTTGTCAACAACCTACAAACAATATGTTACGTATAACTACTCAAGACAAACCCACCTCTGTAATTCAAATGAGAGGATAAACACAAAGTTTGATCCATAGAAGCCAACATGCAAGCAAGAACTTCTGTTTAATCTGGAAAAGTTATAGAGGAATACATACTTCAAGCATGGATAATATTTTCATAATTTTCTCTCCGCATGAGGATCAGGATCATTCATGCATAAATCATTCACAAAGAATGGCATAGCCAAGAAGACATCACCATATGATGGATCTAAGACAGAGTTAGAAGAGAAGACAACTAAACAAATTATGGCTTTGAGGCTTGAGCAAATCAAGAGGTTCCTACAAGCCAAGAGCATCTTCTTGTTACTGATGATGAGCATACTTAAACTTTAGTAAGGATTGACCCTCCAAGGTTCTATGCAAGCTTCCTTCTTCCCTCTTCCACTTTATTCTTCTCCTCTTCTTCTTTTTTTCTCTAGTCTTGGTCGTTTTTCCAGGTGGTCAATCCTCACTCACCTTATTTTGACAATGGATTGGCCAACAAGTATCTTACTTAATATTGGTCAAGCTTGAATAGTTTTGGGCCCTTTTCCTTCATATAGAGGAATAAACCACCAGTAATGAATGCATTGACTAAAAATTTAATTGTTCTAGCACCAAACACATTCTTTCACAAGATTGACATATCAATATATGTTTTAGATCTTTATGAATCCAACTACAATATGTTCTAGAATTTTTTGAAATCCTTTTTTTTTTGTTCAAATCATGACACTTAATGTAGCTTTTGTGGTTCTATGAAGTGACCCCACAGTGCAAATTCTGCCAAGTAAAACAGCTACTAGCCACTTGCCAGCTCCTTCAGTAGCACCCTTCTCCTCCAGGGGACCAAGCTCTCTTTCCCCTAATATTCTTAAGGTAAATGATCCTCTTTTCATGCATCAAGAGAAATTCAGTCACTAAAATTGCTTTTTTGACAGTGATCTTTTGTTGTAAACCCCCCCCCCCTCTACTGATTACAAAGACTGAGTCAACATTTTAGCGCCTTGGTCTCCAATATCTTCTCCCACTTTGCTACCATTTTGATAAACGATCACCAATTGGAATTTGGACTGGACCTCAATGTCGTGCCCACACATATCAGGCGTTGTAGCTCTTATCAAGTCTGCTCACCCAAATCGGTCCCTCGCAAAGAATCAAGTCCATTAATGACAACCGGTAAAACAAGATTTTGTTTGAATTATGGGTGTTATGTTCATGAACTAGCACATAAACCAACCTTTAAATCTAATATTTGAACCTCTAAATTCTTCTAGAAAGGATATAACTAATCTCATTCAAAAATCGCCGCTTGATGCAATATGTCATCGCGTGCCTTACTCAAGCGGATATTGTCGCAAAGACGTGGAACGCTCAAACCATCGATTCTTTCGATCGGCAGTGACATGTTAATCCCTTGAAGGCAACCGATCCGTGACTCATCCATGACATGGAAACACAAGATTATGTTATGTTCCAGCCTTAGGCTATAAAGAAAGCCAAATAAACAAAATGATCCTTCCATCACGATGATTAACATAAGTCGTCATGGTAACCATTCCGACATGGACCTTAATTATCGCAATCATTATAGATCTCCGCTCATGGTGACGATCGAGGAGGAGCTTCACAACGCCGGAACCAAATGCCATTTACTTTGTGAATGTTATAAATCCTCAAGGAGTACATGTCATGATATGGCCAAGTTACCTTGTTTTCTCAAAGGAAATGGAGAAGATAACATACTATTTGACACACCACTTAAATCTTCTCAAGGCCGGTATGATTTTGGGGAGCTAGTTTGGTCTGATGGCTATCATCATGTGAAGACTCCATTGATAGTTCAAGTTAACACGAGCAAGGAGGAAAAGGTTGACCTCATTACTCACTCTAGTACTTAGCTTATCTTCATGTTTGGTGGCTTAGTGTTATTACAATTCATCACACCGAATCAACTTGAGCTTAGCTAACTACGACATTAAAATCCTTTAAACTTGATGTGTATCTACCTTCCTAATGATGATTAATTATCAATCTCTGTGATGCTACATATCAAAGCTTCTTGTATTTTTTTTTTTATTTTTTTTTTTCAATTTGCTTTTGGGGAATATTTGAGGATGCTAATGATACAAAATAGCAGAAGTCTTAATATATTTATCATTCCTACAAGGCATGATCAAGAGAATTGAGCTTCGTGCCTTGAACTCTGGCCCGTTTGAGATTCTAAATTTTACTCTTCTATTATATGAGCATTCACGATACAAAAGATAATTTAACATCATTCTTCCCTCTAGTTTGATAGAAGAGCCGATGAGGATGCTGGTGTGATCAATCGAGTCAACTCTTATCTAGCTTTTCTTGGCATTTCATTGTGGAAAATGCCTTACAATTTGATTGGTAATTTGGAAATTTCTGAAATTCTTTTATCATTATGATAATGAAATGAAAAAATTCAAAATGAATTGAAATAACATTTGATGAAAATAGATCAACAGACATTACTTCAAACAGATAGCATTAGTTACAATTTTTAAGTGGCTTTTGCATACACTCCACACAATTCTTATATATTCACATATCTAACACCTAAATTATGATTGCATCTCTTTGGGCATTTCTTTGGGCGGGTATATAAATTATTTTATTTTATAAAAATTAAATTATAATTTTCTGATTGTCATCGTAGGTAACTAGATCAGGTTGAAAAATACAATTTTATCATTATAGATTTCTTAAAAGACAGTTAAAATATAATTTGAATGCAATATTCAAATGCACTGTAGTATAGCATCGCATCACAATGTCACCGTGAAATTTATGGAGGAATAATGAAATAGACATGAAATATTAGTGGTCAATGGGACTAGCAATGTGAATCTTGGATTATAACACAAATCTATGTAATAACAATGACTAATAAATGCTAATTTTTATATCTAAAAAAATTATTTTGAAAATATCTTTGCTTATAAAAATTATATGTTTTGATATAAAATAATTCTAGTTGAGAATGTATGGATTTGAAAATATAAATGAAAGGAGACAATATATGTGATCATCAGGAGAAATTTAATATTGAATAGAGTGGTGACTCTCATGATGTCTTCACGTGATTGAGTGAGCGCTTCGAGCATAATGCTTAATAATGTAAAAAATCATTGGAGGGAAGACAATGATCAATGAGGAAGCTCCATATAATAAAATTATTAAGACATGTGAGAGTTTGGGTTTTAGCCTCATATTGGACCACAAGCTTAAATTTTTGGGTTGAAAATAGGTTTGACTATCAATGTATTAGGCCTAGTTTTAACTCCTCTAGGTTTGTTCTCTAACATCCATCATGAAACTCTCCATTCACTTGCATTGTATAACACAATATTGCATTGAGAAACTAAAAAAATTATGTTCTATGTAGGATGTCCACGTTCATTATTGTTCAACACATTTTTTTGGTGTTTTCTTATTCCATAAGAATTATATGACTAATTTCAACATTTAGAATGTATTTTTAGATGATTACAATAATTGATGATTGTTTACCCTTTTTCTTTAATTTCCTGCCTACTTTGTGTAACTAGTTTTATCTTAACTTTTTATGAGCCTTTTATCCCTTCAATCAATTTTGCATTTATAAACATTTTTATCGATAAACTTACTTCACAAAAGATAATAACTTCTCTTGTTCACTAAAAAAAGGAAAAAAATATATATTTTGAGTCCTTCCTAATTAATATCAATCTTTTCTCTCTTTCTTATCAATATGATACTCTCTCTCTTTTTTGTCTTAGGTTGCCATTATGTTTGTACTATTTGTCTTATTTTATTGTTATTTCTATTTTATTGTGGATTGCCTAATTTGCTTTCTAATTTTGATTTTGTGTGTTGTTTTCAATGGGCTATTTTTTATGTAAGTTCACCTAACTTAACAATTTTGGATGCCTTAATGCAGGAATATATATGTGGTTCTAGCATAATGCTTAATAATGTAAAAAATCATTGGAGGGAAGACAATGATCAATGAGGAAGCTCCACATAATAAAATTATTAAGACATGTGAGAGTTTGGGTTTTAGCCTCATATTGGATCACAAGCTTAAATTTTTGGGTTGAAAATAGGTTTGACTATCAATGTATTAGACCTAATTTTAACTCCTCTAGGTTTGTTCTCTAACATCCATCATGAAACTCTCCATTCACTTGCATTGTATAACACAATATTGCATTGGGAAACTAAAAAAAATTATGTTCTATGTAGGATGTCCACATTCATTATTGTTCAACACATATAGCTTTTGGTGTTTTCTTATTCTATGAGAAGTACTATATGACTAATTTCAACATTTAGAATGTATTTTTAGATGATTACAATACTTGATGATTGTTTTAGTCATTTTTCTGTAGTTTTCTGCCTACTTTGTGTAACTAGTTTTATCCTAACTTTTTATGAGCCTTTTATCCCGTCAATCAATTTTGCATTTATAAACATTTTTATTGATAAACTTACTTCACAAAAGATGATAATAATTTCTCTTGTTCACTAAAAAAAGAAAAAAAAATATTTTGAGTCCTTCCCAATTAATATCAATATTTTTCTCTTTTTTATCAATATGATACTTCTCTTGCCTCTTTTTATCTTAGATTGCCATTATGTGCTGTACTATTTATCTTATTTTATTATTATTTCTATTTTATTATGGATTGCCTAATTTGCTTCCTAATTTTGATTTTGTGTGCTGTTTTCAATGGGCTGTTTTTTATGTAAGTTCCTAACTTAACAATTTTGAATGCCTTAATGCAGGAATATATATGTGGTTCTGCTCCTCTTCAGACCTGTGTAATTCTCCAAACATGTTTGGATTGATCCTATTTATACTACTTTAACTTATTTTAATATATTGAGTGAATTAATTTGCAATCTATATAAATTTGCTACAATCAAAATGCATTGTTTATCAATTTGACGTTGATCTTATATTTCTTTCTATATCACACTTCAATGATTCATTAATTTAGATCAAATCAGTTCAGACCAACAGTTGAGATTTGAAAATCATTTCAAACTAACTTGTAACATAAAGGAACGATTTAGTTTAAATCCTAAATCCTACCAAAATTTCTAAATCCAAGAACCGAAATCTGATAAATCGGATTTAACGACAAACCCCCATATATGGAATTGGTCTTTATGTGGATTAATCAGAAGGCGTGCAAAGAAGAAGATGAAGTACTGATAGTGTGGTAGTAAGGCAAAGTGGAAAAGAGCTCTTCCGTGCCCCAAGACATCGACGCCTCTAATTATTATATCCACCCCTAAACGCCCTCCAAAAAAATCCAAAAATAGCATTGGTAAATCACCACCGCTTCACAAATCGCAAGGAGAAAAGTCGATTTTTTGTGAAATCCCCCTACTACTCTGATAAGCGTAAGCCCTAATAATTCTCCTCGTAAACCAAGAGTTGCTCTCGACGGATGTGAGGCCCAATGAACAATCAAGAAAATCGAGAAGAGAGGGTAAAAGTGAGGGTTGCGGTGCCCTCTCGACTAAGAGAGCAAGATCATGAAGAGAGAGAGAGAGAGAGAGAGACGAGGAAGGTGGAACCAATATTGGCAATCAGGGGGTTTACTTTTACCGCTTTTGTAGCGTATGTTAGTGATCTTACTTATTATTTTATATTTAATCTGAAAAATAGATCCTAAGATTTAAATTTATACCTTATATATATATTAAATTTAATGACTCATTTATAAATCAAATTTAAAATATAAAATTGGGAACAAAGTACACAAACATTATTGTTATTACACGGTATAAGAACATAAAAGTAGAATTTCGTATGTTATATCAACTAACTAATGATCAATCTAATGATCAACCTAATCATGCAACAACACAATAGTTTATTCATTTGTATTTTGCTATCACCTAAGTGATTATCGTGGAGGTACAACTCGTAGATATATAGGCCATGAGTTAACCATCGCCATGCACAACTACTAATGTGGTGGAGAGAACTTTTGAGATTTGGAAATAAAATTTGAGGTCTTGACTCACATGCGTAATTTCTTTAACTAGTGTGACATCAGTAATTGCACGCGTGCCCCATACAATTTTATTGATCGTTATCGCCAGTAAAAGTTTCTTATATCCAAATAATGTAATGTTTATTTATATTTTATAATGAACTTGATATCTTTGTTAAATAATGAATTTTAATTTTAATATTTTATTTATTTATTTATTTTATATATTTTAAAAATATTATTATTTAATTATAATGCATTTAAATCTCATATAACTTACCAAACATCTTTCGATTTAGTGATTTAATAAATCAAAACACTTTTCGTGATTTGTTTTTAAATCCAGATATCAATTTACTAAATCCTACTTGAAATAAATCCAACTGCCAAACACCCTTAGGGTATATTACCCCAAAGAAAATGCAGACAGTAACCCCATCTCCCCTACCTACCAACTTTCTTCCATCGCCGGCGATCGCAGACCACCGCCACCACTTTCTACTCCCCATCGCACCTTCTCCCACCTCCATCCATCAGCTCAAACAACTCCATGCTCACATCCTGCGCTCCGGTCATGACCATTCCTTCTCCTTTCTCCTCTCCAAACTCTTTCTTTTCCTTTCCCCTCTTCTTCCCTCGACTTCCCTTGTTCCTCCACTCACATCTCGCTCATATGTAACCGCCAAGACTCCGGACCTTCTCCGCCCGATGGCCCCGGCTCTCATTGCATACGCTTGCATGCGGCGTTCTGATGTTGAGGTCGACCGGTTCATGTTTCCGTCGTTGCTTCGTGCGGCTGCTAAGGTTACTGGTGGGGATGGTGTTGCTGTAAGGAGGGAAGCTCATGGGTTTGTTCTGAAATTGGGATTTCTGTCGGATCCCTTCATTCAAACAGCGCTTGCAGGGGCATATGCGGCTGGAGGAATTGTTGAAGATGCCCGCAAAGTGTTTGATAGAATGCTTCATAAGGATATGGTTGCTTGGAACGTAATGCTAGACTGGTAAGAGTGCGTTTTAATGTTCTATTAGAAGATCTCAAAATTTACTGTTACACATGAATATAGCTAGCTATTTGCATAACAATATTGTATATTAAATGAAATATGCTTGGTTAATATTATCTTAAGAAGTTCCCCATTCTAGAAAATTTAATAACAATTATCATCTTTCCTTTTTGTTGTTATTTAGTTCGCGTTATCAAAATAGGGCATAAATATTATTTAAGAAAGTGTTATTTAAAGATGTAAGTAGGGTTGTTATTTGAGAGATTATTATGTGTAGAATTCAGATGTAACTCTACATCCAGACTCTAATAAGACAGTATCATGTGGCACTTGGCTAATACATAGTTATTGGACATTGGCTGTAAAATATTATATATTATCGTATATTAATATAATATTAACTGTACGGTAATATACAATATTTATGTACACAATAATACACAGCATTTCATAGCAATGCACAAAATTTTACAAACAAATACATTGTATATATATACACAAAAGATATTGAAGTCCAATGTAGCTTCTACATCCAGATGTAGCAAGTAAAATTTTCTATTATTTGGGGGTATATTATTATTATATAACATATTTACAGGTTACTGATTTTTCAAGACATTATAAACATGTTCTGGCATAATTTTGTTTCCTAAAATGACACTTTTATTACTATGAATAAACTTTTGAGTCAATGAAGGCCACCACGTATTGAAACTTAATCAATTTTTTTTAAGTCAATCAACCTTCTTAGTTGTTTCTTCCCCCTAACACTATCCGACAGTTATTACCAGGCTGGTAAGTACAATGACACCCTGATGCTGTTTGAAGACATGAGAAACTCTGGTTTCATTCCTGATAACGTGGTTCTCTCCACTATCATCACAGTATGCGGTCGCACTGGAAATCTGGCCTTTGGCAAGGAAGTTCATTCATACATTAGTGAATCTAAAATCTTGATTGATGACCACATTCAAAGTGCACTTATCACAATGTACTGCAATTGTAACTCAATGAGGACTGCTCAACAATTGTATGATGAGATGTCTTCTAAGAATCTTGTGGCTTCAACAGCCATGGTCTGTGGTTACTCCAAGACTGGAAAGCTTGAAATTGCGCGTTCCATTTTCCATCGAATGTCTGAGAAGGATCTTATATGTTGGAGTGCCATGATTTCAGGGTATGCTGAGAGTGAGCGACCTGGTGAGGCACTTAAACTATTCAATGCTATGTTGACGAGCGGAATGAATCCCGACAAGATCACAATGTTGAGTGTCATTTCAGCCTGTGCTCATCTTGGTGCTATGGATCTTGCAAAGTGGATTCACATTTATGCGGACAAGCATGGCTTTCGTGGTATTGTTTCGGTCGACAATGCTCTAATTGATATGTACTCCAAGTGTGGGAGTTTGAAAATGGCTCGAATGATCTTTGAAAAGCTGCCTGAAAGAAATGTGATTACTTGGACAACCATGATCACTGGGCTCGCCATGCATGGTGAGGGGTGGTCTGCACTAGAGTTATATAATGAGATGAAGGCAATGGGAGTTGAACCCAATGGTGTGACTTTTGTGGGTCTGCTCTATGCTTGTAGTCATTCTAATATGGTTGAAGAGGGACGATGCTTGTTCAAGTCAATGATTTACGACTATAAGATTGAGCCCAAGCATGAGCATTATGGCTGTATGGTGGACCTTCTTGGCCGAGCGAAGCTTCTTCAAGAAGCACATGAATTCATAGAATCCATGCCTTTTCCACCAAATGTGGTAGAGTGGGGGTCACTGTTGTGGGCATGCCAGAACCATGGAAATGTTGTGCTAGGTGAACTTGCAGCAAAGAGGCTTTTGGAGCTTGACCCAGGACATGATGGTGCTTATGTCCTTTTGTCCAACATCTATGCAAAAGCTAACAGATGGGAAAGCGTTGAAGAGGTGAGGAGATTGATGAAAGGCGGAGCTGTTTCTAAGGAAAAAGGTTGCAGTTGGATTGAAATGGATGGTGAAGTTCATGAGTTTCTAATGGGAGATGAATCCCATTCGAGGTCCAGTGAGATCTATAAGAAGTTGGATGAAGTAGTCAAGGCGTTGGAACTTGTTGGCTACTCTCCTGATATTGAGAGTGTGCTTGTCAATTTGGAGGAAGATGAGAAGAGGGCAGCTGTTCTCTTACACAGTGAGAAGTTGGCCTTCTCTTTAGGGCTTATTGGTTTGAATCCAGGATCATGCATTCGCATAGCAAAGAATCTTAGGGTTTGCAGGGACTGCCACTCTTTCATGAAGTTGGCATCAATGGTTTTTGAAAGAGAGATTATTTTGAGAGATAGAACTCGATTTCACCTATTTGTGGGTGGCAATTGCTTGTGTAAAGACTTCTGGTGATTAATAATGTATAACTAATTTATTTGTGATTAACGATTTTTTTTTCTTTTTTTTGGCTTAAGTTTGTTGTTATTTGGAAAGAGCTTATTTAGTCGTTGGTGACTGTTCTAATATTCAATTTGTTTTACAAGTGAGTCTATATATCTATTGTTCAGTGTCATTGACAATTATATATATATATATAGCATGTTCTTATGCTTGAAAAGCTGTATTTTACATTAATAAATGCATCATGATATTATGATGTGATTGCAAGTATGCTTGTAAATCCTCCATTTTTTTTTCTGTACTTGATAGGGTCATTCCACCTTGCTTATCATCTGCACTGTCACCTGTATAGTACACGCTATTCTAAAAGAACTTTATAACCCAAGTACTTAACTGAGATAACGTACCTGTAGCTATAATTAAAACATGCTATTTAAGGCCTTCAGATTATTTGTTAAAGCTCACAAGCTATCACTATTCAATCAAATGAAAGCCATGAGGTTCTACCAAATAAGATCATAATAGTATATACTTAGCTCCATTAGCTCATAGCTTGCTGATCCTGCTTAAACTAAATTACCAAACATTAGAGAGCAGCAATAAAATCCAAAATGAAACCAAACCATTGCCAAAATCAAAAGTAAAATATTTCATTTACTGTCTTATACAGCTTTAGAATGTACTGATGACCTGACCTGCTACAAACTATGAAAAATTCAAAACAAAAATCCTCATAAGAAATGAGAGCTTCTCCCAAGCAGCAATTAGATCTCCACCCCTATGTTGGATGCATTAAATTAACTTCTTCAGGGTGACAGAAAGCATAAGAACTAGAACCAAGGCTTAGAAGCCTCCAAGTTTCCTGCTTCATCAGTTTAAACATCTTTATGGAGCTCAATCTTAACACCTCCAATGAGGCTGGAAGAAACTTGGGATCCTCAAACATTGTCTTCCTTCTATACTCCACAACCCAAGTATTACTATCCAACTGCATGGCTACTGTCATCCATCTCTTCAAGGTCCATGAGCTTTCATTTTCAGTTCTGGAGATTGCGTCCAGCTTCCCATCTGACCACTGACCAAAAAAACAACAGGCAACGTTTGGTTATTCAATAAAAGATAAAAAAATGGATTCATTATGAGAAGAAAAAATAAAACTGATCTTTACACCCGCCAAATTATCGTATTTTCATTATCATCTTTGTTAAGAAGGAAAGTTTTTTGATAAATCTCATTGACTAATTGAAGGACTTGAGCGCCAGAGAGAACATAAAAAGAAGAAAATAAGGAGGATATATTACAACATCAATTATCTTTTAATCTAGGTTAGTACTCCTTTCTAATCTAGCATTTTCATATAATTGCATTTCACCAAAACTAGAGCATATATATATATATATATATATATATATATATATATATATATATATATATATATATATATATATATATATATATATATATATATATATATATATATATATATATATATATATAGTGATTAGCACCTTCTAAAGATGATATTTTATGTTATCAACGTACACAGGATAAATATGCCAAAAAAAAAGAGTGTCAAAGAAAGACAAAATGATTAGTCCTGAGAAGTTTAAAAGTTCATCAAATTAAATGAGGCCTTTTATTTTAATTCATATATAATTTTTGAAAGTTTCTAAATTTTAGTCTCCCCCAAAGCAACGTACCCTAGATATTTCTTCATATAAACATCTTCAAAGAGATCACCATTGAGAAAAATTATTGTTAAACTCCAATTGGAGCAAGGTTCATCATGATTAATGGCAACGAGCATAAGAAGGTGAACAAAAACCAGCTGATTGATGGGGGAGACAGTTTCAAAGAAGTCAATGTATTAAACTACTAGGTATAACCTTTGACAACCAATTGAGCTTTGAAGCAATTAATAATTTCATCTAGATGATATTTAACAAACACCAAGTGACTTGAAATGAATATTACCCCAAAGGGGGTGTAATCAAATACCAATTATGGAGATTAAGAAGAGTACTTCCAATTATGATCGAGTAGAACTTTCAAAAAAGTACCCATGCTATTAAAGATAATAGATCAATTACAAGATGCAAAGAAAGGAGCGAGAGTAGATGAAGATGTGGACATAAAAGAACAAAGGAAATCTAATAAATTATAGAGGATAAATGATTAAAAGACATGAATAAAGGAGCTTAATGAGTAGTCAATGCAATGATGTTACCTTCATATAGGGCAATTACGAGATGGGGATTTGAGGGCTTAGATTAAGGGGATGCTCATCCATAGTAGATAGGTTGGAAGGTGGTAATTTAGGAGGCTAGTGAGTATAAACTTATAGAAAAGGCAAAGTAGACATCAATGCACTAGATGAAAGTGGAATATTTGGAGATGTAATAGAGCATATGGAGTGTAATAGGGGGAATCTTCAGAAAAGGAGTATCGATAAAGATAGAGTTGATGTGTAGATGAGTTAAAATATTGATAACTTTTTCAATTTGATAATAGCCTAAGAAAATACATTCAATGCAACAAAGAAGAATTTGCCTTGGATGAAGAAAATGGATAAAAAACACAATAAAAAATTTAAAGAGAGAAAAAAAGAGGTGTACATGGATTAAGAAGTGAAAATGGAGAAGCACTGCTTAGAACAATGGAAGACACACAATCGATTGAATAACAAACTAGAGAGAACAATATTTTGCTAAGTGCAAAGGATATAATGATTGAAGTGTGTACCATTGCCAACACAAAAATGATGAATTGGATATTGCAGATATTCAAGAGCAACATCTATTCAACTAAATTTAATTTCATCAAATACTTGACCCCTTTTTTTGTTGATGCACTTATTTTAATATAATAAACTTATAATTGATACTTCAACAAATAAACTCATGTAATCCTGTTGTGGTCATTAATAAAAGAAAATTAATGAAAATCATAGTGGAAACAAGATTTAGTCCCATTGTATTAGGATGAACCAAACTAAAAGATGCACTATTACAATAGAAGGTAGACACATGAGTATTCACAAGCATCACAGTCAACAGATGGATCAAATTTTAAAAAAGAAATGATAGAATGTGCATAAAACTATAGAAATGATTTGGAGGATGACTAAGAAGACAATGACTCTAATAAGGTGGAATGGAGGATAAATGAATAATGCAATAGAAGCAATATTGATAAGATAATAAATGCCTCTAACCTCAATATATCCACTAATCTTCTTCATGCTAAAATTCAAAAATCCTAAACCCTAAAGCCTAAACACCAAAAATCCTAAACCCTAAAGCCTAAACCTTAAACAAACCCTAAACCTAAACCCTAAATCTCAAACCCTAAACTAATCCTATACCCTAAACCTTAACCATAAAAATCATAAACCTTAAAAATCGTAAACCCTAAAGCCAAAACCCTAAATTAACCCTTAACCCTAAGCAAACCCTAAACTAACCCTAAATCCAAAGCAAAGCCTAAACCCTAAACCCTAAACACTAAAAACCCTAAAACTTAAACCCTAAACCTTAAATCATAAACCTTAAACCCTAAACCCTAAACCTAACCCTAACCTCAAACCCTAAACCCTAAACCCTAAACTCCTAAACTTAAAACCCTAAACACTAAACCCTAAAGTAACCTGAAACCCTAAACCCTAAAAGCCCTTAAACCTAAAGCCTAAACCCTAAACCTTAAACTAACCCTAAACCCTAAGATAACCCTAAACCTTAAACCCTAAACCCTAAAACCCTAAACCTTATATCCTAAACACTAAACCCTAAACCCTAAACCCTAACCATAAACCCTAAACCATAACACCATAAACCCTAAAACCTAAAACCTTATACCCAAAACCCAAATCCTTAAACCCTAAAAACCTAAAACGGGGAAAATAAACAGGGACACATGCCATGGATTGGAGTCCGCACGTAGAGCTACGTGCGGACTCCGGACGTAATATTTTCTCCTTTCCGAAATCCATCTCCGTGGAGAAGGCATCATCAAGAAGAAGCGCAGGAAGAAGTAGCGCATCATCGCTTCATGATTTAAGTTAATTTGTTCAATTTCCGATTTTCAATCCGGTTTAAGGTCAAAGCTGCAAAATTGAGATTTAAAGATCGCAGGATCCATCAAAGTTGCCATTTTTTTTTGTAATGGTATCCACCCAACACCCCACCCATCTTGTGGGTGGGATGTCGTTATGACTAATCCCACAGGAGCCTAGCGCCACATTCATCACCCACACGTGTCGGGTCCCTACTTACTTTCCCCACCTAGGTATAGGCCCCGCCTGGAGAGGATAACTCGGTCCGGGTCTGCCGCCCACCAACTGAGCTAAGAGACGGGTAAGTTTGTCATTTTAGCGGTGATTTAGGTCAAATCTGCTACCAAGCAACCCGCAGCCCCATTCGAGTCCAAGTACATCCATCGAATTCATTATCAATTCTCTCCGACGCATACCATCAAGGCACGCCATCCTCTATATCGCTTCGTCCGAATTAATTCGAATTTGATCTTCTCCGTTTCATCCACCGATAGATATTGTTCATTCATGGAAGAATTTCATTTTCAAGATTATGGTGCAATTCTCATCGATTTATAGAATGTGGGTTCGACTTGCTTTTGTGTCAGATCGAGTGGCGACTCTTCTGGACTTCGCCTCGATGACCCTAATTGTTCTTGGTTCAGGTGAAAAAAAAAACTCTTTTTTTTCTTAAAGTTTTTCAAGTTTGGATATTTAATCTTGAAACTATGATGGAGCTTGAGTTTATGTGTTTGAAGGAGGACATACAAAGAGATGCTAAGCATTGTAAATGTACTTGAGAAGGATAGGTTTGTACCGAGATTCTACACGCACAGATAACATGAGCCTTGTAAGGCTAGGGTTCTAGAGGAATCATTCGAAAGAAGAGGTGTTTCTCTTTCAACTCACCTGCACTTTGTTTCAAGATTTGAGTGAAATCTATTCATTAAGAATGGCTTTATATGCTCATGTATGGTATAAACACTAAGCAAGATAACCTTATTCAATCCATGAGTTCTAGCTATTTAGCCTTTAGATTCGTCTTATGTTAAGAAAGGTAAAAGAAATACCTAAAAAGACTTGGTTATGATGTATAAAAAATGACCTTAGTTTATTAGAACTACATGAGAATTTGCGCTTAATAGAACATAATGGAGAAGAAGGATTCATATAACCGACCCTACATATTGGGATAAAGGCTTGTTGTTGTTATGAATATTTCACATGCAAATTAAGTTATTTATTTTAAAATAAAATATTAAAAACAAAATGGTTTTCCTGATTGTAATTGGATGTTTTATTTATTTATTTATACTATCTTAAATTATTTATTAAAATAGGTTAATTTTGCTTAATTTTGATTTTCTTACAGTTTATCATCAGTTTCAGAAGAGCTTATTGCAAGAAATTTAGGACAATTAATGCTATGCTTGTTATGGGTTTTTATACGTAAAGTTCTGATTAATATGATGCTTAACTTTGTTTTGATGTATCAGAATATAATTCCATCAACAGATCTCATGAAATTTTCTGAATATTTAAACTTCTTGATAGGTCTGAGACTCTTAATTACACCCAATTATCTTATAAAAATTAATTTTATCTATTTATTTAAATGAAATTGTATCCTTGCCCAAATTGCTTTCATTGATGGTTGTGCCTGCAGAAATCATCACCTTCTTAACCTTTTCCCTCTCTGTTCAGTAAAGAGGAAAGCCACAACAGGGCCGCCATATTATTGTATTTGTTTAGAGCTGAAACTTAAACTTGAAGACGGAAGAGAGAGAGAGAGAGAGAGAGAGACAATTTAGGCCATTAATCTCAATGCACTAGTTAATTAATTAAAATAAAAGTTAATAAGTTTAATATAGATGCCCACTTATATTTTTTTTCTTATAAATTTAATGATATTATTTTATAAATTATTTATATATATTAAAAAATATATACTAATTTAATGTATTTTATTTTTTAAATTATTATTATTATTTTAAAATTTTGCCCAACTTCAAAAAAAGAAGATAGCTCTGCCCTGGTGGCTCTAGTGAGACTTGAATTGAGTCAATCCTAAATCAAATAGGCTTGCTTATGCTGCACCACAGATCCAACTTGCAATCAAAGATCCTTAATTGCATGTCTTAAAATATCTATTTATAAAAAGTTATTGACGAGCATATCAAAATCTTATTAACAAGAAACGAATCAAACTAGAGATAAAGAGAACTCGAAAGTTCTGGATTTCATGATTAACAAACATACTTAAATGAATAAAATGATTTCATATTTTTGCTTCTATTCATGATTTCGAAAACGGAACAATCAATATCATGATGAATTTGCTCGAGATTAGCGAAGATCATCTAACATTGCTTGATATAAGAAATGAATCAAAGTAGAGATAAAGAGAACTCGAGTGCTCTATTCATGAGGTTAACAAACATACGAAATCGACGTAAAATGATTTCATATGTCAAGCTTACTCTTTAACTGCTTATTCATAGATTTTGATAGACAATGACAACAATCAATATCATGATGAATTTGCTAACATTGCTTCGATATAAGAAATGAATCAAACTAGAGATAAAGAGAACTCGAGTGAAAAGCTCTCGGTTTTCATGAGGTTAACAAACATACGAAATCAACGTAAAATGATTTCATATGTTTTACTCTAACCGCCATTCATAGATTTGAGAGACAATGAGAACAATCAATATCACGATGAATTTGCTCGATTAGGTGAAGATCATCTAACATTACCGATATAAGAACTTAAATGGCTCATAGGCTTATAACTTAATCAAAAGAGATTAATCTTAAATAATAAACATTTCTAATGACAAGAAATCTATACTTTAAAATAAAGAATAAAAACAAAACCTTAATATTTGTATAGTAAGCAAGTTTTCAAGTCCTTGTACAACACTCATTTCTCAACCACTATGAATTCAAATCATTATTTTCCTTTTGATCATATCCACTTGTTCTTCCAACATTAATCAATCATAATTGCTTCTTTCTTTACACTGCTTGAGTGTCCTTATTATGATGCCTTGCTCTTCTCGGAACTTATATTTTTTTTTTCATTTGATTCGGTTTAGCTTAGATTGAAAATTAAAGAACAAAAAAGGATTTTATTAATTGCAAATTTGAGATAAATCTCTGAATTTTGATTAAACGGCTTAAAATTTATCATTTATTAGGTTTCACTAACTACAAATTTGAGCAGAATCAATGAGTTTATGATAAACTTTAAATTAAAATAAAATAAACCAACATATTATTTAAATTTTGTTTTCTGGTCTTGCAGTTAGCTAATTAATGCATTTCAAGTGAATCCTGCCAACTTATACTTGAAAGATTATTAATGTAACAGCAGTGGATCACTACCAGATTTACCCTTTTCTAAGAATGAGTTCTCCTGTATTTATTTTTGCCATCCTATTTATTACTTAACTAAAGTCATGGTATTCTAATTTAAATTTGATCAAAATATATCCCATTAGGTTTAATTTAAAATTAAGATAATCTATTATTGATCAATTAAAATTTCTATTATATTATTTAAAAATAAAATAAATTATTATAAAATTCATCTTAATCAAATTTAAATCAAAATAACAAAATCTAATTTTTTTGGACTTTTTTTTTTTTTGGTTTAATTTCAATGTTGATTGTTAGTAGACGATGATTAATGAGGAATATCGGACGATGATTGATGTGAAATATTGAGCGTTAGGTAATGATTAATGGTTGGCTAAACCGTTATCTTGATAGTAAGAGACTAATTGATTGGAAAAATGGGCATCACATATTAATGAAAAATGAACATTGGTTATTTGCATGCGTCAAACAATGGACAAGATCAATGTTGAATTTCATATAATAGTGACAAGCATTGATGTTCTTCGAAGGAAGCGTTGGATTGTTGGGCAATGATAATGGTCGCTATTCATGTTCGATGCCGCTCTTAATTAGCTAGAGTTTGACTAGTCTTTTATATGCACATACATTTAAAGAGTCAAACAATGCCATATTTGATTATATTCAACTTGTTAATAGCTCGAAGAGAGAGAGAGAGTATTCATCTTCATTCATTTCTATATATGTGGATATATGTTCATATACATGAAGACATATATATGACTTCTAAGTAAACTTGTTCACATCGTGCCAAACAATAGATAGAGTTCTAGATGTCTCTAATTCAAGGTAAGTTTCATTCAAAATGTTTAGAAATAAGATTTATAAATTTCTACACGGGACATTCTAGTCATTTTTGTAAAAAATTTAAACACCACATGATATGGTTAGAATAAGTCTAATTATATCATTTAATATTTTATGGACATCTCAATGCTTTAATGATCTTATAAATATGGGTTTGTCAAATTTGTCTTGTCAATTTTTTTTTTGACAATAAAACTCAGAAAACAATTGAGTTCCCAAATGGATTTGAGGAGTTTAAAGATATAGTTCTAAATATTTAAATTAGGCCCATTTGGACTAGGACCTAATCATTCTTAATATCATTGAGTTCATCTCATCAAACCGCATAATATCAACTATGCATTTGTTCTTGGAATTAGCTTACGAAGTTTCCAACAAAACACTTATACTTTGAGATCTAAAAGTTACATTAAAATTCAAGTTAAGTCAAGTTAATTTTGTAGTGGTATATCAACAACCATTGCATGTGGTTTGAAGTTCGAATCCTAGCAATTTCAGAACTTCACACAATTATACAGCAAGGACTCACCAAATATTGCACTAATGAATCACACAATTGTACACCATCAATTTCAAGCACACATTGAAATAAAAGAAAGCCTCGCTGACTCAGTAAAAACAGATATGTATTTCCAAGATCTAAGAAGACAAGTGCCACTGCTTGTTTAATTTTCTTAAATTGTCACATGATCTGAACCATTAAGATGTAAACAAGCTCGCTTACGAATATGCAACATAATAAATCTATTTCTGATGAAAAATCTTAGTGCCTACTAGTTCACAGAATCATAGATCCTACAATATGGCCATGAAAGTTTCTGATCAAGGCAGACAGAACTTACAGTGGCGTTCGATGTTGTTGGTGGTAACATTCACTTCACATGAGGCAACCAACATAGTGAGCTCTCGATAATTCCTCCGAGCCATTGGACATAGAATTGATCCGCTAGGTGTAATTTGTAGAGCAAGCTTAAGGAGAGCCTCTTGACTCTTGCAATGCTCTCAATGTAAAAAATAGATGACCATCTAACGCCAACTACCTACAGAGCACATGATGCAGAAGATCAGTATGAATAATGAACTGCAATCTGCCAGAATAAAGGATTTCTGTAATTTTTATGCTTACACCACATATTTCAATTTGTTAACATAAAAAGGGCATAGAATACTAGGATAATTTGAAAAAAAATACAGACCTTGAAGATAAATGCAACAACAGATAGGAATGCGGTCCCGTGCCCATTGCGATAATCGGAGAAATATAACATCACTTTGAGAAGATAAATGATAAAGTTACTCATAAATTACTTTCTTTCCTATTTTTTTCTTTTCAAATTCAATTATAACAGTTGGATGGCATACTACTTGAGGCCTGAATTTTAGCATCAGCCACAGTGCGTGCAATATTGCAACCAAAGTTGTGTAAATAGAGGTCAAGTAGGACTGACCCACTTCTCTGCTCCGATAAATTTGCTCAAAATAAGCAACCTCTTCGATGTCTTTATTATTGCCAATCTGCATAGACATGTTTTCAGTACTTTTCTTCGGCACAATCATACTGTAATTGAAATTTTTGATATTTAACAAAAAGATTCTATCAAACCTAACATATATATAATCAAAACTGAACTACTGGTAACATTAATAGCAAGAAATTAAGTTCTCCATGTTGCAGTTAATGAATATGAGTGGATGAATTCAGCCAAGCCATTACTTATGTCAAAGCATGAGGATATTCCTTTCTTCAGCCTAAATCTTGGCTAAATCTGGCAACCAAAAGACCCAAAAAGTAACAAAACCGAACAAAAAAAGGCTAAATAGCTAGAACTCATGGATTGAATAAGGTTATCTTGCTTAGTGTTTATACCATACATGAGCATATAAAGCCATTCTTAATGAACAGATTTCACTCAAATCTTGAAACAAAGTACTGGTGAGTTGAAAGAGAAACACCTCTTCTTTCTGAATCAGGGATTCCTCCAGAACCCTAGCCTTCTGAAGGCTCATGTTATTTGTGCCAGCGGCAATGTAGAATCTCGGTACAAACCTATCCTTATCAAGTACATTTACAATGCTTAGCATCTCACATGTCCACCTTCAAACACATAAACTCAAGCTCCATCATAGTTTCAAGATTAAATATCCAAACTTGAAAAACTTCAAGAAAAAAAAAAGTTTTTTTTTTCACCTGAACCAAGAACAATTGGGTGTTGACACGCTGAGACGAAGTCTGAAGAGGTCTGCCACTCCAAGATAAAGACAAAAAGCAAGTCGAACCACATGAAACTATAAACCGAGAATTGCACCATAATCTTGAAAATGAAATTCTTCCATGAATGAACAATATCCTATATGGATGAAGGAGAAGATCAAATTCAATCAGCATAAGAGCGATATAGATATGACGCGTCGCGATGGCGCCGCACGCCGAATTAGAGGCTAAAAAAGGAGAATTGATAATGAATTCGATGGATGTAGCATGTAGAAATTCAAAGAGGTAGCATATACTAATCTAAAAATTTCAGATTTGATTAAAGAAACAGATTGATTGTAGAAATCAGTAAAAAAAACAGCTTCAACTTCAATTAATTTTGAAGATCCTCTCTTTTTTACTCAACCAGAATTCTAATTGGAAGATTCTTACTTTCAACTAAGATATATGTATTTGAACAATATGAGTAGGAGATAAGTATCTCAAGAGTTCCACCAAAACACATAAATTAAAGATTTTAGCTTCAGCTTGTTCTCCAAACATATAATGATATAACTTCTCAGGTTTTCAAAGACGTGCTCATCAAATCTGATAGATATTCATCAACAAGATGAAAGGGCAAGCAACCAGACAGAAAGAACTCTAGCTCCTCACTATAGTATCCATGTAACCTACTTTGTCATACCTCTCCAAGAAACTGTTAAGGAGAAGAAGCGAGAAGGTTGATTAGGGCTTACCGCTCGGTTGCTATAGGAAAGACGGAGGGATTAATTACCTCGTGCGTCCAACAAGGAGGAGCGACAAAGTTGGGGAGGGAGAGCTTCTTGGTTTCGGCCGAGAGAGGGACGGACCCGAGAGGAAGGGAGCTCGATGGGTCGAGAAGAGCTTCAGAGGGGTTCCCTTCGGGACCTTCTACGCTGCTAGAGACGGACGAGAGTCGCACGAGAGCGAGAGAGGAAGAGAGGAGAGCTTCGGCCGAGAGTCACGCGAGAGAGGAAATCGCGTGTATGGAATGAGGGAGGAATCGCGGGAGAGGAGAATCGCACACTAGAGCTTCAGCCGAGAGCCGTAGGAACGAGAGAGGGATCGCGAGAGTATGCCGTGCCCTAGAGCTTCGATCGGAGCCGAGAGCAGCACAAGAGATCGCTCGAGGGAGAGAGACCGAGAGCAGGAAACGAGAGCTTCAGCCGAGAGAGGGAGAGTCGAATGAGAGTAGAGGATCGTGAAAAATGAGGGTCAACGCAGATAACCCTCGTTTCACCCTTTAGAGCCGCGGGCTCTGATTGGTTGAACGAGCGGCGGGTTAGGTAGGGGATTTAAGAGGGATTAAGAGATTAAACAGCCATTAGTCCCTTTAATTATAATTTAATATTATTTTATGTGATATTAATTTACGCTAAAACCCCATAATAGATTTTAATATTGAACGAACGGCCGATCAATTTGATCTGAGCGCTAACAACGCCGACCACGGATGAAATTAGGTCAAATTTGGCATCGCGATTCTAATTGATCGACATTCGCACTTTGTCGAATGGGTCTGGCGTCGTTTGATAGGTCTCGACGCCGGCGACGACGCCATCAATTTCGCAAATAAGCATTATCGCCGGTACCGTTTTGATACGCACATAATTTCATTAAAAATTAATTTAATTTTGAATCGGTCATTAATTGATTTGATATTTTCTATTTAGATCTCTTAACATTATGAAGTCGAATTTTCAAATCAAATCAAATTTAATTAATTTCGATGACAGATTTAACCTCTTTGTCATTTATTTAATTTTAAATGACACATAACAGGTAGTTAACAACTATCTTAAATTATTTATCAAAATAGGTTAATTTTGCTTAATTTTGATTTTCTTACAGTTTATCATCAGTTTCAGAAGAGCTTATTGCAAGAAATTTAGGACAATTAATGCTATGCTTGTTATGGGTTTTTATACGTAAAGTTCTGATTAATATGATGCTTAACTTTGTTTTGATGTATCAGAATATAATTCCATCAACAGATCTCATGAAATTTTCTAAATATTTAAACTTCTTGATAGGTCTGAGACTCTTAATTACACCCAATTATCTTATAAAAATTAATTTTATCTATTTATTTAAATGAAATTGTATCCTTGCCCAAATTGCTTTCATTGATGGTTGTGCCTGCAGAAATCATCACCTTCTTAACCTTTTCCTCTCTGTTCAGTAAAGAGGAAAGCCACAACAGGGCCGCCATATTATTGTATTTGTTTAGAGCTGAAACTTAAACTTGTTGCGTGCTAGAAATCGTGATGCGGTAGAGTAAGAGTTTATGTCTTAAATTGTCAGATAATCGAGCACTAATGTGATATTTAAAGAGTAGAGAGAGCTTCTTTTACGTGGAAAACCGAAAGAGGAAAACCACGGCCCCAAGAAAATGTTCCACTATGGACACAGAAAAGTACAAATTCTTCCCAATGTGATTACAAGATGTATGAGGTAGGAACAATAACTACGTAACAACGATTAGGTTGAAATGCTTTGCGATGAGATGCAGGGTAACTCGATGCGGTAATTTCTATGGTGGTCGATACTCCTTTTCTTCCTCGGTTTCTTTCTTTCTTCTTCTTTACTGTTTGCCTCCTTCTTCTTCCCCTTTTTTCTCCCTTCATGAGGATAGAGTCTATTTATAGATGGGAGGAGGCGTAATTTATGCAAAGTCCGTCCACCTCTTGATCGGACTTAGAATGGTTCCTTCGATCATTTGATGTATTTTGAGCATTTGGATGCCCAAATGAAGTCAGAATTATGAGATCTTAAGCTCGTTAGATCCGGCTCGTCGAGACGCTCGATTTGACTATAAACACTCTATAGAGCTATTTTGGGATGTAATTGATATCCCAAAGATTCCAAGATATTTCAAGCTTAATCTCGACGGCTCACTCAAATCGCGCTTTTGATATTAAGACTGACTTTGATTAGGGTATTTTGAGCACCATATCAGTTGCCTATTTTTGGATGACATTCTTAATCATCCAAAATATACGTCAACCCATGACCAATATATTTCAAATATTCATATAAATCCAAGATTACGATTCAAGCAAATCTACGCCTTTGGCATGAGATTCGAGGTTATGAATTTATTTGGATGCTCACGGAAGTTTTCGAGCATTTTTGGGAGTCACCCGGCGCTATCGACCGAGGGCTGCCGACGCCGCCGGAAATAGCGCGATGGGCCCCATCGGGTCAAAATCGGGCCACGCAGCCGGGTCGCGGAACGGCGCGGCCGCTCTGGGCCGCGCGGAACGGCGCGGCCGGCGGTCGCGTCCGCGGGCCGCCAGGTCGCGCGCGGTACGCGGTCGGCGGTCGGGCGGTCGCTATGGTATGGGCTGCGTCGCTCATCGTTGACGGTCGACAGTTCAGGTCGCGCGCGACGGTTCGGGTCGCGCGGTTCGGTTCGCGTTCACGCGCGCGATGGATGGCCGCGACGGCCGGGCCGCGCGCGCTGCGCGCGCGAGCGCTCTGCGCGCTGCCGCGCCGCGATCTGGGCGCCGCGCGGTGGCGCGCAGGCTCCGGCGCGCCACGACCCGGGAGTTTTGGAATTTAATGCGTTTTTGAGGGTTTTACCTTTTACCCTTGTGAGGGGCTATAAATACCCCTAAGGTGAGGGGAGAAAGGCACACCTTTCCCTCTCCCTTTCTTCTTAGTGAAAGTCCTTTGGTGGCGTCGAGGAGGCGTCGGACTGGGTCATCTGACAGGCTCAGGTTCTCCACGAAGGTGTAAATAACCTGGTCGGACCGGCCAGGGGTTGAAAGCGATCAAGACCAGCGTTCATCACGACAGGCTCAGTTTCTCCCAGAAGGGGTGTAAACTAACTGTCAGACCGGGGATTGGGCGATCAAGACCCGTGAGTCATCACAAGAGCTCAGGTTTCTCCCAGAAGGGGTGTAAACTAAGCCGGCAGGATTCTAGGCCGAAGATCCTGGCGAGCTCCGGTTCTCCCGAAGGGTGTAAACTAACTGGACCGGCCGGGGAGGATCAAGACCAGTAGTCATCTGACAAGGCTCCATTTCTCCCAGAAAGTGTAAACTAACCTAGTCGGACCGATTGGAGGCGATCAAGAGTGATCATCAGACTCGATTTCTCCCAGAGTGTAAAACTTAGTCGGACCGGCCAGGGGTTGGAAGCGATCAAGTGCTTGATGCATGATTCCATGGTAGGCGATTGTCAAGATGGCGGAGAAACAATAATCGAGCCGTCACTTGCATGAGTCAAAGTTTAGGAGGTAGTTCTCATACTCCATTGGGGAGGAATAGTGTCTGCCTTTCCCTCTCCTTTTTTTTTTTTTTTGCATGAGTCTTTTTTGTTAGATCGAGGCGAAAAATTCTAGCTAAAGTCCGCGGAGTCAAGAGGATGTCAAGCAAGGGGTGAGTGGCGACTTTACAAAACTCTTGGATTTTGATGTTTCTCCCTTCTCTACTTATTCATATATATATTTACCTGAGCGATGGGAAGAGGCTAATATTGACGGATGATAGATCGTCCCTTTATATCGAATGACTTAATAGTGTTTGCAAAAAATTTCATGATTTAGTGGCTATAAACAAGAGTGCATCGAGTTCGCCTCCACCGGATACTTTCTTGTTTACGAGATGATTTTACGTGCGGATTGCGATTTCCTCTAGCTCTGATTGAGATCTTCAAGACATGTGGTGTGGCTCTATCGTTTTCATTTGAACTTTAGTGGTCATCGTCGGTTTGTCTTTTGAAGGCGTGGCGTTATTTTGAATATTCAATACTTATGCGAATGTGTAGATTTACATGTGATGCCAGGCGTTTCTTATCGAGCCATAAAAAGTGGATAGAGTTCTTGGCAGGATCCCTCGAGAATTCAGTGGATTCTTTTTGTGAAGAATGAGTGGGGCCTCCCGGAGAGATGGGGAAGGTTGAATGACCTCCCAGATCCGTTTTCAATATCAGAGAGCGAGATTCTAGCAACCCTTAATATTCCTGATGTAGAGAGCTTGCGGCATGAGGTTACAAATTTATATAGAGGATGTATAGGTTGGATTTTCCATCCAGGCAGGAAGATCTCATGCTCTTCCATTGAAGAGGTCGAGAAAAGGTGTTGAGAAGTCTCCTCATGTTCATAAGGTTCTTTCCGAGGAGGCCAGGGCGGTGGTAAATGTTCTTCTGAGAAAATAGAGACTTCGTCTTTGAATGGCTTCGTCGGATATTTCAGATAATGTTCCCTTGGCATCGAGAGTTTATTTGTTTTGACTCATGATGGGGAGTTCGTTACTCTAAGCCACAAATTCACGAAGAGATATTAAATCACATATGTCTTGGGCGTGCGGCTTTTTTCCTTATTCTTCTTCTTCTTCTATATGTAATAATGCGAATTTTTTTTTTTTTTTTTTTTTTAGGTAAGCAGTCATTAGGAATGATGGCTCATTTGGGTGTTGCCTTAGATGAATGGAATATCTGAATTTGTAAAGATAAAATATCTGCGAAGAGTATGAAGGCGAAGGAATCTTAAAGTTAAAGAGGAGGATCAGGATGGTGAGGCGAAAGTGAATATCGACTTCTTTTTCTCTCAAGTGTCGCGAGCAGCAGCTTCGTGATGAGTGATTGGCGAGCCATGAGAAAATCGGACACTTGTATCGATAAGAAAGTATTACAAGATCGTCTTTCGAAAAGGAGCATAGAATGTCGAGCGGAGGCAAGTGAGATCTCCTTGAAGGCGAGAAGACTTCAAGAATTCTCTGGCTTATCGTGGCCTTATCGAAGACTTCGTTCGAAGCTAATCATATCTTTGATATTGAAGTGAAGGACTTGGAGCAGCGGTGTTTAGAGGAGGGCTTCATTGAGGGTTCTGAAAGGAATCCATGTGGTACATAAGGCAGGAGCTAAGATAGAGGGTATATCCCAGCATCGAAGATCCTTGATTAGGAAGATGAAGGAGTGGTAAGTGGGCTCAGGAGCTTCTCTGTGAGAATGAGGATGTTGATATTATGTAGTATCGGTTGTCATTTGTTACATGCAATATCATTATGCGTGTATCGGAACTTAATTTCTTCTTATATCATCATATTGATCTTTGTCGATAATATCTGGATATATCCTCTTCTTTTGCACCCTTATCTTGTTCTTGCCCATTTAATTTGGTGAATATTATTTGACATTCTAATATGGATGAATTGGATCCAGCGAGGATTTTGTATCGAGGTTGTTCGTCGAGTATTTCGATGGCGTTAATGGAAGAGATCGTGAGTCCACCAAGGACTTTTGACCTTCAGGTTATTTTCGTAGCAATGACATTAACGTATGGAAGAGATCGTGGGAAGTCCACCAGGACTTTTGACCTTTCTAGGTTGTTTGTCGAATTTTTTGCTTAATGACATTAACATGCGGAAGAGGTCATCAAGTCCCCGGGATTGATCATATCGCGATTGAGATATAACATGAGTTGTGTATTTCTCAAGTGGGAGGAAAAGCGACCAATCTTGTTAGAGCGAGCTTGCAAATTCCTAGTTCAATGATATAATCATATGAGGGGGTATAAACTTCAAGAGAAAATGACAACAATACAATGATAACGGTGTGACAACAACAAGTCTTGACCCCACCGGTGGGGTCGTTATCTAAGGGTGAAATGACAAGCGAGATAAAGTCTGATAATCATGTAGTGAGATTCGATAATATTTCCGAAGATTCTTAGTATTCCAAGTTCGGTAGAGTTTTCCTTCTTGGTCCTTGAGCTTGAGCGTTCACGCTTGACCATAGCTATAACCACATACAGAGCCATCCAGAGGTGAGAGTTTATTGCGTTGAGGGGCCTTTTCGCACTCAAGACTTAGCGGGACCAAGTCACCAGGATATGAGGTTTTACTCTTACATTGAAGTGGCGAGCCACGTTGGTGATATGAAGCGGTCGAGGGCCATATCACGAGTTTGAGGAGTAGATCTGTCTTTGAGTTTTTCTTCATTACTATCATGATCAAAAAATTGGACTCTTGGACTTGGAACCCGATATCCAGGTATGATAGCTTGCAAAAACACAAATTATATGGCGTTTCACGGTTGGGGTGCGTGATGTAGTCGGTAAGCCCAAGAACATTGAGTTCATCGATTGCCCCAGTCTTCTCGAGCAGCGTTTTAGTCCTTTGAGTATAGTCTATTGGTAACCTTGTTTGCCCATTGGTTTGAGGATATACTATGTATCGGCGGTTGAATGTGAAGATCTTTGCAAAAGGGCGTAAAGACTTTTCCGAGTGAATTGGTTAGTCGGTGATGATCTTTGCGGGGAAGGCGAATCGACATATTATATTTTTCGGACAAATTGTTTAGCATTTGCCTACGTGATTTTGGCGAGTGGTTGACCTCACCCATTTGGTGAAGTAGTCGCGGCTAGAATGATGAACTTTCGTTGCCGTCACGATTGGGAAAGGTCCCATGATATCAATCCCACGAGCAAGGGCCGGGCTTTGAATGGATGAGAGTATGCGGTATGTGAGGAGGTTGAATGCGATTGACAACTTGCACATTTTTTGTGAACTCAAAGGCGTCTTGTTTCATTGTAGGCCAATAAAACCCTTGTCTCATGATTTTAAAGGCCAATGCTCTTCCTCAGGTGTTCTCCCTAAGTGGACCTCTTTTAGCATTTCGAAGGCGAAAGGCATTTGAGATCTGGGACGAGAAAGCTTGTCTCTCCTCCAATGACAAAGTTTGAAGCTTGTCTTGAGGAGGCAGTTGAAGTTGGATCTTCAGGAAGGGTTCCTCCTTGTAGAAAAGATAGGATCGGGTTTATCCATGAATATTCTTTTTCCTCATCAATAGTTTCCCATGACCCTTGGATCTTGGGATAATGTATTTCTTCAACATGCTTTCTCTTAAATAGATCTCCAGTGGTAGAAGTAGCAAGCTTAGCAAGAGCGTCAGCCCGAGTATTCTTCTCTCGTAGTATGTGGATGATTTGATATGTTTTGAAATGAGTAAGAAGGGATTTTACCAAGTGAAGATATTGTGCCAGTTGAGGATTGTGATCTCCTCCAACTTGGGAGGCGACAAGGCGTCGGTATGAATTACTAAGTTTTGAGCATGATCAATTCGAGTCTCAATCTGCGATGAGAGCTTCATATTCACCATATTTGTTGCGGGAATTTTAAGCGAAGTCCATACTAAGGTATTACTGGGGAAATAAGTAAGATTCCCGACACCAGTACTCTGAAGCTCCATCGACATAGAGGGTCCAGGGCGGAAAGCAAGTAGCAGCTCCTCTAGAGTTGGGTTGGTGCATTCCCTATAAAGTCTGCAAGTACTTGAGACTTTATTGAGGTAGAAAATTTATATCAAATTCTCCCGACTCTGGACCATTTGATTAATCTTCCGGATGCTTACGGTTTTACGTAGGATGGCTCTTAATGGTAAATCGAAAGCGATGGTGTGAGCTTGAAAGTATGGGATAATTGAAAAAAATGCGAGCCATCACCGCGCAAGTGGATAACGACTTTCTATCGAGAGAATTTCTTGACATAATAAATTGGTTGTTGTGTCCCATCTCTCGTCTAAAGCGAGCTTATTGCGTGGAAGAAAGCAAGATACAAGTATAACGTTTCTCCTTGGATAGGTTTGGATAGTAGGGGTGGAGATGCTAGATACTCCTTTAGTTGTTCAAAAGCGGCATTCATCGGTCCATTGAAAATTATTATTTTTTAGCTCCCTTCAATATTTTAAAGAGCGGTAAGTATTTATCTCAGGGGCTAGGAAGCGGGATAATGCGACAATTCGACCATTGGGCGTTGGACTTCTTTGATATTCTTTGGAGGGATCATATCTGGAGAGCTTTGATTTTCTCGGGGTTGGCCTCTATCCGGTGAGTTACCATAAATCAAGAAATTTTCAGGGCGTAACCCAAAGCACATTTAGTCGGATTAAGTCATGTATGTTATAGCGTCGAAGAAGATCAAAACATGTTTCCAAATCGAAATATGTTGTGACTTTTTTTTACTAACATGTCATCCATTACACCTCCATTGTGTGGCTAGCAGTCTTTAAAACCTTATTCATAAAGGCGTTGATAGGTACCGGCATTTTCAATCGAATGGCATGACTTGGTAGCCTTAAACCTTTATATGTTTGAAATCTTTGTAGTCTTCATCTGGGTTCATCTTTGATTGTAAACGAATAAGCATCAAAAAGCGAGCATTTGATGTCGGACGTAGCATCCACCGGTTGATCGATTGAGGAGAGGAAAACTATCCTTTAGGCGAGCCTTATTAAGATCGGTGTAATCAACACATTCTCCATGCTCCACTTGTTTTCTTAACCATGACAACATTTGCACCATGTTGGATAATGTACTTCCGAATGAATCCATGAGCTTGTTGACTTCTTGTTCAATAGCACGAAGGCGATCGGTGCGAAACTTAGCTTCTTTTGGATGATTGGTTTGAGCGTTGGATTAATCTTGAGAGTGCGTGATTACATTGGGTCAACCCCGGCATGTCTGGGGACCCCAAACAAATCGTCTTGATTCTGCGAAATGTATATTCTTCCTTTTGTTCTTAGAGTAAGGATCCCACTTGTTGTAATGGTTGGTCATGCTGAGTAAATCTTACGAGAAGCTTTTGAGGTACTTCTTCATCTCGAAAATTAAAGTCTTCAATCTTGAAGGTGATGGAAGGCGTGGTTGAGCTTGTGCGAGGTAACATGATTGGTTCTTTGGTTTCCACAAACCACCCCAACTCCAGGGGTAGAATTTTATCTTGAGATGAGGCATTGAAGTGATATTGATTGGAGGGCCTCCAAGATTGCATTATATCGAGTACGACCACCATGAATTAATTAAGTGAGTCACTTGTGAAATTCTCAGGGGTAACGAAGGGTAATTGTCCCATACGCGTCTTGGTGATTATCAAAATATAATGGTCGTGGTTGGAGCTTTTCCCTGAGACCCATATTAAGAAATGTTGAGTAAAATAAGACATCCATTGTCGATCAAAATTCTTTAACATTATAACAAGGATCACCGATCCGCATTGATGTGAGTGGATCTTGATGAGGAACATGGACCCTTAAGTCAGAGTCATTGAAAGTGATGGAATGATCAATGAGACTTCTTTAACTCCGGTTCTTTGAGGCGATGCGAGAATTTGGTTAGGTAGTATCGGTCCTCTGCGATCGTTTCAATTTCTCCAATTATTTGATATTTGGTTGGTTGTTTTGTGATGATTGGCACGGTTGCCTTTCAAGCGGAGGTGTGTTTGTTTGAGGTAGTCGACTCTTCACAAATCCGTAGGTATCCTTGTTGAATGAGTCTCGATTTCTTCTTTGAGTTGTATGCATGCTTGATGGTATATGCCGACTTCGATGAAAGTGGCAATATTGCTCGATTTCACGAATTTGGTTTCAATGGATGCGGCCACTTGATGCTTTCTTCATTGCGAATAGTCAGGGATGTTAACCGAGATGTGTTGGTGTGTATGTTTTTTTACGGAGGTTCATGTCGTTGATATGAGGGGCGTGGAGGAGATCCGATTACCTTGTAAGCTTCTTTTGATGGGGCACGATTGCACTTCACGGGTGCTTTTTGATTGTTCAAATTGTTTGCGATGGGCATTAATAGCTTCATCGGTGGAGATTTGTGCTTCTATCGATGAACTAAATCAGCATCTGGCGGGTGTCCGCGTAAGGATGAATAGAAAGGCCACGGGCGGAGTCCTCAGAAAACTCCTCTTAATAATTGACACTCGGGTATTTGGCGAGCCTCTGGAGAACCTCGGAAGTATTCTTTGAGTGATTCACCCTCATTACGTGGGATCGGAAAGATGGGAGGAATCTTTAATGATTCTCAGATTAGCAATAAAGCATTCCACAAAGATCTTAGCGAGTTAGTTAAAATGCGGATGGATCCCCTGGAAGAGAGAACCGAGCAGTGCTTGAGGTAATAGGAAAAACTTGACAAAGCGGTGTGTCGAGCTGGTTGGATATGCATGATAGTGTAATGGTCGATATGTTCATGTGGGTTGCCCCATCATAGGAATCAATGCTGGAAGCTTGAAACTACGGAATGGGATGTTGAAGAATGGCTCCGGTAAGGTGAGGACTCCACATAACAGCGGTGTGGGTGAAGATAATTTACGTCTTGAAGATGAAATTCATCTCGCATTAAAGCATCGTACTTCATCCGAATGTCATCATGACGAGGATTAACGAGGATGCGCATGTGTGAAGCTATCGACAATCGGTGGATTAGTAGCGGTTGACTTTCCGATGGATGAGTAGAACTAGCGATGTCAGGAGATCGGCGTTATGGTTTCACTTGGGAGGAACTCTAACGTCGGGAAGATTAGCATTTTGACCTCCTCAGACAGCAACGATCTTGGGGGGGTTCATTTGTCGAAGTTCGCGGTTGTTGTAGTCCTTAAAAATTTGGATCATCTTATTTTGGGACTCCTCCATTCGGCGTACCGATCCTCCAAAGAGATTCTCGTTCAGCCTTGACAAGGTCATGCTCGGGAGGATTGAGGCAAAACTTGCGTTCTTGGTTGAGCGGGTTTTGAGTGATGGGAGTTGGAGCGAGGCTCCGGTTGTGGCTATTGCCATGGCGTGGATATTCACGGAGAGTATGATTGAAGGGTTTGTTCCCAGTGGCATGCTGCGTGCTAGAAATGATCTTGAGTAAGAGTTTATGTCTTAGCCTTGTATAATGAGCACACACAGATATTTAAGAGCGAGTAGGGAGCTTGAATTTTACGTGGAAAACCTCGAAAGAGGAAAAAAACCACGGGGCTGGCGATAAAATGTTCCATGGATATGTTGCAAAGTACAAATTCTTCCCAGGATTACAAGATGGTGTATGAGGTAGGAACAATAACTATGACAATGATTAGGTTGGCGATTCTTTGGTGATGGAGATCGCGAGTAACCGATGCGGGTAATTTACGATGGCCTCTCTTCTTCTTCTTCTCTTCTTTTTCTCCTCTTCTTCTTCTTTCTTCTCCCTTCATGTGAGGGATAGAGTTCTATTTATAGATGGGAGGAGGCGTTCTGTTTATGCAAAGTCCAGGTACTCCTCTTGATGGACTTAGAATGGTTCCTTGATCATTTGATGTATTTTGAGCATTTGGATGCCCAAATGAAGTCGAAATTATGAGATCTTAGGCTCGTTAGATCCGGCTTCGAGGCTTTATTTTATATCTATATTTAAGAGCTATTTTGGGATGTAATTGATATCCCAAAGATTCCAAGGATATTTCAAGTGCTTAATCTCGATCGGTCTTGACTCGAAATCAGGTCGCTTTTGATATTAAGATTCGGACTTTGATTAGCGGTATTTTGAGCACCATATCAAAACTTGAAGATGGAAGAGAGAGAGAGAGAGAGAGAGCGCAATTTAGGCCATTAATCTCAATGCACTAGTTAATTAATTAAAATAAAAGTTAATAAGTTTAATATAGATGGCCACTTATATTTTTTTTCTTATAAATTTAATGATATTATTTTATAAATTATTTATATATATTAAAAAAAAATATACTAATTTAATGTATTTTTATTTTTAAATTATTATTATTATTTTAAAATTTTGCCCAACTTCAAAAAAAGAAGATAGTTCTGCCCTGGTGGCTCTAGTGAGACTTGAATTGAGTCAATCCTAAATAAATAGGCTTACTATGCAGATCCAACTTGCAATCAAGATCCTTAATTGCATGTCTTAAAATATCTATTTATAAAAAAGTTATTGATGAGCATATCAAAATCTTATTAACAAAGCGAATCAAACTAGAGATAAAGAGAACTCGGTGAAAAGCTCTCGGTTCATGAGGTTAACAAATCATAAATCGCATTAAATGATTTAAAACGTCAAATTTGCTTCTTCATAGATTTGAGAGTGATGAGAACAATCAATATATGATGAATTTGCTCTGAGATTGAAGATCATCTAACATTGCTTCGATATAAGAACTTAAATGGCCATAGGCTTATAACTTAATCAAGAAGAGATTAATCTTAAATAATAAACATTTCTAATGACAAGACATCTATACTTTAAATAAAGAATAAAAACAAAACCTTAATATTTGTATAGTAAGCAAGTTTTCAAGTCCCCTATACAACACTCATTTCTCAACCACTATGAATTCAAATCATTATTTTCCTTTTGACCATATCCACTTGTTCTTCCAACATTAATCAATCATAATTGCTTCTTTCTTTACACTGCCTGAGTGTCCTTATTATGATGCCTTGCTCTTCTCGGAACTTATATATTTTTTTTTTTTTTCGGTTTAGCTTAGATTGAAAATTAAAGAACAAAAAAGGATTTTATTAATTGCAAATTTGAGATAAATCTCTGAATTTTGATTGCCTTAAAATTTATTCATTTATTGGGTTTCACTAACTACAAATTAGAGCAGAATCAATGAGTTTATGATAAACTTTAAATTAAAATAAAATAAACCAACATATTATTTCAATTTTGTTTTCCGGTCTTGCAGTTAGCTAATTAATGCATTTCAAGTGAATCCTGTCAACTTATACTTGAAAGATTATTAATGTAACAGCAGTGGATCACTACCAGATTTACCCTTTTCTAAGAATGAGTTCTCCTGTATTTATTTTTGCCATCCTATTTATTACTTAACTAAAGTCATGGTATTCTAATTTAAATTTGATCAAAATATATCCCATTAGGTTTAATTTAAAATTAAGATAATCTATTATTGATCAATTAAAATTTCTATTATATTTATTTAAAAATAAAATAAATTATTATAAAATTCATCTTAATCAAATTTAAATCAAAATAACATAATCTAATTTTTTTGGACTTTTTTTTTTTTGGTTTAATTTCAATGTTGATTGTTAGTAGACGATGATTAATGAGGAATATCGGACGATGATTGATGAGAAATATTGAGCGTTAGGTAATGATTAATGGTTGGCTAAACCGTTATCTTGATAGTAAGAGAGACAAGTTGATTGGAAAAATGGGCATCACATATTAATGAAAAATGAACATTGGTTATTTGCATATGTCAAACAATGGACAAGATCAATGTTGAATTTCATATAATAGTGACAAGCATTGATGTTCTTTGAAGGAAGCGTTGGATTGTTGGGCAATGATAATGGTAAGCTATTCATGTTCGTCGTGCTTCGCTCTTAATTAGCTAGAGTTTGACTAGTCTTTTATATGCACATACATTTAAAGAGTCAAATAATGCCATATTTGATTATATTCAACTTGTTAATAGCTCGAAGAGAGAGAGAGAGAGAGAGAGAGAGAGAGAGAGTATTCATCTTCATTCATTTCTATATGTTCATATACATGAAGACATGTATATGACTTCTAAGTAAACTTTATGTTCATGAACAACTCATATTGAGTTAGGTAAGTTAATGGTCCAAACACAAATAAAATTTTGACTCATTTGCTTAATGAGTCGATCCAAAAAAGCATCTAAGCTTGCCCAAGATCGAGCAACAATAGATAGAGTTCTAGATGTCTCTAATTCAAGGTAAGTTTCATTCAAAATGTTTAGAAATAAGATTTATAAATTTCTAGGCGGGACATTCTAGTCATTTTGTAAAAAAATTCAAACACCACATCGTATTGTTCGAATAAGTCTAATTATATCATTTATTATTTTGTGGACATCTCAATGCTTTAATGATCTTATAAATATGGGTTTGTCAAATTTTTCTTGTCAAATTTTTTATTTTTTTAACAATAAAACTCAGAAAACAATTGAGTTCCCAAATGGATTTGAGGAGTTTTAAGATATGGTTCTAAATATTTAAATTAGGCCCATTAGGACTAGGACCTAATCATTCTTAATATCATTGATTTCATCTCATCAAACCGCATAATATCAACTATACATTTGTTCTTGGAATTAGCTTACAGTTTCCAACAAAACACTTATACTTTGAGATCTAAAAGTGGCATTAAAATTCAAGTTTAGTCAAGTTAATTTTCTGGTATATCAACAACCATTGCATGTGGTTTGAAGTTGAATCCTAGCAATTTGAACTTCACACAATTATACTGACAAGGACTCACCAAATATTGCACTAATGAATCACACAATTGTACACCATCAATTTCAAGCACACATTGAAATAACAGAAAGCCTCACGATGAAAGCAGATATATATTTCCAAGATCTAAGAAGACAAGTGCCACTGCTTGTTTAATTTTCTTAAATTGTCACATGATCTGAACCATTAAGACAGCCGAACAAGCTCTGAGAAAAATCTTAGTGCCTACCATTACGATCATATGTACAATATGGCCATGATAGTTTTAGATCAAAGCAAACTTACGTGGCGTTCGATGTTGTCAGTGGTAACATTCACTTCACATGAGGCAACCAACATAGTGAGCTCTCTGATATTTCCTCTGGAGCTGAGGCCATTGGACATAGAATTGATCTGCTAGGTGTAATTTGTAGAGCAGCAAGCCACTTAAGGAGAGCCTCTTGACTCTTGCAATGCTCTCAATGTAAAAAATAGATGACCATCTAACGCCAACTACCTACAGAGCACATGATGCAGAAGATCAGTAAATAATGAACTGCAATAATAAAGGATTTAATTTTATGCTTACACCACATATTTCAATTTGTTAACATAAAAGGGCATAGAATACTAGGATAATTTGAAAAAAAAATCTGACCTTGAAGATAAATGCAACAAGGCAGATAGGAATGCAGGTCCCAGGCCCATTGCAGATAATCTGGAGAAATATAACATCACTTTGAGAAGATAAATGATAAAGTTACTCATAAATTTACTTTCTTTCCTTTTTTTCTTTTCAAATTCAATTATAACAGTTGGATGGCATACTACTTGAGGCTGAATTTTAGCATCACCCGTGCATATTGCAACCAAAGTTGTGTAAATAGAGGTCAAGTAGGGTGACCCACTTCTCTCAGATAAATTTGCTCAAAATAAGCAACCTCTTGATGTCTTTATTATTGTGCCAATCTGCATGACATGTTTTCGTACTTTTCTTGGCACAATCATCTGAAATTTTGATATTTAACAAGATTCTATCAAATAAAACATATATACAATCAAAGCGAAACTCTGGTAACATTAATAGCAAATTATTAAGTTCTCCATGTTGGATTAATGAATGAGTGGATGAATTCAGCCAAGCCATTACTTATGTCAAACATGAGGATATTCCTTTCTTTAGCCCTAAATCGGCAACCAAAGACCAAAAGTAACAAACCGAACAAAAAAGGCTAAATAGCTAGAACTCATGGTTGAATAAGGTTATCTTGCTTAGTGTTTTATACCCATACATGAGCATATAAAGCCATTCTTGAGTGATTTCACTCAAATCTTGAAACAAAGTACCAGTGGAGTTGAAAGAGAAACACCTCTTCTTTCTGAATCAGGGATTCCTCCAGAACCCTAGCCTTCTGAAGGCTCATGTTATCTGTACTTGCAATGTAGAATCTAAAAACCTATCCTTCTCAATTACATTTTACAATACTTGTATGTCCACCTTCAAACACATAAACTCAAGCTCCATCATAGTTTCAAGATTAAATATCCAAATATCCAAAATTGAAAACTTCAAGAAAAAAAAGTTTTTTTCACCAAGGACAATTAAGGTCTTTGGGAAGTCGAAGAGGATACCGCCACCTCCAGTCTGACACAAAAGCAAGTCGAATCAGCCTCATCATGAAACTAAAATTGCACCATAATCTTGAAAATGAAATTCTTCCATGAATGAACAAATATCATCGGTGGGAAACGGAAGATCAAATTCAGATCAATTGAGCGATATAGAGGCGGATGAAGTGCGCGATGGCTGCTATGGTAAGGCGAAAAGGAGAATTGATAATGAATTGATGGATGTACTTGGACTCGGATGAATGGAGGTACTGCGGTTGCTTGGTAGGATTTGACACCTAAATCACTGCCAAAGCCACTAGCAACTTTGATGGATCTAAATTGATCTTAAATCTGATTTTGCCCCGGCCTTAACCGGGAAAATGGAAGTGAACAAATTAACTTAATCACAAATCTGATGAGCTGCGCTTACTTGCTTCTCAGCCGGTGATGCCCATTTCGCGGAGATTTGGCGGAAAAGACAGTTTACGTCAAAATTTCATGTTTTTTAATATTAATTAAATAAAGAGCATTGATGTGCTGAGTTTATGATCCTGTACTATTTCTTCAACCATTCCACAACAATCGAAGATATCAATTTATATATTTTTTAACTTTGCAATCTTATTTTCTTTAATTTAAAAGAAAAACAAATTTCTATAATCTTATTTATATGATAGATTGTTTTAATATAATATTTCTAATGATTTTATTTTTTAATCTTTCATTTAATATTTTTTTTGTATCTTTCATAATTGAGGGCTTTTACATACATAATCATCTTATTCTTTTATATTTACAAATTAATCACCACTTTCAATCTTAATTTTTCAAATTTACTTTAAAATATTGAAATTCATAACAAAACTCTCATATTTTTTATTTTTTTATAAAATTTTCAAAATTTGATCGTGTCACATGCATCACAAATACATGATATATTTAAAAAATATAGAGAGTGATTAAATTATATAAATATATATTAGGTGATTGATTTGTAAATTTTTATTTTTCTTATTTTTATTTTATTTTATTTTAAAGTAAAATATATTTGATGTTTATTTTATTTTTTAAAATATTAAAACATTTAAAACTAATTTGAATATTTTAAAAATAATATTATTTATTTTGAAAATAAAAAAAAAAATATATAAAATATATCAAATAAATATATTTTAAAAATAACATAAAATAAAAAAATAAAAAATAAAATAAAATTGATCCCAAACAACTCTAACTCACTTTCTAAAATCAAGAATATGGGTATAATTTTAATATAAAATATATTATCAAACAAATAACAAGAGTTCACAAATTTAAATATAATTATTATAATTTAAAATAACAATAATTTGGAATCATTATTTTAATAATAATATTTTAAATAATAATAAATTTGTAATTTGGATTAATTATTATAATTATCAAGATTGAAAATAATTTCTTAATAATATTAGAGGGACTTGTGGATGTGGAGGAGAAACCGGAGCTGTATTGCGGCCTCTCCCTCAAAGGTATTCCCTTTGACCTCTTCAAACTTTATCTAACATTCTATGAATTGAACTATCCATCATCCTTTCATGGAAGATGAACTCCCTTTTAGTATATCAATTCCATTTTCTTTTTTGAGCTTTGATCGAAATATAGTCCAAATGTACATTTTATCTTATATGTTTGTTACCTTATTTTTGATGTTCTTGCGCTTCAACAAGATGAATTTTTTTTCGTAAAGGTGGGATATATTCATCTATGACTACAAATAGTGACATTTTTTTTTATCTAAAATTTTGCAATTTGTTGTCGTTAAAGTTGTGGGGTGGAATTTGGTTTGGATTTGACCAAGATTAAGTTAAGGATTTAGGCTATATCTTGTCAAACAGTTCATTAAGCCACATTAATCATACTATCTTCTCAAATCTCATTTTCCTCCCATTTTAGGTTAATCTTGGACTTAGTATTTTTTTGGTGAAATAGGATTTAAGAGATTTAATTCACTTCTCCTTTGCTTTTTTTCTTCTCCTTAATCTAAATCTTGAATGTTGAAAATATTTGCAAAATAGTTTATTAAAATTTAATCGATTTAATGTTGTGCGTTCTTGAGAGTAAAGTTTCCTTAGCCTTGTTGTGAAATCCAGTGAACAAACTCAGAAATTTTCAGGAAAACCTGAAAGAGGGAAAAAACCGGCTCTGATGAAAGCTTCCACTATGTATCTACGGTACAAAATCTTCCGATGGGATTATGTATATGAGAAAGGAACAACGACTATGTAGTCGTTCAGTAACAATTTAGTGGTAGCGGATGATGATGGAATAACGAGGAAGGATGAAGGTCTTCATGATGGAGAGCCGAGAGGTTCGGCGGATCAGTGGCCCAGCGTGGCAGCCGGCGGTGGTGGCGAGTGGTGACATTGTGCTTGGAGGATCTTCAAGCTTTAGGGCTCTCTCCTCTCTCTTGCTTGGGCTCCCCTTCATATAGAAATGAGATTTATTTATAGGTGGTGTCTCTGCAAAATCCGAACACTCCTCTCCATCACGGCTCGGATGATTCCTTGATCATACGATGTATTTTGTGTATTTGAATGCTCAAATGATGTCAGGATTATGAGATCTTGGGCTTGTTAGATCCGGCTCGTCAAGGCGATTTGACTATAAACACTCCATGTTTAGAGTCAATTAATAATAAGCGTTTGATCTGTTAGTCTTGATTGATCAGTTACTTTCGGCGTTAAGATTAGTGCTTATTAGTGGAATTTTCGTCATATCAAATGTCATGCCAAAAAGCTTCTAGGATTTAATGCCTTCATGAGTTACTAAATTTGGATTTGCATGATTCGAATCCTACTTGTGGCCAAATAGTTTTATTGGATATGATTCATAGGTGCTTTACGAATCTTTGGTGTTCAGAATAATCAATAAGTTTTTTTCTTTATAAGTTTAAGTTGGAACTGGCGCTCATTAAGTGATTACACAACTAACCTAGCAGCATCCTATAGTTTTACAAGAAATTCATGAGATTTTGTAGTCTTTTCTTGAACCAATATTTATTTCATATTTCTTGCAGTTCCCTATATTTTTGTTTTTTTTTTCTTTGAGGAAGTATCTTTGTTTTGTTGTTACATGGTGGTGTGCTGATTGTGAAGGAAGATTTGACTTTGACTTTAGTGATGTTTTAGCTGAAAATTTTTATTTGCATATTGTTTTAAGCCCAATAGAAGCATTCAAGTGAGATAATTGAATTGATGTTGAAAAATTTGGGGTTAATTCAATTGTGCTTTTACTTGTTTGACAGTTTAAGAAAAAATATAGTGTGCTCTTGTGCTTGCAATTAGTTGAGAAGTAAGAGTGGCCATGATATATTTTAAAATGCACTTATACTACTATTTTATACTTATAATTAATCACATTTTCATTTGCCTATATCCACATAAATATTTATGAACTTTGTCTTGAAATGCTCACCTAGAACTTTGCCTCGCCAATAAGATATTTATTATAAGAAATGTTTTCATACCCATTTGATCAGAATCGGTCGATGAGATCAATTAGTTATCTATGATCACTATTTGAGTATTAGATCATGAAAAGATCGAAGGGGTTGGGTTCATTGAACTTTTAATGACTTGATTTTTTGATGATGTATTGTTAAGTCTCCAATAACATTATTGAGAGTATGGGGAAGTCATATTGATGATTGATTATCAATTAAACATCATCTAAGGGAGATTCTGTGCCCTAGAAGTTGATCCGCTAATTCAAAATACGTGATCATAAAGAAGAGTTTGAATATTTTGAATTTATTTGGATAAGCTTAGTTTTTTTATTCTAGATTTGGAATAAGGGTAAATGATGTTGGAATTAACATTTAATTTGATTTTATCTAGTTTATTATTGTAGATTGGTTCTGTCATGTTGTGGAGTTTGTTTTGGAATGGATTAGATCTTATCATTGCTGTGATTGTATATTTAAATGTTCTTGTAAATTCTATACAATATTTCTCCAATTAGTTCTTTCTCTTCCTCTCCGTTTCTCTAACCAAACCCATTTGCGGACCTTTGGTCTTGGTTACTGTAGCCAAAGAATCAAATTGCCTTCCAAGTCTTTTAGCAAAAAATCTAATGCGATGTAGCTGTCGCTATTTCCTACTAGAATTAGAGGCAGATTTAATTGAATCACCGATGATGATTGTGACCGAGAGAACCAATCCTATTTGAAGTAGTTTTAGGTGCAATCTCATGTTTGTTGTTTACGAGGATACTAGTTCATTGCATGGTGTACTTTTTACTAATATATGTATATAATTAAAATACATAGTAATGAGTACCGAGCTTTGCTGAGATTGGAAATGTTATTCTTACTTTTTTTCCGCTAAAACATTTGATCCATATTTAGTGAATGGTGCATCACTATCCAAGAAGGAAATGAACTCACTGTTAGGTGTGATATTTTCTAATATTGGTATATATAATTCAGCCACTTAAATTTAAAGGAAAATTTTATAAGATGATGGTAAGATCGCAATGACTTATGGTGCGTAATGTTGGCCAATAAAAGAGGAGCATAAGACTAAGTGAGATGAGGGAGGCTCGTGGATGAGTGACTTTACTCTTAGAGATAAAATGCTAAATGAGTATGTTGAAAAAAGTTGGAGTAGCTCCAAAGTGATAAGATTAGAGAGAGTTGCCTTAGATGGTTTTACATAAAGCTTCAACGTCATGACCGACTTAGAGTAGATGCATTAGATTTGCCTTATATTAAGAAAGGTAGAGGTAGACCTAAAAAGACTTGGTTAAGATGTATAAAAAATGACCTTAGTATACTTGCATTAAATGAGAATTTGACACATAATAGGACACAATGGAGACGAAGGATTCATGTAGCCGACCCCACTTAGTGGGATAAAGGCTGGTTGGTGTTGTTGTTATTGTTGGTATATATAATTTAGTAGCGAGTGCCTAACCTTCTTGAGATTAAGCATTCATTCCTTGTTTCCTTCTAATAACATTTGACCCATATGTTTCATTCTTTTTTAATTTCGTGATGATGCACTAAATAATCTTTGGACGAAGTTGTTACGCCACTTATCTACTTCATTCCCGAAGTTATTACAAAGTTATCAAACATTCATTCTTAATAAATTATGCATAATTCTAACGCGTGAAAGTGTTAGTAAGACCACCGCAATGGTTGCTTCCTTCTCATTATTGGATTATTACCGGTGTTCTTCAAAACAAATTGAAAGGAAGGCAAAACACCGCACAACTAGTAATCTCCCACCAAATATTTTCATGTTGAATTTTGCTCAAATTTGATTTGGCTTTATAAGCATCACATTTTTTTGAGATATTTACAATATAAATTTTAATTAATTAGTGTATATTGTGTTCATCTCAAAGCAAATATGATGATTATAAAATTCATTTTAATCAAGTTTGAATCAAGATATTCTAGCTCAAATTGTTCCATATATATATATTTATATCTTTTGCTGTTTTTTAATTAACTTTGATTGTCTCATTTGAGATGCGATGAATCACAACAAGAAGTCCTTCCATCGCAGCCTTCTCGTGAAGTTTTACTTTGTAGACGCCTTATGCTCTATGCGTAGCCTTACATTGGTTTCTTTATCTTCTTCACCAATAAAAGCTGAAGAGAAAAAAGAAAAGGAAGATGAGGGTGATAATGGAATTATTGGTGGAATCACTTCTGTTTAATCCCAATGAGAAAACAAAGACGGAAAAGTTCTCCAAAGTCTTACGTGCATATGTTTTTTTTTCTTTTACAGATCTCCAAGTAATCACAAGCAAATATATGTCAAAGCGATTGATAGCTTTACCTGGTGAATGGATTTGTGTTTCTTCTGATATGTTGAAAATTCCTGATGGACATTGTTGGGTTGAGGGCGACAATTCTTCTTCAAGCTTAGATTCAAGATATTTTGGCCTTGTAAGTTATCTAAGTACCTTATGCCTTTTTCATGTTGTCGTAAAATGCATGATAATTGAAAGGGAGTGTAAGTGTTTGTGAAAATGCTTGTGAAACTTGTACATAAAAGATAGATAATATGATAAGGACAACTTTAGGGATCAGATCTATTAAGTTTGATGATTGTATGACAATGGGACATCGTGCAAAGTTCATTCATAATTAACGCTTTAAACTAAAACAATTGAAACAACTCTAAACTAGTGAAATAGAAGTGTGAAAATTTTTATTTATGCATCATGTATTTCTAAATTATTCATCTTATTTTTGCATTGCCTATTGTAGTGTTAATTTTATATACTTGAACATTGCTCATGGATTAGGGGAAAAAGAAAGAGAAGATTGAAGGTAAATTGGATAGAAGGGTAGGAAGCGAGGGAAAATAACTTCTTATGTGAATCAATATAATAAACCAAGACACAACGAAACAATTATGCTCCATTAACCATGTTTAGGGAAACTTCTTGAAAAGGTATTTCTTATGCCACCACTCTCTCTCAAGATATTATTTAACTTGCTCCATTTTGTTACATTACTTAAAAACTATACTAGACTCATAGCCTTGATGAATATATCTGGAAATTATTCTTAGTTGGGATTATGAGAAATAGTGATTTTCTTTTATAGAATTACATTGAATATAAAGTAATAGTCAACCTCAATGTATTGTGTTCTTTCATGAAATATAAGATTTTTTGTAATGTAGATGGCAACATGATTATTATGGTTTAAGATCATTGGTTGTTACATTGATATATAAATTTTCCAAGGAGAGTCGTAATCTACATCATCTGACAAATAGAGCAAACCATGGTTCTATATTTTTCTTTAATACTTGATTTGAGTACCATTACTTTTCTATTTGACCAAGTTCCCTCCCAGAATATATAGTTCTCAAATGGGAATTTTGTATCATCATTTAACCCATTATGGTCAGCATCAGGAAGGCATGCATGGTAATGTTTTCTTTCTTAGCGTATAGTGGATCTTTTATTAAGAGGCTTTATGATATAATTAAGGATAGACATGATAACATCCTAATATTTTCGTTGGGAGTTTGTATTTGTTAACTTATTACTACTATAATGTATGAATATCTGGTTTGTTGATGGTAAGATAACATCCAATGAGAGACATCTTTAAGTTTTTTCTCTTTATTTGTAACCTTATGTATTAATTAGAGTGTAAACAGGTTTGCAACCTAGCGATTAATTTCCTCAATAAATTTAGTGGCATTATTTCTCCTGAAGTTAGGGAAACTTTGTTTTGCATAATTATATGCCCCACACACACACACACAAAGTTATGAGAACATTATTTTTAACTTAGAAAACACTTTTATAGGTAGTGTTTTACTTAACCAATTGTGATCATTTTCAATAAGAAGGATGTCATCAACATAGACCGCTTTCTAGACAATAATGTGAAACTTTCTTGGGTTTATATTAGTATGAGAATTGAGCATGCTTAATTATATTTTGAGGATGATACCGATGATACTCTTGTTTAAGGACATTATGTGCACTCTAAATTGTTGAAGGTTAATTTTCTTCTTGCATTAAGGGTATTTTTGTGGGATGGGTGCTCAACTTGATCAAGATCTCTTAGTTCCATCAACTTGGATGAACTTAATGGCCCTATTAATCAATAACAAAGGGCTAACAACTATATCATCCAAGGAGTTTGGTTAGCAATCATCTATTGCCTTTTTCCAGATATTCCAAGTGGGTTGGGTGGCAAGTAAACTTAAGCTATTCATTATGTATTGGTGAGATCCATTGATATGGACCTAAATATAATCAATTTAGGGGGAACTAATATTGCTATTAGTAGTTAAGAAGTGTTTTTGCATGATAATTATTGTTCACGGGCTTGATTGATTTGTAGTAAGATTGGTTTAAAGGTTTAATGCATCGGATTTAGCAATGCAAGACCAAGTGTTAGACCAACGTTGGAAAGAAGAGCACCATAGAGCATACTGATGAATTTTATTTGATGGTTGTGTCTTTAAGTTTGCAGCCCACTTTTGATCCCTAACTTAAGGTGATCCTCAAGGTTAACTATTAAGGTTAACATCTATGTGGCATAAGAAAATCTTTGACCTGCTCTAGTAACTTTGGTTCACAAGAGCCGCAGGGATTTTGATATAAGGAAAGATAATGCTTACATTTTGGAGGAAAGCCTACATATAGGTTTCTTGATTGACTAGCCTCATAGATGTTTGTCCTATCTCAAAGCTTGATTTGCAGTGTTGTGGTTATACATTTGCGCATTTGATTGAGATGAATTGAGATATGAAGTTTGTGTTATTAGTAAAATCTCAACTTAGGAATTTCAGGAGTTAGGGTTTGCATCTCCTTTTTTAAGGGAGTGCTTATGAGGCATGAGATTTGTATATTTAATATACTCGACTTGAAGATTTATGAATTTTATTGTCTAGTTTAATTTTTATGGGCTTAATGGCTTCGTATCAACTTGAAGATAACCTATGCCTCGATTTAGTGGAGATGGGATGACAGTTTTATTAGGCAATTTTAGTAATTTTGGCTAATTTGTAGGCTTATGTCTTAATTGGTAGAGATATTGATTGATTAATATTGTCAATTTTGATGACTTTGGGTCAATTGTATGACTTATATCTTAATTTGATAAATACGATCTAAAATTTAGATCGCAAATTTGGATGACTTTGCTTAAATTTAAGGTTTAATTTTGTTAAGTTTTGTGTAAGTTTGATTTACATTATGAAATTGTGATCTAGTGAAGCTTTGTTAACTTAGTCATGAGATTGGGGCTTACATGTTGTAAATGTCTATTGGCAAAGTTACAACCATACTTTAAGACAACTTATAAGTGAGTCTCATAGTCATCACTATAGGTGCTTAAAGGATTTTCTGCTTCAAATGAATTTTATTAGAAAAATCTTTAAAGGCTTTATACAAACAAAATGTTTTGGCGAAGGCGCTTGTAATCTTTATTTTCTAATTTGGTTCTTGATTTGTGTTTGAAGTTTGGGATTAACATGATTTAAAATATGAGGCCTTACAACTCCATTTGTCACTTATCTATGTAATTAGGCTTATTGTATTATATGAGATGCTTGAGAGTTAGACTTATAACTTGAGTATTGAAGTTGACACATTAGTGAGTCTTACAACCTTTCCCTATAGATGTACTCAAGATATTTTCTCTTTTAAATAATTTTTTATTAGAAACAATCTTATGACCTTTTGTAAATGTATTACAAAATATTTTGATTGGATTTAAGGTTGAATATTTGATTTATTGTTTCTAATGAAACAAACTTGTTCAATTAAGTTGGATGCTAGCGATTTATGGTATCTTAGAACATAGAGGCACAATAGATTTGATTTATGTGGGTTAAAGATTATTTGATTGTAGTGTTTTGTGATTTCTTGATATAAATTATGCTGGTGATCTTGATTAGAGGCCTTCGTTTGTGTATACCTTCAATCTCTCTTAGCATGCCATTAGTTGGAAGACATACCTTTAGCCTACAATTATTTTGTCTATTATATAGGTGAGGTATATGGTACTTTTGAAGGTATTCAAAGGTGTTATTTGTTTGAGAGGTTTGTTTCAAGAAATGTGGTTGCACTGGGATAATTTGGCTATTCTCTATGATAGTTAGAGTGCTATTTATTTAACCAGAGAATCATATCTATCTTGGGAGAACTAAGAATGTGTATATTTGATGCCACTTCATGATGGTGAGGTTTATTTAAGAATATGTACAGCATAGTTTTGTTGATGTTCTTACTAAGTAATCCCTATTCTCAAGTTGAAACAAAGCTTGCACTGGATTGGTTTGTGCAACTATTAATGCTCTTCTGACTTTATGTGGGTAGAAGATTTTGGTGATTTTAGCACACTAAGTTACCCACTTTATTTTTATTACAGAGGATTTGATAAAATTTAAATTGCATTTAACACTTATGCTTATGGTTATCCACTACTCATGTATTGAATTGGAAGTGACTTACATGGGTTTGCAAATTGGAATAGGGTTGCTTTTTTGGAATAGAGTGAATGAGCGATTAAGGCTTCTTGAGTTAGAATTTCTAGTAAATGGAAGGATTAATTACTTTTATTTGTAGATTTGGTGAGAGTGGGATTTGTTTTTTTCACTCTTTTAGCTTTATTTTTCTAAAGATTGTTCCTAGATTTTTGTGATATCTTCTCCCCACCTTTTCATTAGTTTTGCAAGAAAGGATTTGATCTATTCTACTTCTTTTTTTAATTTACACTCCTAGTGGATTTATTGATGCCTATTCATCTATTGAATGTCAGTCAATGTTGGTCTAACTGCATAAATACTTGTATTCTTGTCTCCCTTTGTTTTTTTATTGTTTCTATTTTATACATGTGATAATGGTTTTGTTTCTTATATGCTAAATTGTTCTTTTCGACTTGCATGTGATTTAGGAACTTTGTTGGAACTTATCTTGTCATAGGTTGTCTCCAAATCGTCGACTAAAAGCATTGATAAAGTTCCAAGTCTTAAAGAACATTCAAGATGTTCAATAATACCATAGTAGAGAACTATGACAATAGAGAAAATGGAAATTTTAGAAATAAATTGTGTGTGAGATATCATTGACTTAGCATGAGGAAAGAAACTGTTGGTTGTTGTTAATGGGCATTCAAGTATAACTTTTGGTACAATGGAGAAGCATATAAGTCCCAACTAGTCGGCAATGGGTTCACTTTGACTTTTGAGGTAAAAAACAAAGAGACATTCCCCTTCATCACTAAATTAAAGACTATAAAAAGTACTATAAGGGTTATGCCATCTTTAGCAGCCATTTTTTATTAGATATCACACCGACTTGATGTCAAGATATCTTTGTTAATGGAAAACTTGACGAAGATGCTTGCATGGACTTTTCTCAGGATTTTGAATAAAGGAATGGAAATAGGAGAGTATACATGTAAAGAATTCCCTCTATGGATTGTAGCAATCACTTGGAGCTTGAACATTGTACAATGATTGGAAGGAGGTATGGATTTTGTCAAGGACAAACCCAATCATACCTTGCTCTTCAAGCATCCATATGATAACAAAAGTTATTGTTATTATATATGTCAATATTATTTTAATTGGAGATGACACTGATTAAATTGAACAATCAAAATAGTATCTTAGAAAGGAGTTCGAAATGTAGGATTTGGAGTAGCTTTGATATTTTCTTGAATGAAGTTATGGAACAAGAAAGATCTTAGCTCGAAAATACATAGATTTGTGGTTAGAAATGATGCAAGTTTGTTGAAACACCTAATTAGTTGAACACGGTATTTGAAAATGGAAGTTGAGTTCTTGCACAAGGAAATTTTAGGGATTAGTTAGAGATTGATATTCTTATATTATCTAAGGCCAAATATTGCATGTGTAGTCATTATAACAAGCCATTAGATGCACTCCCATCAAGAACAACTATATCTTTAATTTCTTAAGATGCTTGAAAGCTACACCTAACAAAGGGATGTTATAAAGGAAAAAAAAAAGAACAGGCGTTGAGCCATTTCATATGATTTTATTGATTGTAGGAGGTCCAAATCATGTTACTAGTTGTGTTGACCGATTTGAACCTGACGTTTATTTGCTTGTATTTGTCTACTTATGCTTTTGTTTGTCTTTTTTTTTATGGGCATCTTGGTTTTGGTCCATAGCACACTTGATTTCTTTTAATTGTTTCCAACTATTTGTTTTCTAGCTTTCAAGCTAGTTGTAATTGGTTGACTCTTGATGACACTCTTCTTATGTTATTGGTTAGTCATCCTAAGGTATTTGCGGAGAGCTTTGTTGGGACTAGCGTTGTTGGTGCTTTCAAGCTAGTGGCAATATTCACCTGGTTTTGGCCTATAGAAATTCTACTCATGCTCTCTTTAGTTTTTGCGATGGATCTGATGCTTTTTTGCTTGGTTGTTCTGTTTGTTGTCGTTCTTGAGACCTTTTTCTGGCGCGTGTTATTGTTATATTCATCACTACTCCTAACTATCATGACGTGACTTGCGCTTGCCTGTCTGATTGTTTGCAAGCTTCTCCTGGAGCTTCCACTCGATTTGTTGATGAATCTATTCCTTCATGTTTGAGCATTTTGCAAAAAAACGATTTTACTGTGCAAGTTTTCATACATTGAATGCATGCATCCCTTTTAACGACTTATTTCATGAAACAATATTAAGAATGGGTTTCATATCAAGATGTCTTAATGGCGAAAAACAAAAATGCGATTGATTCTTTAGACGTTAGGTTAAAGTAAGAGGTAACATATTACTTTTCAAACTTTCTTATGGTCAAGGATTTATCTGATTTGATATCCATGAGGAATCTAAGTTTTTGAGTACTTGGAAAATATCGGGTAGCCATATAAGAGCATATGTGCTCGGACACTATGACTCGTGGAGCTTGTTGGTTTATTGCTACACTCAGTGTTGATATGATTTGATTGGTGAGTACTTCGTTAACATTGTTTTTAACATTTTTAGGAATCTGGGTCTAAACCCAGTTTCATTTTGAGATGCTAGCAAAAAATTTTAGAACTTTCCCTTTTCCTCTAAAACCTTTGCCTCTTATCTTGGTGGATTTTGAATTGCAAACCATTATATTTAAAAAATGATAAATTTTTTAAAGTATTTTTATTAAAATCAAGAATTTCTGTTCATTCAAATCCTAGATTGATACAAAACCCTTAGAATCTCACCCAACCTAGCCTCTTCCTCTTGATCTCTCTTCTTCTCTTGATAATTAATGCTATTCTGTTTTTTTCCTAAAATTAGAGTACATTCAATTAAGTGCATGCAAAGAGAAGTAAATCATTTGCCTTTGGCTTGGATAAATAAATTATTTTTTGTCATGTATAATAAAAATTAGAAGATATATCTCAGGTTATCTTCACATAAAGATGATGATGATCCTTTAGTTCTTAAGTTGTTGTCAAATGATTATTGTGTGATTAATTAGAATGAGGAAGGAGATGATGAAAGTGTTGCTGGATCAATTAATAATTAAGATATATATATATATATATATATATAAATTAAGTAGTAAATATATATGTTGAAGATTTATCAAATTTATGAATTATTTATAATTTTTTATTTTTTATTTTTTATTTTGAGGCTTACTCTTTGATCCCCTTCGAGGCTTTTGCCTCGTGACAACAAAATGTGTCCGTTCCTGTTTTTACATTTTTAAATTTTGATCATTTCTTTATCTTGAAGATGACATTTTATGTAGCAATGGAGTTGTCAAAATAGCGATTTGAATGAATAAGTCTATGCTACTAATGTAAAAGAAGTTAGTGGAAGTTCTCAAGGTTCACCAAATATAAATGAGGGTCAAACATCAAATACCTCGAAAGATTGGTAAAATTTATAATAAGTTATTATTTAATATTTTCTTATAAATGAATGTTCTTATTATGAGAATCTTGATGTAGAAATGAAGTATTGAATGAAGAAGAAAATGAATGGGATGACTCATAGTAGCATGACAGGAAGGATGATAAGGCTATTAGATATTACAACAATTATTTAGTTGATCGTATTAGTGATAATGAAAATGATGATGTTGATTTTAGGGCATAAAAGAGTAGAATTAGAATATAATTTTATCATATGCTACTAATTATTATGTTTTTAGAGATCAGAACTTCTATTTAGTTTTTCAAAGTTTATATGCTTTCTTCTATTGTGTCTTTTGTGACTAAGGTTATCTTTTTTGATGAACTTTGTGCGTTTTCTAATTTTTCATTATGTTATGACCTTTTGATTTTTTAAATTGAAAATGTATGCTTCTATTTGATTTGACATTTATGTTTTAATTCAATTAAGAAAATCACCTCAATTTCTAATATAATTTTTTTAAACATTGCATGTTAGATGCTTAATTAAATACAAAGGAGCTTACAGGTTTACTTCGACTAGAAGTGAATATTTCTGTCCTACAACCTTTCTGCCCACGTTGCAAGTAGTAATCTGTAGTCTGCTTAAGAAACTATTAAAGTATTCCGTCAATTCATATCATTTGGTTAGGTGCATTCATACAAATTATCTCAAAACTCCAAAAAAAAAAACATTTTTTTTTCATTTTTAAAATGCATAAAAATGGAATCATCATTTTTAAAATGTGTTTTTCATTTACACAGTTCAGGAAGAAGCTCCTACTAACTTTAGGGCCTGTCGTTTAGGGTTGATGTACTTTCACTTAGCTTTACTCATTGGGATGTATTGAGAAATAGTCTTGTTATGAATCTAGAAATGGAGAATAGAATAGTGCATCAGAAATACCATTGCATATGAGCACTAAGATCCATAACCTTCTTAGGGTGAGCTGTTTTAGGAAGAAACTTTCTCGTCTTCATGTGTGACAATGCTTTTGCAACTTTTGGCCAAAGTCTCAGAGCTTTTCATTTCTATTGTTTGCCCACCCAAATCAGTAAGACGGGACTTTATTATAATTTGGCTAAAGTCTTAGATTCAATCCTCACCTATGTCAAAATATTTTCACTCGGTGGACTTTAGCTTGGTAGAAAAGAAAATCTTACTTAGATTATTGAAATACCATATCATTTTATTTATCTATTGTTCAATCATGGGAACAATAGTGTAATTATCATTTTTGGCACCAGAAAGCATGTAATCGATTCTCTCTGGCCTGCCTTGATATCTATACAATGTATCAAACGGGTTATATTTGTGGGAAATGATTTGTATGTTTGTATTTTGGCTGAGAACGTTGGCAAACTGGATTTATCTATGTGCCTGTCAAAAAGTGATGAAAACCATCGGTTATGTTGAATAATTTTAAAGTGAGTAGCAGACGATAGGCGCATGTGCTATAACTATTGTAGCCGTTGGGATATAATTAAAGGCCTGATCATTTGTTCCACAAAGCTCAATTCCTTTTTTCAGAAATTGACATAGTACACAATTCTTATGCATTTACATGTCTAACTTCTCAAATTTGATATTTACAATTATAACACTTTTCCTATCAATAAAGAAGTTACATTCCACTTTAAAAAAAATCAATGATGACATTATTTTTGATTTAGTATTAATGATTTTGGGTGTTATTTATATAAATATGAAAGTTTAGTGTTTGATTTGTAAATATATAAGAATTATGTGTTGTGGATGTAAAATATATAGATATATTTATATGCATGTCTGTTGCAGATCCCTTTGGGGTTGATTAGAGGGAGAGTGACCCATGTTATCTGGCCTCTCCAAAGAATAGGCAAAGTGGAGAGAAAGTTGAAGCCAGGGAGAATTTATGAGGACTGAAATGTTTCATGAAACATTCATATAACCCTTTATTCATCAATAATTCCTATATTATCTACGTCAATCTCTGCCGGGATTCATTCAACTCGGTGAATTAAACTGATAGAACAGAGAACCTAGTTTTATTATGTTATGTAATTCACCTGATAACTGTTCTGAACCATAAAATCTCTGTAACTTGCTTGTTTTTTAGAAGCTAAGGTATTCTAATTTTGAAGTTTGTGAGTGATTTTTTTTATCTTTTAATTGCATAATCTGTTGCATTTTCACAGTCATAAGGTAAAATCAAGATAACGGGTATTGCTTTTTCTCTTTATATTATTAGTTCATCGAATTTGACTCACGAGTTATTTATTAAGTCTATTTGACTCTATGATATTCTGATGTAATATTCATGTTAAGTTTTTTTTTTTGTTTCATTATTGCATCTGCATGAAATAGTATAGCTACAGTCTCCAACTAGTTCTAGCTACAAGAATCTAAAAAAAAGTCATTTTAAGAACAAATTTATTTGGAAAATGAAACCCTATGAAACATCATCAATCAGTAAAGCTTGTAAAACATATGAAAACTAATTATCACTTTTAAGTGCAAATTTAAACTGCATTTTGTTCAATTTTTGAGCTAAATTATAACTAGGCTTGACTTAGATTAATTTTAGATATTGGCCCTCTTATCAACCCCCATATTTAACATCCTTCAGAAGGTCCGTTTCTTCTTGTTCTCCCTCTGCAGTTACCACACTAGGCCATGTATAAGCCATTATGTACAATTATTGATTTATATACAACACTAGCTTTGAAACTACCGTCACAGTAAAATCTCACAGCCAACTCTTAATATATTAATGGTGATTCTCATTTATTAATTTAAACTTTTGGAGTGATGATTATCAATCTATTATTATGGAAGTGGATATCATGAATAAAATTTGTTTGGGATGAATGTACTGTAATAATTAATGGATTATCTGGATATTATATTTATTTTAATTAAAAATAAGAAATTTAAAATGTACCTTTATCAAATAATAATCTCAAAACCTCTTCTTAACATATTGGGGTCAATTTTACTATTGTATTCTTAATATTTTGAACTATTTTCAATTGAAACTTAAATAAATAAAAAAAATCAAATCCTAGATATTGTATTTGTTAGTCTGTTTTATTTTATTTTATTTTATTAGCTAATATACATATTATATTTCAAGATAAAATTATGTTAATGAAAATATTGTCAGAAGTGGGATTTGAACCCACGCCCTCAACAGAGGACCAGAACTTGAGTCTGGCGCTTTAGACCACTCAGCCATCCTGACTATAATTGTTAATTAGTACCTTAATCTCTTTCTTAAACATGTATTAAATGGTATTTAAATCATCACAAATTTTAACCTTTTTTGTGTGCCTCTTCGGCTTATCCTCTCCATATTATTTAATAATGGGGTTAAAATATATAACACATAAATTTTATATTATATATATATAATACTTAAACTTTCATATTTATTTATAATTATTTATATAACATTTAAATTTTTGTTATTACATTAACCATCATTAATTTTTTCAAGTGGTGCATCTTTTAAGGAATAGGAAAAAAAAATACTATTTTTATAAATAATAAAATTTAAATATTAGAATAGTAAATATATAAAAATTATTTGTTATTTATTTAAATTTTCCTATTCAATATTAAATTTCTCCTGATGCTCACATATATTGTCTCCTTTCATTTATATATATTCTCTCATTTACATTTTCAAATCCATACATTCTCAACTAGAATTATTTTATATCAAAACATATAATTTTTATAAGCAAAGATATTTTCAAAATAATTTTTTTAGATATAAAATTAGCATTTATTAGTCATTGTTATTACATAGATTTGTGTTATAATCCAAGATTCACATTGCTAGTCCCATTGACCACTAATATTTCATGTGTCTATTTCATTATTCCTCCATAAATTTCATGGTGACAGTGGTGCGATGCTATACTACAGTGCATTTGAATATTGCATTCAAATTATATTTTAACGGTCTTTTAAGAAATTTATAATAATAAAATTATATTTTTCAACCTGATCTAGTTACCTACGATGATAATTAGAAAATTACAATTTAATTTTTATAAAATAAAAAAAATTTATATATCCACCCAAAGAGATGCAACCAAAATTTAGGTGTTAAGATATGTGAATATATAAAAATTGTGTGAAGTGTATGTAAAAGCCACTTAAAAATTGTAACTAATGCTATCTGTTTGAAGTAATGTCTGTTGATCTATTTTCATCAAATGTTATTTCAATTCATTTTGAATTTTTCATTTCATTATCATAATGATAAAAGAATTTCAGAAATTTCCAAATTACCAATCAAATTGTAAGGCATTTTCCACAATGAAATGCCAAGAAAACTGCTGATAAGAGTTGACTCTGATTGATCACACCAGCATCCTCATCGGCTCTTCTATCAAACTAGAGGGAAGAATGATGTTAAATTATCTTTTGTATCTGTGAATGCTCATATAATAGAAGAGTAAAATTTAGAATCTCAAACTGGACAGAGTTCAAGGCCTGAAGCTCAATTCTCTTGATCATGCCTTGTAGGAATGATAAATATATTAAGACTTCGCTATTTTGTATCATTAGCATCCTCAAATATTCCCAAAAGAAAATTGAAAAAAAATAAAAAAAAATACAAGAAGCTTTGATACGTAGCATCACGAGATTGATAATTAATCATCATTAGGAAGGTAGATACACATCAAGTTTAAAGGATTTTAATGTCGTAGTTAGCCGCTAAGCTCAAGTTCGTCGGTGATTGTAATAACACTAAGCCACCAAACATGAAGAGCTAAGTACTAGAGTGAGTAATGAGGTCAACCTTTTCCTCCTTGCTCGTGTTAACTTGAACTATCAATGGAGTCTTCACATGATATAGCCATCGAGACCAAACTAGCTCCCCAAAATCATACCGCCTTGAGAAGATTTAAGTGGTGTGATCGCCAAATAGTATGTTATCTTCTCCATTTCCTTTGAGAAAACAAGGTAACTTGGCCATATCATGACATGTACTTGAGGATTTATAACATTCACAAAGTAAATGGCATTTGGTTGTCCGACGCTAGAATCACCCTCCTCACAATCAGAGCAGATCGGATATAATGATTGGGATAATAAGGTAATGGTTACCATGACACTTATGTTAATCATCTGATGGAAGGATCATTTTGTTTATTTGGCTTTCTTTATAGCCTAAGCGAGGAACATAACATAATCTTGTGTTTCCATGTCATGGATGAGTCTGGATCGCTTGCCTTCTGCATTGTCTGCACATGTCGAAAGAATCGATGGTTTGAGCGTCTTTTGCGACAATATCCGAAGCTTGTATCGATTGAGTAAGTCGCACGATGACATATTGCATCAAGTTTAACGATGTTGTTTTGAATGAGATTAGTTATATCCTTTCTAGAAGAATTTAGAGGTTCAAATATTAGATTTAAATATGCTAGTTCATGAACATAACACCCATAATTCAAACAAAAATCTTGTTTTACGGTTGTCATTAATGCGGACTTGATTGCAGGGGACCATGTGAGACTTGATAAGAGCTACAGATATGTGTGGGCACGACATTGAGGTCCTGAGTCCAAATTCCAAATGATCGTTATCAAATGGTAGCAAAGTGGGAGAAGATATTGGAGACCAAGCTAAAATGTTGACTCTGTTGTAATATGTAAAAGAGGGAAAAATTAAAACAAAAGATCAGTCAAAAAAGCAATTTTAGTGATCAATTTCTCTTGATGCATGAAAAGAGGATCATTTACCTTAAGAATATTAGGGAAAGAGAGCTTGGTCCCTGGAGGAGAAGGGTGCTATGGGAGTCGGCAAGTGGCTCAGATGCTTTTTTACTGGTAATTTTCGGGGGTCACTTCATAGAACCACAAAAGCTACATTAAGTGTCATGATTTGAACAAAAAAAAGGATTTCAAAAAATTCGAACATATAGTTGGATTCATAAAGATCTAAAACATATATTGATATGTCAATCTTGTGAAAGAATGTGTTTGGTGCTAAACAATTAAATTCATAGTCAATGCATTCATTACGGTGGTTTATTCCTCATATGAAGGAAAAGGGCCCAAAACTATTCAAGCTTGACCAATATTAAGTAAGATACTTGTTGGCCAATCCATTGCCAAAATAAGGTGAGTGAGGATTGACCACCTCGTGAAAAAACAGTAACCAAGACTAGAGAAAAAGAAGAGAAGAGGAGAAGAATAAAGTGGAAGAGGGAAGAAGGAAGCTTGCATAGATCCTTGGAGGGTCAATCCTCACTAAAGTTTAAGTATGCTACTCTTCTCATCATCAGTAACAAGAAGATGCTCTTGGCTTGTAGGAACCTCTTGATTTGCTCAAGCCTCAAAGCCATAATTTGTTTAGTTGTCTTCTCTTCTAACTCTTTGTCTTAGATCCATCATATGGTGATGTCTTCTGGCCATTCTTTGTGAATGATTTATGCATGAATGATCCTCCTGCGAGAGAAAATTATGAAAATATCCATGCTTGAAGTATGTATTCCTCTATAACTTTTCCAGGTAAAATAGAAGTTCTTGCTTGCATGTTGGCTTTTGTGGATTAAACTTTGTGCAGTGTATCAGCTCTAATTTGAATTACACAGAGGTGGATTTGTCCTGAGTAGTTGCTTCTGTAACATATTGTTTGTAGGTTGTTGACCCAACAATTACAAATAAAAAGAAAACAAACGGTAGCATAGGCTTTATAGGTCAAGGAAAATAACCATAAAAATATGAGCTATGCACATAGTTATATTTCTACTTCTGTTATTTCAACCATCTTTAAACATGGCCTTTCAATTTTGAGCTTAGTTGATCTTTTCACATTCCTCAGTTTCTTCTTAACACAAGCACATTTGATCTACTTTTTTTGAGCTAACATTGTGATGCCAAAACATTTTCTCTTCAAAATTTATCAGCAGAAATTCAACAACAGAATGAAGTAAAAGAGCAAAATGCATGAGACCTGTATGTCAAAAATGAGGAAGCCAAATGAAAGTATAAACAAAATTAAAATGCTTACTCAGAGGATTCAATGTAGTGTAAGATTTTAGTTCCTTCGTAGAGGTTAACATGAATTGTTGGTAGGAAATCATCTTGAGGTGTTTCTTTTGTCATGGGTTAGTAAAATCATTCCGATCCATTGATTGCCAAAATTGTTAGCGCACTTGAGCTAAATCCCTCAATCGAAGCAAAACACAAAACGATTTTTCTGCCAACTGCGATGATTCCACTTCTCGAACGAGCATGACCTTCATGTATAATAATTTCATGTGGTTAAACTCAATGACATTATTATTTTAAGATATGAATAAAAAAGGATATGATGTTGTGATGCATTTTAGAAATACTTTAGAATTTCATAATTTTTTATCTTTTGAACCTAGTTGTACAATTGCATTTATTTGGCATTTTCATATTTGTTGTATCCTTGTATGTTGGTCATTATGTCATTATGCATTTTGAGGCCTTTGTGTGTCATTTTTGCTTCCATATGGTGCTAAATCATATGTTTTGATTGAACTAATACACACAATTTGACTACCTTTGACCAATGCCATATTTATTGACTTTTGTATCATCAATTGACCATTATATCACTTTGATCACACCAATTTATCTCTCCTATTGTATGCCCTTCCCTCACCCTTCACCAAATTAAAATGAACTCCTTCAAAAGCCTCTTCAAATCCACAAAACTTCATTGCCATCACCTTCCTCATGCCTTGGTTCAATCCCCTTCCCTTTTGGCCTTTGGGGCTATATACATACATACATATAACCAATCTCTCGAGCGTGGGAGTTCACAGAAGGATTTTCATGAAAAGGAATATCACAATCATAAGGATTATCATTACTTATATTACGGCTAGTCTAGTTTCGGAAATTTCATTTTCATTGTGCTTTCATTATTCTTCCTTCTTATTTATAATTTCTTATCTAGGTTGTCACTTTTTCATATATAAAAACACCAAAATAACTTCTTCTTCTTTGTTTCAAAATTCATAAAATATTCGAACTTATTCTACATCGACTACATCTCTAAGTGCATCATGTATTTTATATGTAGCATGGCATTGTATGTAATGTGTTGAAAAAACTAAACTTGACATGTATATGATGCTGATTTTTTTTGCATTAATATAATTGTAAACTCACACACATACTTCATGTGCAAGGGATTGAAGATTGAAAGTCTAAGCTTTTAACCACTAGGCTAAGGTGATGTTTTTCTAATGGAAAATTTTTGCACAAAAAATTCAAATTGCAATATTTTAGGGTCATTTCTATCATGAACCATGAAATGATGCAATGTCAGCTCACCAACTCCTATTGCATTAAGCTGGTCTTATATGTTGCATGCCACATATCAAACTTGTTGATTTCATGGGTGTATGAAGCGACATCTTTCTAGTATTTATATGTTATAGGGATTATATAAACGATGAGCAAAGAGACCGCACCCGTCGTCGAACAATTTGCCGCTGTCTATCAACTTCATTTTTATCTCTCGAACAAGAAACCCTTCTCCCTGTCAAATAAAGAAAAACCATACACCCCAGATCAATTAACTCACCACAAGTTCCATCGTGTGCACAGTACATGTTTGTGAAAATGCCAAAAAGGAAATTCGACCTTCCTAGAAGGATAAACATACTTACCACAATGGAGACGTTGTTGAGGACGATCATCGTCGGGAAACCGCGGTCGATGGTGCCCGCGGCGACGGTGATCCCCCAAGGCGAAACGTTCTGCACGACGCCGGTCTCCGGCCCATCGTTTCCAGCCGAGAACACCACCGACACGCCGACCTGCGACGCGTGGAAGGCGCCGATGTCCGTGCTCGATTGGAAGAATGGCATCAGCGGCGGAGCGCCAAGCGAGGCCGAGATTACACCCGTCGGCGATTGCGTCGTCGAACGCCGCGAGTATGTCCGCATCGCTGCACCGGCCCTGCAGGTCCTTGTACCAGCACACCTGCCTCCACTCCAAAAAGCTTAAATTTTGAAGGTTGGTTGATCTACAGACATACCTCATATTATACTGCTCTCATATTCAAAATATCATATCAAATTAAAAATGGAAAAAAAAAATTCATGGCGTGAAAATGATGGATTATTTTATATTATTTTTAAAAATAAAAATTAAATTTTTTTGTTAGTTTATATGTATTATATTACGCAGATGTAATTAATAACTTTGCCAACAAAGATTTATTTAACAAAATACTATAGAAAAGTACTCCACAAACTTTAAAAATTAACATAGTGCTTTTTAGTTGGAATCAAAAGTAAAGTAAATATAGCAGTTTTAAATTTTTTAGCGTGTGACACGATAGTAAAATTTTAAAGTTATGTAATGCATTTTAAAATTCACCGGATAGTTATATTTTGATACATTTAAAATTAGTCTAAATTTAGGCAAATTCTAAATACATCAAATTAACGACGCGCACCATTAACCAATCACGACGCCATTTTATTGTTATCCCTCCGTAAATTAAACCAAAAAATCTTTAAAATATTTTATATTATATTTATTTAACCAAACACCAGAAAAAACTCATGAATTTATAAAATTCTCAACCAAACAGCCTAAAGTAATTCAAATACATTGTATTTATTTTATATTGTATTCCTTTTTCAAGCAATCAAATAATCCCATAATTTCAAAACATACCTTTCGTGAAATGATAAATAAAATATATTAAGTTAAATATTACTCACTAAGGCAATAGTTAACTAATCAAGTAATTTTTGGTGATAGGGTGAAGGAATTATAAGAGAGTAAGTGATATCTCAATCATACTAACTCTCATATCTATTTACTATCTAATTGTTCATTATCATATAACATGTGTCATATCTATTAAATATTTATTCTTCAAATTTAAGAAAAAAAGTGAAACATAAGAACATAATAAAAAAAAAGTATATCGATGAGAGAAATTGATTATTGATGAAGAAATTAATAAGAGAATATTTGTAAGTCTTAAACATATTATCACTTTTTTCTCTTTCTAAATCCTCCTATATGTCTAATTGCATATCATTAATTTTCTCTTTCTAGCTTAATTGAAAACCAATATTAATTTATGGGATACCACTCAAAAGCTAAAATATCAAATATTAACATAGAAAACATAAAAATAGTTTCTCGTACAAGAAAATTGGTGATACAACTAAGGAGTTAAGTATTGTCAAAAGTTAGTTGTCACAATATTTATATTAAGAAATTTGTTTGGTTAACTAGTAAAACAGAAGAAATATTTCGCTAGATTTAAAACAAATTAATGTGTTCAATCCTCTCTACGTAATTTACGAATATGAAAATTTCAAACTATTTGAATAAAATAATTAAAATTTAACATAACAGAGGTGCTCATGCTCTCCTAATTTTGAAAGAAATTTTTTATAATAATATATAATATGAAAGTTTAGATTATACATATTTTTTATTTGTGCAATTTAGAATTTGACAACTTAAATTTGTGATAATTATGTTATGTGAGCTCATAGGTTAATCTAATATCACACATTCTTAAATGAGAAATAATATTTTCTTCATCTTAAATATCATTTAACACATAAATATAAAAGAAAATTATAGATATGTGGTATAATGAAATGTATGATATTTTATATTTAACTTTAGATGAATAAAACGTTACTATCGGTATAGTTTGAGGAGTATTTTAGATGAATGTGCAGATAAGTATCGAGCTCAATGGAGACCTTGTAAACTGCAAGGCGGCGAGGTGCACCGCCGCGAGCGGTGCCGGCGGCGAGGCGTCCGAGGTAGGAAGCGTTACCGTTGGGCGAGCCGCAGTGGATGCAGTATGGGTGCCGTGGCCGAGGCGGTCGCGGGAACGAATTCTGCTTCGGAGCCCGTGGCGTTGAGGGGCCGTATTCAAGCTCGAAGCCCGCCAGGTAGTATCGAGCGCCGACGAGCAGGATTGCAGGCGGTGGCGGGATTGAAGCCTTCGCCGGCCACATCCGCCACGCCATGTGCAGGAATGGGGCCAAGGGTCAGATCGGAAGCTCTCTGATTCTGGCCATACACCTGCAGGAGTTTTTTGTTTAACAATTGAGATCTCTTTGGCTTAGGTTTGATGCAAAGAAAAGGCACATTTGGTTGCGTAAAGTTAAAATTATACTTCGAAAAGAATGAAATTTGTTAAATTTATGTAGTTAGGGATCAATATTAAATTTCAAAATTCACAAAAATTTTCAAATTTGTTATTTTTTACATTCAAAATTATGAAAATGAAATCATCGTTCTCCACAACATGTACAAGCAACCAAATAAGCCTAAATTTTTTATTTGTTGCTTAGTTATTATGCGATGAAAGCATTTATGCAATTGTATGACTGCTTACTTGATCTATTCTTATTTAATCCCAACTTCAAATCACGAGATTATATAAACTATCCTCCAAAGTTAGAAACCATAATCGTGATTTGCTTTTAAATCACACATTACAATTTTTTAGACTGCTTGGCCTGACTAGTTTTTGAATGTTTAGCCCTTTTCCTCTGAAGTTTGAATTGATCATACTGAAAGCTTCGCAGCTGTTCGGATTAAAGGAGAGAGCAATGAAAGATTGAAGAAAGAACTTTTTTACTGGAAAAATCAGAACCAAAGATGCAGAACTTGAGGAAAAAAGAAGAACTTTTACTGGAAAAACCTGTATCGAAGATGCCAATTACAACATCATCACCATATTTGGATTGCATTGTAGCAGCTTCAGTATTGAAAAGAGGTAGACCCATGAAATCCCAGCTTCTTGTTGTATGCAGCTTTAACGTCTTGCTTCTGAAAATAGATATCACTTCTTCCATCTCTGCAAAGTTTTCACTTTCTTCAATTACTTTCTTTATCTCTAAGTAGTCATTTAGGCATAGCAGTGGCAGTATAGTATTGTTTGATTTTGAGCTTTTACTGGCCATGTTGGTGGCTTGTGTTGAGTTGAGTGAGGCAGCAAAGCCAGAGAAACTATGCCAGTAGCTATAGAGCATGGTCTCCTTTGCCTCATCCTCGCTGCAAAAGTGGTTTACAATTGTAGTATCTACAATAGTTGAGGAATCAGAATTTAAAAGAGGACAGAAAAAAAAGGAAAAAAAAAAGGAGGATTTGCATGCATACCACATAATTCTAATGTATTTATATATATTATATTATTTTTTAACTAGTAATGAGCATTAATATTATTTATAACCTTTTTTAAAAGTTTAATTAAATACATTATAGTCTCTCTTTTTTTCAAACTTTTGGCCACACTTTTATAATTTGTGACTAATTCTTATTTAGGACTAGAAACAACTCTTTAGCTGCACTTTTACTATAAGATCAAAATTGTGGCTAAAAGAATTGCTTTTAGTGACATTTAAATAAAAAATTGACTGAAAATTCTTATTTAATCACACATTTCAAGTGATGATTGAATGCTTAAAATTTAGTAGTGATCTAGGAAGAGGCCGTAAGCATTAGGGAGTCAATAAATTAATAAAAATTACCTAGAGAAGACTTTGGAAAGTAGCTTGATATGAAACTCGGTAGTAAGTTTTGATTGCCATGGTTATGGCCTAAGTAGACTATGTGAACCTGTAAAACAGCGGAAAAAGAAGACAGAATCATAAGAAATGATATTATTTCTTAGGACTGGACTGAAAGGTGAAGGATCTATTTGCTAAGTGATAAACTTTACCTGTGACAAGGAAGCTGAGGAGGAATTGAGAGTATGAGGAGGCCCCAGAGCAATTGGAAAGAACTACTGATCATTTTGTCACTTGTAGGCATTACATAAATGGGAAGAAAGGAAAAGTGAAGCTATATATAGGAGTTGATAGGCACAAAATGTATGATTTGATGTGCTTGAAAGTGGATTTAATAGTAGTTGGTGCTTGCATTGCAAGCCTTGCAAAGAAAGTTGTACCTTGTCCCCCATGGCCAAATGATGGCCTTCTTTCACTCTCTCTCTCTCTCTCTCTTGTGTGTGTGGTCACCAAGCTTTAGTGACAGGCTTATATATTAGAATGCTCCTCCCAATTAATTACCAGGATCAAAAAGTAATATCCCCTTTTTGGTTGAATCATTTAATCTGCTAGTAATTCCATCATCTTGGTTAAGTAAAAGGAAATTTTAACAACCATAATTTTCTTTAAGAAAGATAATTTGACTTGAGGTTCTTCAAAAAGAGTAAATTCTAGTTGTCATACAATTGACATCGGTGATTGTGTTTCATTGCCAGCTTCTTGATTAGCAGTTTGTTATTCTACCGCCCTGCAAAATTATTTGCATCACAGCTGATGATATGAAAACCATTGAGCTCAAACTTGCTTACCAAATCACAACTATGAGATTAATCCTGATGCGAATTCGAAAGAAAGTATAAGCTAAGGAGAATGATAGGAAATTAAATGTGTTACAAGAATATAGAAATAAGAAAGGGGGAATTTACATACATACCACATAATTCTAATGAATTTATATATCTAGCATTTAAACTTCAATTTTTAAATCTATGACACCTCAATCTTCAATATCACATCAAAATTACTATCATTCACTTTTTTTAAAGTAAAATACACATTTTCATGCATAATAAAGTGTTAAATAAGTATATATCTAATTTTAGATATTAGCTATATAAATGCATAAAAATTGTGCGGTATGTATATAAATCTTCCAAATAAAAAAAGGTTGCAAAGCATAACTGAGTCTATTAGGGCGAGATTAGATGACATGGCAGTTAAGGAATATTTATTCTCAGACAAATGCCAATTAAGTGCCGGGCATGGGAGGATCCTACTCAAACTTCTCTATCTCCCTCTGGAGTCCAACTCTCGAGATACAAGCCTTGCAAGATCAAATCCCCATCACGACCAAAACTAAATTCAAAACCAAAATCCCTTTCTTGCATCAAGTATTTGAAAGCACCTGCACAGGCTTCAGTAAGACGGCATTTACATCACATCATATTCGTAATGATTTGATATACTTGACCTAAATCGTTCATCAGATGAAGGTGTAACTTCGCATGCAAAAAAAAATTATGATATTTTTTATGCACGATAATGTTGTTGTAGATTAAAAAAAACACATTATTTGTTAATGAGGCATAAACTACTCTCTTTCTTCACTCTCTCACTCTCTATAGGTGAAGTTGGTGCAAATGATGCTTATCTTGGCATGCTAACATATCAAAAGAATAAATTTGATGCATTAACCTACATAGGGTAATTAGTTCCTACTAGTCTTTTAAATCAGTGAGACTACCACAATGTAGCCAGACAAATATCTGTTAATCATATAATATAAAGAGGACGAGATAGAGATGGACCATGAATAACCTGCACCAGCTAATGGGATCTGGAAGCTATTATTGTTTTCTTGAAGCACTGCATGTTTTCTTTCTTTTTCAAGTATGACAGTAATAATTTAATCTATGCATAGGTTATGCATATTAGCTAGTAAAATTTTATGAATCTAGGAGGTGATATTACTTGCCAAAGTTAGATTTGAGGCTTAATTTTTAAATTAGTCATAATTAATAACTTAATTAGGTAATTGCTTAAAAAAATTTAAAATAAATCAAGGCGATGGTTACCGCCTGGCCGACTCATGGTCATAATGATTTTTTAAAAAAAATTAAGTTCCATTCATCAAATCAGCCGGTGAATTTACTTTCTTCATTGAGCCGAATCTTGCCAATTATGCTAACGTATAAATTTTGAAGAAGTTATACAATACTCATTTTTTTTTGTCATAATAACGAGGATTTTTAATACATATAATTTCTAATATCAAAACTCAGATGTATTTTCATTTGACTCTTACCATAATAAATACATATGATAAATAATTTTTAAATTAGATTTGAACTATATGTATTTATTAGAAAAGAAATAAAACGAAAATACATCTAGTCAAAATTACATTACTAGTTTTAATGTGTTTTAAAGAAAAGAAAGTGAAAATAACATCTTCAAATATAAGAAAAGAAATGATTATTTTTTAAGAATGAAGAAACCCATTAAAGACAATTTATATATAGAATATATTGAAAGTGTTTGATATTACCAAAGAATTATATGTATTCAACAATCAGATTATGATAAAAAAGCTCGCAACAATAATACTTTTCACAACTTCAAAATTTATCGTTAAGAAACTGGCTTCAGAAATAAAAGTCAATACGAAGAGAATTTTATTACCTTCCAACGATACCAAGACGCCAAAATCCGACACTGATGAGAACACCAAAAAACGTGTTAACTTAATTTTTTTAAAAAATCATTTACGATAGTCGATGCTGGATTGGCCGCCTACGCTCATTGGGACGCAATTTTAAATTTTTTAAGCGGGTTAATTACCTAATTAAGTTATTAATTAGGGCTAATTAAAAGCCTAGATTTGAAGGGGATATATAATATTTCATGGATAAGTGATTTGATTGTCCTAAAGGCTAAATTCAAACATAAAAATCTAGAGATAGCAATGCATAGGGTAAAAGATTTTGGTGGTATTTTTATAAATAGAAATTGTTAGATGTTAGTTCTATAAATAAGCAAGATTTAAGCATTATAAAAAAAAATTCCCAAAATAATTGAATAAGAGAAAATCCATGCTGATTAAGGTGTTTAGAGGCATAAATGAAATAATAGATAAAACTAGATGTAAGAAAATTATAAAGAAATGATTTTATTTGCATCATAGCATTTCCCTAAGCCAAAAACATCAATCTTTTTGCTCTAATCATTTTGTCTAGCCATTCTACCTCACCTCCAGACAGGGTTATTTGAAATTAAATATAGCTGAACCATACTTTTGGAGCTCCCAAAGGGCTAAAACCAGGATTCTTTAGGGATTATAATATAGTTGAAGAAAGGGTAATACCCTGAACACGTGTTATATACTGTTGCAGGAAGCCCCACTCTAGAGGCAAGGCAGGCTTCTTCTCATCAGGATTTAAAACTTTATTTCAGTTTTGATTTCAGACTTATAAGTGAAGTTTCTGTTTGTATATTCAATTTTGATAGTACTTATGAATATTCCACATAAAAGTTGGAGCAGCTCTAGCGGCAAATAAGATTAGAGAGAGTTTTGGATGATTTGGTAATAAAAGCCATGACCGATGAGTCATTTAAGAGTAGATGTATTAGATTCGTCTTTATTATGTTAAGAAGGTAAAAGAAAGACCTAAAAAAGACTTTTATGATGTATAAAAAACCTTAGTTCATTAACTACATGAGAATTTGGCAGTTAATAAACATATGGAGAAGAAGGATTCATATAGACCTCATATCTGGGATAAAGGCTTGTTGTTATTATGAATATTTCAATGCAAATTAAGTTATTCATTTTAAAATAAAATATTAAAAACAAAATGGTTTTCCTGATTGTGATTGGATGTTTTATTTATTTATTTATACTATCTTAAATTATTTATTAAAATAGGTTAATTTTGCTTAATTTTGATTTTCTTACAGTTTATCATCAATTTCAGAAGAGCTTATTGCAAGAAATTTAGGACAATTAATGCTATGCTTGTATGGGTTTTTATACGTAAAGTTCTGATTAATATGATGCTAAACTTTCTTTTGATGCATCAGAATATAATTCCATCAACAGATCTCATGAAATTTTCTGAATATTTAAACTTCTTGATAGGTCTGAGACTCTTAATTACACCCAATTATGCCTAATTAAGTAAATCTTATAAAAATTAATTTTATCTATTTATTTAAATGAAATTGTATCCTTGCCCAAATTGCTTTCATTGATGGTTGTGCCTGCAGAAATCATCACCTTCTTAACCTTTTCCCTCTCTGTTCAGTAAAGAGGAAAGCCACAACAGGGCCATATTATTGTATTTGTTTAGAGCTGAAACTTAAACTTGAAGATGGAAGAGATATATATATATAGAGAGAGAGAGAGAGAGAGAGAGAGAGCAATTTAGGCCATTAATCTCAATGCACTAGTTAATTAATTAAAATAAAAGTTAATAAGTTTAATATAGATGCCCACTTATATTTTTTTTCTTATAAATTTAATGATATTATTTTATAAATTATTTATATATATTAAAAAAATATATACTAATTTAATGTATTTTCATTTTTAAATTATTATTATTATTTTAAAATTTTGCCCAACTTCAAATAAAGAAGATAGTTCTGCCCTGGTGGCTCTAGTGAGACTTGAATTGAGTCAATCCTAAATCAAATAGGCTTGCTTATTTGCACCAGAGATCCAACTTGCAATCACAGATCCTTAATTGCATGTCTTAAAATATCTATTTATAAAAGTTATTATCAAAATCTTATTAACAAGAAACAAATCAAACTAGATATAAAGAGAACTCGAGTGAAAAGCTCTAGGATTTCATGAGGTTAACAAACATACGAAATCGACGTAAAATGATTTCATATGTCAAGCTTACCGCCTATTCATAGATTTCGAGAGACAATGAGAACAATCAATATCATGATGAATTTGCTCGAGATTAGGCGAAGATCATCTAACATTGCTTCGATATAAGAAATGAATCAAAGTAGAGATAAAGAGAACTCGAGTGAAAAGCTCTCGGATTTCATGAGGTTAACAAACATACGAAATCGACGTAAAATGATTTCATATGTCAAGCTTACCGCCTATTCATAGATTTCGAGGGACAATGAGAACAATCAATATCATGATGAATTTGCTCGAGATTAGGCGAAGATCATCTAACATTGCTTCGATAAAAGAACTTAAATCAAACTAGAGATAAAGAGAACTCGAGTGAAAAGCTCTAGGATTTCATGAGGTTAACAAACACACGAAATCGACGTAAAATGATTTCATATGTCAAGCTTACTCTCTAACCGCCTATTCATAGATTTCGAGAGACAATGAGAACAATCAATATCATGATGAATTTGCTCGAGATTAGGCGAAGATCATCTAACATTGCTTCGATAAAAGAACTTAAATGGCTCATAGGCTTATAACTTAATCAAAAAGAGATTAATCTTAAATAATAAACATTTCTAATGACAAGAAATCTATACTTTAAAATAAAGAATAAAAACAAAACCTTAATATTTGTATAGTAAGCAAGTTTTCAAGTCTCCTGTACAACACTCATTTCTCAACCACTATGAATTCAAATCATTATTTTCCTTTTGATCATATCCACTTGTTCTTCCAACATTAATCAATCATAATTGCTTCTTTCTTTACACTGCTTGAGTGTCCTTATTATGATGCCTTGCTCTTCTCGGAACTTATATATATATTTTTTTTCATTTGATTCGGTTTAGCTTAGATTGAAAATTAAAGAACAAAAAAGGATTTTATTAATTGCAAATTTGAGATAAATCTCTGAATTTTGATTAAACGGCTTAAAATTTATCATTTATTAGGTTTCACTAACTACAAATTTGAGCATAATCAATGAGTTTATGATAAACTTTAAATTAAAATAAAATAAACCAACATATTATTTCAATTTTGTTTCCTGCTCTTGCAGTTAGCTAATTAATGCATTTCAAGTGAATCCTGCCAACTTATACTTGAAAGATTATTAATGTAACAGCAGTGGATCACTACCAGATTTACCCTTTTCTAAGAATGAGTTCTCCTGTATTTATTTTTGCCATCCTATTTATTACTTAACTAAAGTCATGGTATTCTAATTTAAATTTGATCAAAATATATCCCATTAGGTTTAATTTTAAATTAAGATAAATCTATTATTGATCAATTAAAATTTCTATTATATTATTTAAAAATAAAATAAATTATTATAAAATTCATCTTAATCAAATTTAAATCAAAATAACATAATCTAATTTTTTTGGACTTTTTTTTTTTTTGGTTTAATTTCAATGTTGATTGTTAGTAGATGATGATTAATGAGGAATATCGGACGATGATTGATGTGAAATATTGAGCGTTAGGTATGATTAATGGTTGGCTAAATCGTTATCTTGATAGTAAGAGAGACTAATTGATTGGAAAAATGGGCATCACATATTAATGAAAAATGAACATTGGTTATTTGTGTCAAACAATGGACAAGATCAATGTTGAATTTCATATAATAGTGACAAGCATTGATGTTCTTGAAGGAAGCGTTGGATTGTTGGGCAATGATAATGGTCTATTCATCGATGCGCTCTTAATTAGCTAGAGTTTGACTAGTCTTTTATATGCACATACATTTAAAGAGTCAAATAATGCCATATTTGATTATATTCAACTTGTTAATAGCTCGAATATATATATATATATAGAGAGAGAGAGAGAGAGAGAGAGAGAGTATTCATCTTCATTCATTTCTATATGTTCATATACATGAAGACATGTATATGACTTCTAAGTAAACTTTATGTTCATGAACAACTCATATTGAGTTGGGTAAGTTAATGGTCCAAACACAAATAAAATTTTGACTCATTTGCTTAATGAGTCGATCCAAAAAAGCATCTAAGTTTGCCCAAGATCGAGTAACAATAGATAGAGTTCTAGATGTCTCTAATTCAAGGTAAGTTTCATTCAAAATGTTTAGAAATAAGATTTATAAATTTCTACACGGGACATTCTAGTTATTTTTGTAAAAAATTTAAACACCACATGGTATGGTTAGAATAGGTCTAATTATATCATTTAATATTTTATGAACATCTCAATGCTTTAATGATCTTATAAATATGGGTTTGTCAAATTTGTCTTGTCAATTTTTTTTTTTGACAATAAAACTCAGAAAACAATTGAGTTCCCAAATGGATTTGAGGAGTTTAAAGATATAGTTCTAAATATTTAAATTAGGCCCATTTGGACTAGGACCTAATCATTTTTAATATCATTGAGTTCATCTCATCAAACCGCATAATATCAACTATGCATTTGTTCTTGGAATTAGCTTACGAAGTTTCCAACAAAACACTTATACTTTGAGATCTAAAAGTTACATTAAAATTCAAGTTAAGTCAAGTTAATTTTGTAGTGGTATATCAACAACCATTGCATGTGGTTTGAAGTTCGAATCCTAGCAATTTCAGAACTTCACACAATTATACAGCAAGGACTCACCAAATATTGCACTAATGAATCACACAATTGTACACCATCAATTTCAAGCACACATTGAAATAAAAGAAAGCCTCACGACTTCGGTAAAACAGAGATATGTATTTCCAAGATCTAAGGAGACAAGTGCCACTGCTTGTTTAATTTTCTTAAATTGTCACATGATCTGAACCATTAAGACAGCCGAACAAGCTCTGCTTTACAGAATATGCAACATATCAATAAATCTGTTTCTGATGAAAAATCTTAGTGCCTACTAGTTCACAGAATCATAGATCCTACAATATGGCCATGATAGTTTCTGATCAAGGCAGACAGAACTTACAGTGGCGTTCGATGTTGTTGGTGGTAACATTCACTTCACATGAGGCAACCAACATAGTGAGCTCTCTGATAATTCCTCTGGAGCTGAGGCCATTGGACATAGAATTGATCTGCTAGGTGTAATTTGTAGAGCAGCAAGCCACTTAAGGAGAGCCTCTTGACTCTTGCAATGCTCTCAATGTAAAAATAGATGACCATCTAACCTGAGCACATGATGAAGATCGTAAATAATGAGCGCAATCTGCGAATAAAGGATTGTAATTTTTATGCTTACACCACATATTTCAATTTGTTAACATAAAAGGGCATAGAATACTAGGATAATTTGAAAAAAAATACGACCTTGAAGATAAATGCAACAACACAGATAGGAATGCGGGTCCGTGCCCATTGAGATAATCTGGATAAATATAACATCACTTTGAGAAGATAAATGATAAAGTTACTCATAAATTTCTTTCCTTTTTTTTTTCTTTTCAAATTCAATTATAAGATTGGCATACTACTTGAGGCTGAATTTTAGCATCACCAGGCGTGCAATATTGCAACCAAAGTTGTGTAAATAGAGGTCAAGTAGATGACCCACTTCTCTGATAAATTTGCTCAAAATAAGCAACCTCTTGATGTCTTTATTATTGCCAATCTGCATAGACATGTTTTGATTTTCTTCGACAATCATCAGTAATTGAAATTTTTGATATTTAACAAAAAGATTCTATCAAACCTAACATATATATAATCAAAGCGAACTAGGTAACATTAATAGCAAGAAATTAAGTTCTCCATGTTGCGTTAATGAATATGAGTGGATGAATTTAGCAAATCCATTACTTATGTCAAAGCATGAGGATATTCCTTTCTTTAGCCTAAATCTTGGCTAAATGGCAACCAAAAGACCCAAAAGTAACAAAGAACAAAAAAAAAAAGGCTAAATAGCTAGAACTCATGGATTGAATAAGGTTATCTTGCTTAGTGTTTATACCATACATGAGCATATAAAGCCATTCTTAATGAGATTTCACTCAAATCTTGAAACAAAGTATTGGTGAGTTGAAAGAGAAACACCTCTTCTTTACGGGATTCCTCCAGAACCCTAGCCTTCTGAAGGCTCATGTTATCTGTGCCCGGGAATCTCGGTATAAACCTATCCTTCTCAAGTACATTTACAATGCTTAGCATCTCATTTGTATGTCCACCTTCAAACACATAAACTCAAGCTCCATCATAGTTTCAAGATTAAATATCCAAACTTGAAAACTTCAAGAAAAAAAAGTTTTTTTTCACCGAACCAAGAACAATTAGTGTCGACACGAGACGAAGTCAAGAGGTCGCCACTCGATAAAGAAAAAGCAAGTCGAACCACGACTACTGAAACTATAAATCCGATGAGAATTGCACCATAATCTTGAAAATGAAATTCTTCCATGAATGAACAATATCCTATCGGTGGATGAAACGGAGAAGATCAAATTCTGAATCAATTCAGACGAAGAGCGATATAGAGGGCGATGACGGATATGGCCGCACGTCGACTAGGAGGCGAAAAGGAGAATTGATAATGAATTCGATGGATGTAGCATATAGAAATTCAAAGAGGTAGCATATACTAATCTAAAAATTTCAGATTTGATTAAAGAAACAGATTGATTGTAGAAATCAGTAAAAAAACTGCTTCAACTTCAATTAATTTTGAAGATCCCTCTCTCTTTTTTTTACTCAACCAGAATTCCCGAATTGGAAGATTCTTACTTTCAACTAAGATATATGTATTTGAACAATATGAGTAGGAGATAAGTATCTCAAGAGTTCCACCAGAAACACATAAATTAAAGATTTTAGCTTCAGCTTGTTCTCCAAATATATAATGATATAACTTCTCAGGTTTTCTCAAAGACGTGCTCATCAAATCTGATAGATATTCATCAACAAGATGAAAGGGCAAGCAACCAGACAGAAAGAACTCTAGCTCCTCACAATAGTATCCATGTAACCTACTTTGTTACCTCTCCAAGAAACTGTTAAGGAGAAGAAGCGAGAAGGTTGATTAGGGCTTACCTCGGTTGCTATAGGAAAGACGGGATTAATTACCTCGTGCGTCCAACAAGGAGGAGCGACAAAGTTGGGGAGGGAGAGCTTGGTTTCGGGCCGAGAGAGGGACGGACCCGAGAGGAAGGGAGCTCGATGGGTCGAGAAGAGCTTCAGAGGGGGGGTTCCCTTCGGGACCTTCTACGCTGCTAGAGACGGACGAGAGTCGCACGAGAGCGAGAGAGGAAGAGAGGAGAGCTTCGGCCGAGAGTCACGCGAGAGAGGAAATCGCGTGTATGGAATGAGGGAGGAATCGCGGGAGAGGAGAATCGCACACTAGAGCTTCAGCCGAGAGCCGTAGGAACGAGAGAGGGATCGCGAGAGTATGCCGTGCCCTAGATCGGAGCCGAGAGCAGCACAAGAGATCGCTCGAGGGAGAGAGACCGAGAGCAGGAAACGAGAGCTTCAGCCGAGAGAGGGAGAGTCGAATGAGAGTAGAGGATCGTGAAAAATGAGGGTCAACGCAGGGATACCCCTCGTTTCAGCCTTTAGAGCCGATCGCGGGCTCTGATCGGCTGAACGAGCGGTGGGTTAGGTAATAGAATTAAGAGGGATTAAGAGATGTAGTCTTTAATTATAATTTAATATTATTTTATAATATTAATTTATATAAAGCCAAATATGTATTAGATATTGAATTAATTTAACGATCGTTTCGAACAACGATTCCACGATGCAAATGCGGCGATTTGCGAATGGGTCTCGGAAGGCGTCGTTTGATAGGTCTCGGCGTTTGGCGGCGGCGATCAATTTATAGCGAGTCGTTTAGACGTCAGAGCTTCTTTGATATCACTAATTTCATTTAATTTCATTAAAAAATTAATTTTAATTTTGGGCCATTAATCGATTTGATATTTTCTATTTAAGTAATTGACGCTGACGCATTAATTTTTTCAAATCAAATCAAATTTAATTAATTTCGACAGATTTAACCTCTCATTTATTTAATTTTAAACATTAGTAGGTCAACAACTATCTTAAATTATTTATTAAAATAGGTTAATTTTGCTTAATTTTGATTTTCTTACAGTTTATCATCAGTTTCAGAAGAGCTTATTGCAAGAAATTTAGGACAATGCTATGCTTGTTATGGGTTTTTATACGTAAAGTTCTGATTAATATGATGCTTAACTTTGTTTTGATGTATCAGAATATAATTCCATCAACAGATCTCATGAAATTTTCTGAATATTTAAACTTCTTGATAGGTCTGAGACTCTTAATTACACCCAATTATCTTATAAAAATTAATTTTATCTATTTATTTAAATGAAATTGTATCCTTGCCCAAATTGCTTTCATTGATGGTTGTGCCTGCAGAAATCATCACCTTCTTAACCTTTTCCCTCTGTTCAGTAAAGAGGAAAGCCACAACAGGGCCATATTATTGTATTTGTTTAGAGCTGAAACTTAAACTTGAAGATGGAAGAGAGAGAGAGAGAGAGAGAGAGAGAGAGAGAGAGAGAGAGAGCAATTTAGGCCATTAATCTCAATGCACTAGTTAATTAATTAAAATAAAAGTTAATAAGTTTAATATAGATGCCCACTTATATTTTTTTTCTTATAAATTTAATGATATTATTTTATAAATTATTTATATATATTAAAAAATATATACTAATTTAATGTATTTTTATTTTTAAATTATTATTATTATTTTAAAATTTTGCCCAACTTCAAAAAAAGAAGATAGTTCTGCCCTGGTGGCTCTAGTGAGACTTGAATTGAGTCAATCCTAAATCAAATAGGCTTGCTTATGCTGCACCACAGATCCAACTTGCAATCAAAGATCCTTAATTGCATGTCTTAAAATATCTATTTATAAAAAAGTTATCAAGCATATCAAAATCTTATTAAGAAACTAATCAAACTAGAGATAAAGAGAACTCAGTGAAAAGCTCGATTTCATGAGGTTAACAAACATCTAAATCGACGTAAAATGATTTCATAAAGCTTTACTATTCATAGATTTCAGACAATGAACAATCAATATCATGAATTTAATGGATTCGAAGATCTAACAATGCTCGATATAAGAAATGAATCAAACTAGAGAGAACTCGAGTGAAAAGCTCTCGGATTTCGAGGTTAACAAACATACGAAATCGACGTAAAATGATTTCATATGTCAAGCTTACCGCCTATTCATAGATTTCGAGAGACAATGAGAACAATCAATATCATGATGAATTTGCTCGAGATTAGGCGAAGATCATCTAACATTGCTTCGATATAAGAACTTAAATGGCTCATAGGCTTATAACTTAATCAATAAGAGATTAATCTTAAATAATAAACATTCCTAATGACAAGACATCTATACTTTTAAATAAAGAATAAAAACAAAACCTTAATATTTGTATAGTAAGCAAGTTTTCAAGTCTCCTATACAACACTCATTTCTCAACCACTATGAATTCAAATCATTATTTTCCTTTTGACCATATCCACTTGTTCTTCCAACATTAATCAATCATAATTGCTTCTTTCTTTACACTGCTTGAGTGTCCTTATTATGATGCCTTGCTCTTCTCGAAACTTATTTATTTATTTTTTCATTTGATTCGGTTTAGCTTAGATTGAAAATTAAAGAACAAAAGGATTTTATTAATTGCAAATTTGAGATAAATCCTGAATTTTGATTAAGCGCTTAAAATTTATCATTTATTAGGTTTCACTAACTACAAATTTGAGCATAATCAATGAGTTTATGATAAACTTTAAAGTAAAATAAAATAAACCAACATATTATTTCAATTTTGTTTTCTGGCCTTGCAGTTAGGTAATTAATGCATTTCAAGTGAATCCTGCCAACTTATACTTGAAAGATTATTAATGTAATAAAGAGATCACTAGATTTATTTTCTAAGAATGAGTTCTCCTGTATTTATTTTTGCCATCCTATTTATTACTTAACTAAAGTCATGGTATTCTAATTTAAATTTGATCAAAATATATCCCATTAGGTTTAATTTAAAATTAAGATAATCTATTATTGATCAATTAAAATTTCTATTATATTTATTTAAAAATAAAATAAATTATTATAAAATTCATCTTAATCAAATTTAAATCAAAATAACATAATCTAATTTTTTTGGACTTTTTTTTTTTGGTTTAATTTCAATGTTGATTGTTAGTAGACGACGATTAATGAGGAATATCGGACGATGATTGATGAGAAATATTGAGCGTTAGGTAATGATTAATGGTTGGCTAAACCGCTATCTTGATAAGAAGAGAGACAAGTTGATTGGAAAATGGGCATCACATATTAATGAAAATGAACATTGGTTATTTGCATGTGTCAAACAATGGACAAGATCAATGTTGAATTTCATATAATAGTGACAAGCATTGATGTTCTTTGAAGGAAGCGTTGGATTGTTGGGCAATGATAATGGTCGCTATTCATGTTCGATGCTTTTAATTAGCTAGAGTTTGACTAGTCTTTATATGCACATACATTTAAAGAGTCAAATAATGCCATATTTGATTATATTCAACTTGTTAATAGCTCGAATATAGAGAGAGATAGAGAGAGAGAGGGAGAGAGTATTCATCTTCATTCATTTCTATATGTTCATATACATGAAGACATGTATATGACTTCTAAGTAAACTTTATGTTCATGAACAACTCATATTGAGTTAGGTAAGTTAATGGTCCAAACACAAATAAAATTTTGACTCATTTGCTTAATGAGTCGATCCAAAAAAGCATCTAAGGTCGCCTAAGATCGAGCAACAATAGATAGAGTTCTAGATTTCTCTAATTCAAGGTAAGTTTCATTATAAATGTTTAGAAATAAGATTTATAAATTTCTAGACGGGACATTCTAGTCATTTTTGTAAAAAAATTCAAACACCACATCGTATTGTTCAATAAGTCTAATTATATCATTTATTATTTTGTGGACATCTCAATGCTTTAATGATCTTATAAATATGGGTTTGTCAAATTTTTCTTGTCAAATTTTTTTATTTTTTTAACAATAAAACTCGAAAACAATTGAGTTCCCAAATGGATTTGAGGAGTTTTAAGATATGGTTCTAAATATTTAAATTAGGCCCATTAGGACTAGGACCTAATCATTCTTAATATCATTGATTTCATCTCATCAAACCGCATAATATCAACTATACATTTGTTCTTGGAATTAGCTTAAGTTTCCAACAAAACACTTATACTTTGAGATCTAAAAGTGGCATTAAAATTCAAGTTTAGTCAAGTTAATTTTCTAGTGGTATATCAACAACCATTGCATGTGGTTTGAAGTTCAATCCTAGCAATTTCGTAACTTCACACAATTATACGCAAGGACTCACCAAATATTGCACTAATGAATCACACAATTGTACACCATCAATTTCAAGCACACATTGAAATAACAGAAAGCCTCGCTGACGCAGTAAAAATAGATATATATTTCCAAGATCTAAGAAGACAAGTGCCACTGCTTGTTTAATTTTCTTAAATTGTCACATGATCTGAACCATTAAGACAGCCGAACAAGCTCTGAGAAAAATCTTAGTGCCTACCATTACACAGAATCATATATCGCATAATATGGCCATGATAGTTTCTGATCAAAGCAAACATAACTTACAGTGGCGTTCGATGTTGTCAGTGGTAACATTCACTTCACATGAGGCAACCAACATAGTGAGCTCTCTGATATTTCCTCCGAGCGAGGCCATTGGACATAGAATTGATCTGCTAGTGTAATTGTAGAGCAACAAGCCACTTAAGGAGAGCCTCTTGACTCTTGCAATGCTCTCAATGTAAAAAATTGATGACCATCTAACGCCAACTACCTACAGAGCACATGATGTAAGAGGTAAATAATGAGCTGTCTGCGGAATAAAGGATTTACGTAATTTTTATGCTTACACCACATATTTCAATTTGTTAACATAAAAGGGCATAGAATACTAGGATAATTTGAAAAAAAAAATCTGAGACCTTGAAGATAAATGCAACAAGGCAGAGATAGGAATGCGGGTCCAGGGCCCATTCGATAATCTGGAGAAATATAACATCACTTTGAGAAGATAAATGATAAAGTTACTCATAAATTTACTTTCTTTCCTTTTTTTTCTTTTCAAATTCAATTATAAGTTGGATGGCATACTACTTGAGGCACGAATTTTAGCATCGACCACGGTCGTGCAATATTGCAACCAAAGTTGTGTAAATAGAGGTCAAGTAGGAGTGACCCACTTCTCTGCTCCGATAAATTTGCTCAAAATAAGCAACCTCTTCGATGTCTTTATTATTGCCAATCTGCATAGACATGTTTTCGGTACTTTTCTTGGCACAATCATCTTTGTATGAAATTTTTGATATTTAACAAAAGATTCTATCAAACCTAACATATATACAATCAAAGCTGAAACTACGGTAACATTAATAGCAAGAAATTAAGTTCTCCATGTTGCAGTTAATGAATATGAGTGGATGAATTCAGCCAAGCCATTACTTATGTCAAAGCATGAGGATATTCCTTTCTTTAGCCTAAATCTTGGCTAAATCTGGCAACCAAAAGACCCAAAAAGTAACAAAACCGAACAAAAAAAGGCTAAATAGCTAGAACTCATGGATTGAATAAGGTTATCTTGCTTAGTGTTTATACCATACATGAGCATATAAAGCCATTCTTAATGAACATATTTCACTCAAATCTTGAAACAAAGTAGGTGAGTTGAAGAGAAACACCTCTTCTTTACGTCGAGTTCCTCGGAACCCTAGCCTTCTGAAGGCTCATGTTATCTGTGCCGGTGACAATAGAATCTCGGTACAAACCTATCCTTCTCAAGTACATTTACAATGCTTAGCATCTCCGCTGTATGTCCACCTTCAAACACATAAACTCAAGCTCCATCATAGTTTCAAGATTAAATATCCAAATATCCAAAATTCAAAAACTTCAAGAAAAAAAAAAAGGTTTTTTTTTCACGAACCAAGGACAATTAGTGCGACATCGAGATGAAGTCCAGAAGTGCACACTCAATCTGACACAAAAGCAAGTCGAATCATGACTACTGAAACTATAAATCCGATGAGAATTGCACCATAATCTTGAAAATGAAATTCTTCCATGAATGAACAATATCCTATCGGTGGATGAAACGGAGAAGATCAAATTCTGAATCAATTCAGACGAAGAGCGATATAGAGGGCGGATGAAGTGCCGCGATGGCGCCGCACGTCGACTAGGAGGCGAAAAGGAGAATTGATAATGAATTCGATGGATGTACTTGGACTCAGATAGGACGCTGCGGGGTTGCTTGGTAGCAGGATTTGACCTAAATCTGCCAAAGCTAAAATGGCAACTTTTGATGGATCAGAGGTGCGCAACTTTTAACGGATTTAGAGATCGAACCTCCGAATGGCGATCGGTTGTCTGGCCCATCGAGAAACACATGAATCGACTTCTTCTCAGACAAGTCGGCGAAGGTCATTCGTGGAACCTTCTAGTTGGTTCCGTTGTCCTCCGCGTCGTTTCTTTAGGCTTCACAATTCTCCTCGTCTCCACGAGCTTGATCTTACGTCGGTCGAGTCGAGTCCTTTCTTGAGTTCCACGGGGTTTGGAAGCTCTATTGTGAGAAGGTACTCTCTTCTTCAGTAGTCTCTTCAAAAATCAAGCGGAGGCTTCGATCGAGCTCCGTCAGCGTTGTTTGGTTCAGAGTGGGAGAAGATTCCCAATTCGTGGTTCCTTCTTGAGTTAGGGGTTCGTTTCACGAGCAAGTAGGCTCGGTGAGGTATGGATTTTTTATTCATGTTTTGTGGGAATGGAAAGACCTTATTATTTGGGTATTTGTTCAGTCTTTGACTTGAGCTTGATTTCATGTTTTATGACTATTCATCATTTTGAGGAGCTGTCACAAAATTGTTGATTAGGGGTTTGATAGATTATCTTTGTTGATCAACAAATTTGCGTCTGATTTTGTTTCAACATGATGTAAATTGTAGTGATAAATTTTGATAAACATGATATTTATGAACATGATATTTGTGATCTAACATTTATTTATATTTTATAATGAAGATGATATTTTTGTTAAATGATAAATTTTAATTTTAATATTAGATTGTTTTTTATTAATATTTTTATTCTTTAAAAAATATTATTTAATTATAATAGATTTAAATCTCATAACTTACCAAACATCTTTCTAGATTTAGCGATTTAATAAATCATTAAACACTTTTCGAGGATTTAACATTTCAAGATTTACTAAATCGGATGTGGATTTAGTAAATCTACTTAAAATAAATCCAATCCGTTTAAACACCCCTAAATCTCGATTGCCCCCTTTGACCTTAAACCATTGAAAATCGGAAATTGAACAAATTAACCTTAAATCAAAACGATGAGCTGCTACTTCTTCACATGCTTCGATGATGCCTTCCATTTCGCGGAGAGGGAGATTCGAGGCGGAGGTTTCAGCGTCTGAAAATTTTCTCAAAATTTCGATGTTTTTTTAATATTAATTAAATAAAGAGCATTGATGTGCTGAGTTTATGATCCTGTACTATTTCTTCAACCATTCCACAACAATCGAAAGATATCAATTTTATATATTTTTTAACTTTGCAATCTTATTTTCTTTAATTTAAAAGAAAAACAAATTTCTATAATCTTATTTATATATGATAGATTGTTTTAATATTAATATTTCTAACTTGTATGATTTTATTTTTTAATCTTTCATTTAATATTTTTTTTGTATCTTTCATAATTGAGGCTTTTACATACATAATCATCTTATTCTTTTATATTTACAAATTAATCACCACTTTCAATCTTAATTTTTCAAATTTACTTTAAAATATTGAAATTCATAACAAAAGCTTAACTCATATTTTTTTTTATTTTTTATAAAATTTTCAAAAATTTGATCGTGTCACATGCAAATACATGAATCAGATAGTTTTAAAAAAATATAGAGTGATTAAATTATAAATACATATGTATTAGAATTGATTTGTAAATTTTTTTATTTTTCTTATTTTTATTTTATTTTATTTTAAAGTAAAATATATTTGATGTTTATTTTTATTTTTTTAAAATATTAAAAACATTTAAAAACTAATTTGAATATTTTTAAAAATAATATTATTTATTTTTGAAAATAAAAAGTAAAAAATATATAAAAATATATCAAATAAATATATTTTAAAAATAACATAAAAATAAAAATAAAAAATAAAATAAAATTGATCCCAAACAACTCCTAACTCACTTTCTAAAATCAAGAATATGGGTATAATTTTAATATAAAATATATTATCAAACAAATAACAAGAGTTAACACAAATTTAAATATAATTATTATAATTTTAAAATAACAACTATTTGGAATCATTATTTTAATAATAATAATTTAAATAATAATAAATTTGTAATTTGGATTAATTATTATAATTATCAAGATTGAAAATAATTTCTTAATAATATTAGAGGGTGAGACTTTGGATGTGGAGAAACGAAGAGGATAAGGGCCAATGTCTGAGGAGGAGGATAAGAGAGCTATTGCGCCGAATCTCTCCAGCAACCTCCGAAAGGTATTCCCTTTGACCTCTTCGAGACTGTGTATTTGAACTAAATTTATATATCATTCTTCAACTATCCATCATCCTTTCATGGAAGATGAACTCCCTTTTAGTAGCCATATCAGAATTCCATTTTCTTTTTCAGAGCTTTGATCGTAATCTGATCCAAATGTACATTTTATCTTTAGATGTTTGTTACCTTATTTTTGATGTTCTCAACAAGATGAATTTTTTTGTCGGTAAGGTGGGATATATTCATCTATGACTACAAATAGTAGTGACATTTTGTTTTATCTAAAATTTTGCAATTTCGTCGATTAGCAATGTTGTGGGGTGAAGGGTTTGGTTGCAGATTTAAAGATTAAGTTAAGGATTTAGGCTATATCTTACTAAACAGTTCATTAAGCCACATTAATCATACTATCTTCTCAAATCTCATTTTCCTCCCATTTTAGGTTAATCTTGGACTTAGTATTTTTTTGGTGAAATAGGATTTAAGAGATTTAATTCACTTCTCCTTTAAGCTTTTTTCTTCTCCTTAATCTAAATCTTAAATGTTGAAAATATTTGCAAAATAGTTTATTAAAATTTAATCAGATTTAATGTTGTTCGTCTTTAGAAAATCAGATTGTAGAGTAAAGTTCGCCTTTGTTGTGAAATCCAAAAACAGTATTTAAGAGTGAAACAAGAAAACTCGAGAATTTTCACGTGGAAAACCTCGAAAAAGAAAAAAAAACCACGAATAAAAGATTCCACTATATATACGAGTACAAAATCTTCCGATAACGCGGGATTACTGAGTGTATATGAAAGGAACAACGACTATGTAGTCACGTTCAGGTGATAACAATTGCTAATGGTAGATGATGATGACGAATACGAGCGGCGGCGGCGATGAAGATCGTCATGATGGAACCGGAGAGGTTGTGATGGCGAGGATCGGCGACCAACGGCGGTGGTGGGCGACCGTCAGTGGTGGCGATTGTGAGGATCTTCGCTCTCTCTCTTCTTGAGGGCATTGGCCTCTATATGTTATTTAAAATTAAGTAAATGCATGAGGTTAAATGCCCTAATCATGATCGAAATTAATTAAATTCGATTTGATTTGGAAATTCGACTTCGTAATGCGTCGAAAATATTAAAATTAATTAAATAACAAATATCGAACCAATTAAGGATTAATCAAATAATTAAAATCAAATTTTTTATGAAATTACACGCATCGAGTCGAAGAAGCCTCGACGATCTAACGACCTCCTTGAAATTGATCGTCGCCGCCGAGACCTATCAAATGACACCCACCCATTCGGCAAAGTGTGCGCGAATGTTGATCATTCGAATGCGATGCCGCACAAATTATAAACATAATTTCATCCCGTAGCGTCGGACGTTGTCCGACAACCTCCAATCACGAAATTGATCGCGCCGTTGCGTTCGACACAACTGAAACAACTAAAATTGACACCCATATTACTAGGATTTAGCGCATAAATTAATAACATATAAAATAATATTAAATTATAATTAAAGGGACTAATAACTGCTTAATCCTTTAACCCCTTTAATCCCCTGCCTAACCCGCCGCTCGTTCAACCAATGAGAAAGGCGGTCGACTCCAAAGGCAAAAAAACCGAGGGTTATCCCTCTCCCATTCTCGACATTTTCCCTCTCGTTTTTCCTGCTCTCGGCATTTCCTCTCTCGGCTGAACATTCGGCTCTTCCCCTCTCTCACGAATCACGATCCCTCTCTCGGCTGAAGCTCTCGTTCCTGCGGCTCTAGGCTGAAGCTCTAGGGTGCGATTCTCCCTCTCCCTCTTGCTGCTCCTGACCGAACCCACCCACAGCGGCTCCTTCTCCCTCTCGGCCGAGCTCCCCTGCAGCGGTTCCTTGCTCCTCTCTCGGTTCGAAGCACCGAACCCTAGCCGAGCAAACAGAGGACTCGATCCTAGCCTTTCTTCCTCCTTCCACCCGTGTGAGCCGAGCAAAACGAAGGAAACTCCTCTTCCCCTCTTCCTCCTTCTTGGCCGAGCTGACCTAGCCGAGCAGCACACCTGTCTTCCGTCTCTCTCGCAGGTAGCCTCCAATCCCGGGTGAAGGGCCGAATGAAACTCCTCCCTTGACTGGCTCCGCCTGCTGTTTGAACGACTTGCTGCTCCTAATGGGCAAGCTAAGTATTCTATTGCTCTTTGTTCCTATTGCCATAGAGCTTCTGCTGAGTAAATCCATATCAGTGTTTCAAGCAATAGAATGCTACTTTTTCTGGTTTAACTCTGTCATGAATAGGAGTTCAGAATGGGTGTACCCTTTACTTGATATGATAGAGTTCATTAGCTTTCATAGCACGCCGGCTTATTTTATCTAGGTGTTATTGGAAGGGAGAATGATCAGAAATTTTGCTCCAGTTTTCTCATTTGTTTTACTTTATTCGATACTCCCACATAAGGAGCCTCGTTTCATCATTGGCTTTGTTCCAGTTTTCAATGAAAAATCGAGATAGGTTCCTATAGTATTGGATTCCCCCCCCTCACAATCGGACGTGAAGGTTTCCATGCTATTAGCTATTCCGTTGATTCTTCTCCAAACAGCAATTGCTTCCAGTAGAGTATATGAGCTTATAAACAATAGTGAGAAGGGTAATTGTTTCATTTCAATCAGCCATGATGCAATAAACTATTTTAAACCAACTATACAATATGTGCTTCTCATAGAAGTCCCATCGTTTGTGATTTGAGTCATGTTGTTGTTTAAATGGATTAAATATTGCAAGCTTTAGGGTTGTTTTACTCCGCTTTGCCCCTTTCCACTATTTGATTACTTGCAATCATGAAAGTGACTATCTTATTTAGGCAAGATTTCAGATTTGCTGGACTTATTAAACTTAGTGTGATTATTTAGTTTATGTGGATTAAACTTCATATAATCACCATGTTAAAAAGGAAGAAGGTTGATTGACTTTGTTAGCATTGTGCTTGTTTTCCTCTCTTTTGTGATCACTAAGTCATAAGCCTTTGAAGTGCAATCGAAATGTGGCTTTGTGCAAGTTTAAAGCTTTCATTTTTGGTGCTTAGTTTCATTAAAGTTACATCTTGCCTAGTGCTTGTTCATACTTTACTCAAAAGCAATTGCCATGTCTCTATCTTGCATTAAAACAATTATATGTTTGCTGTCCATGAGTATTTGGAGGTTGGAATCATGCAAGATACATTGTTCTATTGTTCTATGCCTTTTTCTTGCTCTTGAATTATGGGAGTAAGTTGTGAGAATGAAATCCTAGTTTCATTAGCTTACATGACTTCATCTTTGAAAGCTCACTTTGGTCATTAATATGTGATGTATGTTTCTTTCTCTTGATTTGAGGAAGAATGAAAAGAAAACAAGTTTATTTTGGAATGAGTATGATTTATATTGATTTCCTCTATTGCATCTTTTATCTTGCATACATATGAAAATCGAGAATTGAAGATATAGAATGCAAAGTTTTCTTTATGATTATCGTAGCAAAAGATATCTCTTCACCTTTAATTGTTATGTTACTTGTGGGCTTTAAGAAAGATGTCCTCTTATATTCAAAATGAGAATAATGGAAGTGTCTACATGTGATTAAAACATATTTAGACTTTTGAATCTTTCAAAATTAGTGAAATAGTGATGAAAATGCAATGCTGAATCTTTCTTTTGTTTATATATGCAAATCGACTTTAAATTTGTGATATAATTACTACCATGTTCTCCAACATGGTAGGAAATATATCTTATCAAAATTTTGGTAGTGGTGTCTTACATTCACATCTGTCTTTTCTTGGCGTGGTGAGTCTCCCGGCTACGCATGTGGGGGGGGAGAATTTGTAAATTTTGATTATTATGCTAATCAAATATACATGCAGCGGCTTTCTTTTTGTTTATATCTGAATGCTTTAAATTTGTGATATAAGTACCTACCATGTTCTCCAACATGGTAGGAAATCTTATCTTATCAAAATTTACGGTGTTTTACATCTTACATCGTATCTTTCTTAATATGTGATTGGTGCCAGTCTCGTGGCAAACCCCGTGGGGGGCAGAGGTATAAATTACATTATTTTCTTAATTAAAATGCAACTTTAAATTTATTACTATAAGTCTACTCATGCGTGTTTCTCCAACATGGTAGGAAACTTTATCTTATCTTATCTTGCTAACCATCGCCTTTTATTGTGGTGGGCAAATAAATTCGAGCGGTGTCTCACGACACTACCTTACGCCTTTGCGTGGTGGGGGCGTCCCTCATGTGGGGACGGGGTTCTTAAATTTTCAAAATAAAAGGAGGTGAAATATGTCATATATAAATGCTTATACTTTAATTTCATATACATGTGAATGCAAATTTATTGCTTTCTTATAAACGTTCATTGTTCGTCGGCGGAAACTTGTGATAAGTGCACTTGCGTTGCTCCGCGTGGTGAGAGAAATCTGTTCTATAAGTCTTTCTGCGTTGTTCGGCGCGAAATGTCTTGTCAACCCATACACGTCTTTCTTGGCGTGGTGGGCAAATTTTGTCTGTCTCACGACACACCACACGCCTTTCTTGGCGTGGTGGAACTAGTCCCCAGTAGCCCACTTATCGGGGATGATCGGAGGTTCAAAATTTTGATAAATAAAATGTGAAATAATGCAAGTGTTTGAAGAAGGAAGATACGTCATGATTTATTACTTTCATTCATCATATATGATAATTACAGATATCTTACATCTTGGCTTAGTTCTGAATCTTCACATATGACGATCACTCATTTAAAGTTCAAATTCATTTTGAGGTGGTGATTATCCATATGAATGGGTGAGAAATGAAAATGTGACATGCAGAAAGATAAAGTCGTATCATATGTAATTTAGGAAAACAAATAATGAGAACTTTATCTTTAAAATCTTTAAGTAAAATGATTGATGTGCATATTAAGTGTTATCTTATTATGTTCAATTTGAATGTCTTTAATATGCAAAACTTTATGAAGCGATGTTCTTTTTCTTCATTTTGATTAAATGCGAAATCTGGAAAGAATCAATTATACTCTAAAATAAATCTTGATGTTGTTAGAGAATACGCATGATCATGATAAGTGGTTGAAGAACTAAGATATCATATAAATCCAAATTAGTTTGCGATATGCGTTCATATTTTTATAGAAACTCTCACGATAGATGCAATATGAATCATTCATCTTATAGATAAATCTATCTTCGACTCAGTAAAATAAATTTGAAAAGAGTACTCATGTCTTCTGATCTTAAAACGGCATTTGATCATGATCACGAAATGAATTAAAATTCATATTAAAACAGACATCTTCGGTTTGGTCTTGGTGAGTCAACAAAACCAAAATATCATATTGAAACTTAAACTTGTAAATCGAACCTACATTTATTGACATTCAATGTTCATACAACATTTTAAAGCAGAATATTATATGTATGTTGAAGTGTTCAAACAAACACGCGTCTGATTGGTATAAAACAAGAGCAGTGTTATACTTCGGTTTGGTCTTGGGTTAATAAAACTCAAAATCAAAATTTTATAAACTCAAACTTAGACATGTCCATTCAATTCCCGAAACGATATTGTATGCATGTTGAGTAAATCTGTCAAATACAAAAGAGCAGATGCTACATCTTCGGTTTGGTCTTGGGCCGTAAAGTTAACAAAACCTAAAATGTGATATTATAAAATTTCAAATTAATAATATCGAGAAGCTAATTGTATAATCAGATATGAAAACCACATAGTAAAATTCAAATTCGAAGAAAAGTCCGAGCATCCTCATGTTCAAACTAGAGTGGACAGGTTTTGAAGGATTATACTTCTTGAGATAATGAGTAAACCCTCTCAGAAAATCGGACAGTGAGCGACATCTATCGATTGATATTAACCCAGGGCGAGAAGGGTAATTATAATTAAAATTCGATGATAAATGATCGTATATATTAATCTAATCGATCGTAAAATGATCGAAATTCAAAGAAAATATAAAAAAAAAGAAATAAAAAATGAAATTAATTATTTAAATTAAAACTAAAATAAAAAATAAAATCAATTCCCTCCATATTTGTTTTTCTTTGGGTGACAAATTAAGAAAATTTTCTTCCTGAAAGCGATGTAAATATCATGCTATCTTGGCCTCAAATATTCCAAAGCCGCGTGGGGCGTGGCGCTGTCCTCTGTCAGCGTGGTTTCTGCGATATCTAGCATAAATGGCGGTTCTGAGCCTCCCGGCCGGTGGTTCAGCGATATGTGCAAATTACACGGCCTCATTATGTTCCCCAGCTTTTCTTTGGTAGTGAAATGTAGAATGTATTTGGTTGGGCAAAAAGCCTATGTTAGCTAAATTGGACTTATATTTGTTCCCAGACAACTCCACAGTCTACAAGGACACCGATGATGTGTTGTTGACAAAGATCGGTCGGGTTAGATTCATTACCTCCTCATTAAGCGGACGGGGGCATGACGACGGACGACGGAACCATGGGATATAGATGGGCGTCAGCGTTCCCACAAAATGTTTTAAATTAAAATAATAAATTTCATAAGTTCTAAGCTCCACTCACCGATTATATCACCGTTCTTTAACGATTATTTATGTCGAAGTGCTCTACCGGGAGGAGGAGTAATTAACTATAGGAGCTTTCTCATGAAACCTAAAATCAGATATATAAAGTTCTCACCAAATGAGAGCGAAATCTCAGGTAGTGTCTTATCTACTATTCATCTACCTTAATTATCATGTACTTTAAATATCTCTTTCCTTTTTTCTGAAAGAGGTCGGTGGCGAATTTTCGGATCCTACGGGGCTCCCCTCATATGAGAAATGAGGGGCTATTTATAGATTGGAGGAGTGACGTCTCTATAAGTACATGCAAAATCCGAACCACTCCTCTCCATCGGACGGCTCAGGATGATTCCCTTGATCATATGATGTATTTTGTGTATTTGAATGCTCAAATGATGTCAGAATTATGAGATCTTGGGCTTGTTAGATCCGGCTCGTCAAGACGCTTGATTTGACTATAAACACTCCATGTTTAAGTCGATTGATAATAAGCGTTTGATTTGGGTTAGTCTTGATTGAGATCAGTTCTTTCACGTTAAGATTCGTCTTCGGAGTGGAATTTTCAGGGTCATATCAAATGTCAATCATGCCAAAAAGCTTCTAGGATTTAATGCCTTCATGATTTACTAAATTTGGATTTGCATGATTCACTGAATCCTACTTGTGGCCAAATAGTTTTATTGCGGATATGATTCATAGGTGCTTGCACGAATGCTGGGTGTTCAGAATAATCAATAAGTTTTTTTCTTTATAAGTTTAACTTGGAACTGCCGCTCATTAAGTGATTACAAAATTAACCTAGCAGCATCCTATAGTTTTACAAGAAATCCATGGGATTTTGTAGTCTTTTCTTGAACCAATATTTATTTCATATTTCTTGCACCGGATTCCCTATATTTTTGTTTTTTTTTTCTTTGAGGAAGTATCTTTGTTTTGTTGTTACATGGTGGTGTGCTTTCAGATTGTGAAGGAAGATTTGACTTTTTAGTGATGTTTTAGCTGAAAATTTTTATTTGCATCTTGTTTTAAGCCCAATAGAAGCATTCAAGTGAGATAATTGAATTGATGTTGAAAATTTTTTGTTGGGTTAATTCAATTGTGCTTCTACTTTTGTTTGACAGTTTTACTGAAAAATATAGTGTGCTCTTGTGCTTGCAATTAGTTGAGAAGCTGTAAAGAGTGGCCATGATATATTTTAAAATGCACTTATACTACTATTTTATACTTATTAATCACATTTTCATTTGCCTATATCCACATAAATATTTATGAACTTTGCCTTTAAATTATTGTGCTCACCTAGAACTTTGCCTTTGCCAATAAGATATTTATTGTATGAAATGTTTTCATACCCATTGATCTGAGAATCAAATCAGTAGGGGATCAATTAGTTATCTATGATCACTATTTGAGTATTAGATCATGAAAAGATCGAAGGGGTTGGGTTCATTGAACTTTTAATGACTTGATTTTTTAATGGAGGCAACTAATATTGTTAAGTCTCCAATAACATTATTGAGATCATGGGGAAGTCAGCTGGAGCTCATATTGATGATTGGATTATGAATTAAACATCATCTAAGGGAGATTAAGGCCCTAGAAGTTGGTCCGTTAATTCAAAATACAGGATCATAAAGAAGAGTTTGAATATTTTGAATTTATTTGGATAAGCTTAGTTTTTTATTCTAGATTTGGAATAAGGGTAAATGATGTTGGAATTAACATTTAATTTGAAGCATCAAATTGCCTTCCAGGTCTTTTAGAATGGATTAAAATCTTAATGCCTGATGTAGCCGTTGTATGTTTCCTACTAGGAATTAGGGCAGATTTAATTGAATCACCAGATGATGATTCAGACTGAGAGAACCAATCTTATTTGAAGTAGTTTTAGGTGCAATCTCTCATGTTTGTTGTTCTGTATATAATTAAAATACATAATAATGAGTTCCAATTACTGAGCTTTGCTGAGATTGGAAATGTTATTCTTACTTTCTTCTTTCCGCTAAAACATCCATATTTATCTGAATGGTGCATCACTATCCAAGAAGGAAATGAACTCACTGTAAGGTGTGATATTTTCTAATATTGGTATATATAATTCAATTCCACTTAAATTTAAGGAAAATTTTATAAGATGGTGGCAAGATGCAATGACTTATGTGCGAGAATGTTGGCCAATAAAAGAAGCATAAAGAAGTTAAGTGTTATATAGAGATGAGGAGGCTCGTGGATGATTGACTTTACTCTTAGAGATAAAATCTGAAATGAGTATGTTCGGAAAAAGGTTGGAGTAGCTCTAGTGGCAGATAAGATTAGTGAGAGTCGCCTTAGATGGTTTGGCCACATAAAGCTTTGCGTCGATGACCGTTAGAAAGTAGATCATTAGATTTGCCTATATTAAGAAAGGTAGAGGTACCTAAAAGATTTAGTTAAGATGTATAAAAATGACCTTAGTATACTTGAATTAAATGAGAATTTGACACATAATAGACACAATGGAGCGAAGGATTCATGTAGCCATAGTGGGATAAAGGCTGGTTGGTGTTGTTGTTATTGTTGGTATATATAATTTAGTAGCGATTGCCTAACCTTCTTGAGATTAAGCATTCATTCCTTGTTTCCTGCTTCTAATAACATTTGACCCATATGTTTCATTCTTTTTTAATTTCAGATGATGCACTAAATAATCTTTGGACGAGTTGTTACGTCAGCTTATCTACTTCATTCCTGAAGTTATTACAGGTTATCAAACATTCATTCTTAATAATCTATTGCGTACAATTCTAACGTGAAAGTGTTAGTAGAAGACCACTGCAATGGTTGCTTCCTTCTCATTACTGGATTATTGCTACTGGTGTTCTTCAAAACAAATTGAAAGGAAGGCAAAACACCGCACAACTAGTAATCTCCCACCTAATATTTTCATGTTGAATTTTGCTCAAATTTGATTTGAATAGGCTTTATAAGCATCACATTTTTTTGAGATATTTACAATATAAATTTTAATTAATTAGCCGTATATTGTGTTCATCTCAAAGCAAATATGATGATTATAAAATTCATTTTAATCAAGTTTGAATCAAGATATTCTAGCTCAAAATTGTTCCATATATATATTTATATCTTTTGCTGCTTTTTAATTACCTTTGATTGTCTCATTTGAGATGCAAGCAGATGAATCACAAACAAGAAGTCCTTCCATCGCAGCTTCTCAGGAAGTTTTACTTTGTAGACGTCTTACTGTTCTATGCAGCAGCCTTACATTGGTTTCTTTATCTTCTTCACCAATAAAAGCTGAAGAGAAAAAAGAAAAGGAAGATGAGGGTGATAATGGAATTATTGGTGGAATCACTTCTCTGTTTAATCCCAATGAGAAAACAAAGACCGGAAAAGTTCTGCCAAAGTCTTACGTGAAGGCTGTCAGAGTAGTGAAAACTCTCAGAGAATCACTTGAGGAAGATGCAAAGGATGTTGCCAAGTTTAGGAGAGCTGCTGATGCTGCAAAGGAAGCTATAAGAGCATACCTAAATGGTTGGCAAGGCCAGAAAGACGTTGCTACGGAGGTATTCCCATATCATCTTTCTCATCTATATATATATAAGAACAATAAGATAGACAAGAAAAATTAGAGAGAGAGAGAGAGAGAGACATTTACTCTAATTTTCATTTCTTTTTATTATTGTGCATGCTATTTTGTTCTTTCTATTTCATGCAAACCGTTTATTTTCCTGTAGCATCAATTAAAATCATTTCACAAAAAAAAACTTGTGACAAAAAAAATTTGTTTCAGGAGCTTTTTTTTTTTTTTTTTTTTTTAGTTTTATTTATTTATTTATTTCAGGAATCATATGCTGCGCTGGAAAAGGCCATAAGATCACTGGCAAACTTCTACTCAAAAGCTGGTCCTTTTGCTCCTCTTTCTGATGAGGTGAAGGCAAACATTCTCGAGTATTTGAATACAGCTGATGCTAATATATGAGGTATTAACCATTATATACTTTTTATTCTTCTTTTTGTGCGTTGTGCTTATCCTTTATCCAATCTTGCTGAAGTAATTATGAGAAGGAAACGAAGTTATTTTTTGCTGAATAAGGCTCTTCTAAACAAAAGTTCAGAATCTTAGAATTCGTTTGAAATTTGATTTCCTTTGATTTTGAGTTAATTTTAAGCTTCATTTTGAACTCAAAATTGATTTATAGTTTGCTTTGATTTGTTCATGTTTTAATTTCAGAAAAATAAATATAAATATTTTTTAAATATCTAAATATCTATCATAATGCATGTATAATATATTTGTTTGTATAAATATCTGTTTATGATCAGATTTTTCTTTTTAAAATATCTTCGTAATGTTCAAATCTGCTGAAGTTTAGCTAAATCTAGTGGTAACATGCATTTTGCATTTTATTTTGTTTTTTTGTTCACTAAGTTTGTAAGATGACATTTTATTCTTAATTAAGTGCTGTTTGGTTGGCCCTTTTCGGTGAAAAATGAAATATTTACATTTGATTAAGCCTTTAGTTCAAATTCAGTGATACAAAATTTTATCTGTTTTGAACGATTTTACTTTACACTAATCAATATAAAGTGCGTCGTTGCCTGCAAGCCAACCGGACGTATGTTATCGTTATCACCCATCGTCGTTCATATAGTCACATCACTCCTGCTTACCGCCACCACCTTTCGCCCACCATCATTCATCACTTGGCTCGCCATCAATCACTTTTGAGATTTACTTTAATTTTACTTAAATTAAACACAAAATCAAAATCTTGAATTTGATTTACATCTATTCAAATAATCATAAAATATTTCAAATATATTATATTTATTTTACATTAATTTTGTTCACATAATATTTATTTTTTAGTCAACTAAACTGCCCCTTAATTTAAATCCCGCCTACAACTATTGTCTTTAAAATTAAAATCGAAGAATCTTCTTTTGATTATTACTAAATTCGAGTTACCATATCAGCTTTTTCAAGTCTTAGTTGAGTTTTAAGGCAATTTCAGGGTTTATGAAATATTCTTAATAATTATAATTATTATTTACATAAAATATTCAAAAATATATTATCTATCTCGTTAATTTTAAATTAAATTAAATCTATTGGGATATTTAAGCATATAATGTTAAAAAATTCTGTATTGATTAACGCCCAAAATAACGTGATTTTATTGTTAATTTAGATATTTAGATGAAATTTATATAAAATGGAGCCGTTGAAGTAATATGCGAAATTTATAACAGTCCTAATTTTAAATTATATACGAAATTGCTACAAGTTATTTTATGTGAGTTCTTAATATCTTCAGATGATTAAATTCGAACAGTTAATTAAGAATTTTTATAAATATCACATAATTTTTATATATTTATATTGTGAAATTTACATTAATAACAAAATTTTAATGTTTTATGATAAATATTTTGAAGATAGAATATACTTATGCATAAAAAAATGTTATATATATGCGCTATATTCACTCGTTTCTTCACTCTCTGAATTTCTCTCATTTTATTAATAAATAAATATAATATATTTCGTGGCTTTTATGTAATGGAGTTTATTCAAATGATACCAACAAAAATATCATAATTTATTTGTTAAAAAAAAATAAACTTCTTTGGAGTTTAAGACGAGAGAATGAAAAAAAAAAAAAAAAAAAAAACCAGATTTTGATTATTATAGCAAATTTATCATCATTATTTATTTTATCATCATTCATTTTTTAAAATAAAATATATATTTTAAAATATAAAAAATTGTTAAATAAATAAATATTTGATTTTAAATATTAAATATGTAAAATATGTATGTAAATCTTTTAATTATTATATATTATGTATGTAAATATAAAAAAAAACAGATTTTGAAGCTATTTGCCTGATTTTAATTTTTTAAAAAATCCGATTCATACTTAAATTTGACCCTTTTCTTTATCCGAATGCTAAAAACAGCTTATAAAAAAAAAAAAAATTTTAAAAAAGTTTATTATTTATAAACAGTTTCTGATCACTTATTAAGTAATTTATATTTAGCTCATTCTTTAACTAAATAAATTAAACATGAATAGATAATTCAAGTATCATATATAAATCATTTATTCGATCGTATTTAACTTAATTTAGTTAGAAATAAAAAATTATATTATTATTATAATTATTATAATTATTATTTACAGTGCATGATCTGTAAAATAAAATTATAAAAAAAACTGTACAAACGAACCGCAGCAGTCCATTTAACCGCTGGACCGCCAGCTGTCGCACAGGACAAGCCGCTCATCACCACGTGTTACTCAAATTCCCCACGTGTCAAAATATTCTTTTTTAACTTTGCCTATAAATAAACCGCTGCAGCAAAACCCACCAGCGAACTCCACATCAACGGAACCCATTTCCAACCATGAGCCAGAATCAGCAACCGCGACGCACCTCCGACCATGTCGACGATGCCATCAAGTACGGCGACGTGTTCCCCGTCCAAGGCAACCTCGCCGGAGAACCCATCCGACCCCGAGACGCCGCCCTGATGCAGACAGCCGAGAGCCTGCTCACCGGCAAGAACCAAAAAGGCGGGGCTGCCTCTGTCATGCAGTCCGCCGCCGCCATCAATGAGCGCGCTGGTCTCGTAGGACACGACGATTTCACCGGCGAACCTGCCATCGAAGGAGTCACCGTCACCGAAACAGAGACTCCCGGCCGCCGCGTAGTCAGCGAGAGAGTCGCCGGCCAGACCGTCGTCAGATTCGCCGTGCCGACTGCGCAGCCGGCGGAGGCCGCTGTCGGGCGGGAAGATAACTGTGGGTGAGGCGCTGGAGGCGGCAGGGATCATTCAGAGTGATAAGCCCGTGGAGCAGAGTGATGCTGCGGCAATACAGGCGGCGGAGGTGAGGGCGATAAGAATGACTGCGCCGGCAGGGATGGCGGCGGCGCAGTCGGCGGTGGAGATAAATTCTAGGATTGCGAGGAGGAGGACAAAATTACAGTCGGGTTGGTGCTTAAGGTAAAATTTTCAAATGATCTTACTGCTTCCTGTCTTGTTTTAAGCATTCAGCAATCAAATTTTTTGCCAAAATTTGATAATCTTAACTAAATCTTAACGATTGTAGAAATACATTCAATTAGAATCTTATTTTGAGATGAAATTCGATTCGACGGATAAAATATCAATTTAGAGTGCTTATAATCGATGCATGTGTTGTGGAGACTACAGAATGCGACGTCGAAGCTGGCTGCGGACAAGGAGGTGACGAGGGAGGACGCTGAAGGGGTGGTGGGAGCGGAGATTAGGAATAGAGCCGACTTAAAGACGGTGGCTGGCGGTGTCGCCGACTCGTTCACGGCGGCGGCCCGAATCAACGAGACCATGAATAATGTTTAATATATTTATTTTCTCGGAAGAGAAAACATAAGTTTTTTAGTTGTGCTGGACTAGCTATGGAGAATGTTGCATAAATAAATATTGATAATCGAGAGTGTTATCCATGTTTTTTTTTCTTGAATAATATCTTAATGATGTTTATTTTGTGATTAAATTTTATCATTACTGTCTAATGAACAATATTTAGTCATCTGAAAAGTGATATTTTGGTTAACATTTTAAAAATCGGATCGAAGAAAATCTAAACTTTCACTGCAGTTGAATCAAATGTAATAAAAAATATTAAAATTATTTTAATATAATTTAAAATATATAATAATTATATTTTTATTATATTATATATATATATATATATATATAATTTTTATTAATTTAAAATTTATAATAATTATAAATTTTATTCTTAAAATCATAGTTTTGATATTTTTCATTTTCATAGTATTAACATCTTACTATCTATATATGATATACCGATATTTTAAAAAATTAAGTATTTAGTATCCATTTAGTATTCGATAAATGTCGGACATGGACACATGGACACGGCTCAGACACGTCTTCGACATGTGTCGAATATGACGGAAAAGTGTGATTAAATTAATAATAAAAAAATTAAAGGGACACATATATCTTAAATAATTGAATCAAAATTATATAAAAGTATTTTTAATATAATTTATTATATTTTAAATTATTATGGAAAGTTTTAGAAATTTAGAGAATGATATTTGAATAAAAAAGAATGAATAATAAGATATATTTATTATAAATAATTAAAATTTTAAATTTAGAATTAATAAATTTTATTCATTAAAATTATTAAAATATAATAAAATAAATTACTTAAATAATATATATATATATAACTTAAATCATTAATTAAAAAATTTTAATTAAATGATTTTTTTAATATTTTATCTATTTTATTTATACATATTATTTTTAATTATTATTTTAATGTCGTGTTCAACATATGTCCATATCCTGTATTTTTAAAAATAGAAGTTTGTATCTGTACATCATAACTAATTGAAGAAATTTTTAAAATAATTATTAAATAATTATTAATTATAATTTTAAGTATATTTAAAAAAATTCAGTTTATGTACAGTCGTCCCATCAGTGGGGATTGATACCTCATCGTTGAGATGAGCCGCCGCCACTTATAGAGGCGACTTCTGAAGCTCGCTGATCATCGGCGGCTTTATCCGATCGTGATTATCAGGCGGCTCTAAATAGCGCTAATCGCCCAATAAGGGGGCGACTTTCCTGCTATTATTTTTTTTTGAGAAAGGAGATGTGTTTTTTACAACAGTTGCATTTGCCTGGAGTTTGCATATAAACTCTACCAGATATATGCTAACATCAAATTTAAATTAGTTTACAGGAAGTTGTTGTACTACTAAACAAATTATACAAAAAAAAAAATATTCATATCTTAAGTAAACCCATTTACAAATGCAGAAAATATAAAATTATAAAAATAGTTAGTCACAAATACACAATACAAATGCATCTCAGATATTATTATTACGACGGCGTCTATATGCTATCGCGACTATATGAAGTGTAGTGCATATGGCGCAATGGGCGATCGCGGTGATGGGAGACATCATGTGGTCTCGATCCGGCCGCAACTTCGACCCCATCTTTGATCGAGTCTCCTAAAGGCACCCAATCTTGTGAAGGTGTAACGTATGGTCGGTGAGCTCTCAAAAGTGGAAGACCCTGGATCATCATAAGTAGATAAACCTACACCCATGTCTGCCGCCTGTGTAGTCAGAGCTGAATTGTGGCCATGTGACATATGCTCTACTGTGATGTGCTGGAGTCTGTAGTCGCTGATGTGAGTTCTCAATCTCATATCATGACATATCTTCTCATATTTATTTATAGCCAACTGAATTTCAGTCAGGCGCCTAAAGAAAGGCTGAAAATGTCCTCTGTCGCTAAGATATGCTCCGCCTATATGAAACAAGTTTAAGATAGCTAAAAAAATTTGTAGATTGTAGTATTATCTTAACATATGCTCTTTCGTGTGTTGGGATAATATGTCGGTGGATCAATATCGCCTTAAGCAAATACTATGAATCCCATGAACCATAACATGTCGTTGGAGGGCTTGCTATACGTCAGCATAAGTATCATCTATCACATCAATTTGATCTCTGTAAGCCTCCCAAGTAGCGATGTGCTGGTGATGGTACTGAATCCAATCGGTATCAACTTTCCCTCTGTCATCAACTATTTTAAAGCTGGGATCCATCGGAGAGACAACAATGCGTGGTAAGTTACCAAACTGACAAAGAACTTTGTTAGGAAGGTGTCACTCCACCCTCTTCCAATTGATCAGGGGAACACGTGCTAGCCATACAACCTCATCAGCAAGGAAAATATCAGACAGACGAGCCATAATCAGAATATCGTACGGCTCCCAAGTCACCTGCATGTTTGAGTGGTTGTTTCATAGAATATCGTATGATAAAATTCAGATAAAATATGTTTTAATATTTAAGAGTTGTACCTGGCTCAATAGTAGTCCATCAAGCTCATCCCGAAAATTTTAATATTTCCAAATGACATCTGTCGCACATATCGTTTGTTCCACCTAAGTAAACTAATTTTCATATACAAATCGATTACTTACCTTATTAAAACAATTGAAAAACAGTTTAGTTTTCTGACCGATGCTCAGTCCATCAAGATCCTTAGGGTATGAGACATGTAATGTTGGTCTCTTTACATGAAGTCGCTCCTAAGACCAGATCTCGAGCAACTCAAGATAACCAGCCATATTGGCCCTCCTTGGTCTAGTAGACTCATGCAGTTCCTATAGATGTGTCAACACTACGCCCTCGAGAATGTCTTTGAATGTATCTAGATCTTCTAGCAAAGGTGGTGCACCAGTGCACCTCACGAAAGTATCTAGAAGTAAGAAACTCCCTAGAAGGAATATCACATACGCTCGTAAATGTCTGTTGAAGTCCATATCTGCAAGGTCTGTGTAGGACTCCCTGAAAAATGTCTAGCGTTGCCATCTAAGCGGCATACAAGTCTGAGCGTGTGTCTGCCTCATCTGGAATGTAGAATGGATTGTTGGGTCGACCGGGTCATGATATACAGTGCCTACAATGGGGTGCCCACCTAGTAGCTCATCGCAGTAGTCGGACCAACTCTACCACCGCTTCCCCTCTCCAACTACAATAGGTCCGACGATCGGTAGACCATCTATGCGCAATCCCAAGATCATTGCAACGTCTTGCAATGTCACAATCATCTCGACGAAATGTAAAGTGTTGGTCTAGGAGACCAACGCTCAACTTTGTCAAGAGGTGATGGTCAAGTCTAACGATTATGCATCCGGCTAACACAATGAAGCCCCTCGCTGAGCGCTATGAGCACAAGGCGTAACGGGCCACTCCCTAAGCATAAGAAGATGTGAAGCTGCCTCCAAAATAGTACCCTACAATATAAAGAAATCACTATTAAGCTAGGTGATCAATTAAAATATTTTGATAAAATGAGCTTGAAAGTAAATTCATACCAAATCTAGATGCACGACCTATATACGTCACGGGTAAGGCTATCTTTGGGATAGACCTCAAGGTGATGCAGTGCGTCATTGACCATCTCAGCACGCCTCCTATACCGACGTCTAGTCGACACGGAAAGGCTCTCGACCATCGTACTGTCAAAAAATAAAATGGGACAATGTTAGAAGACAGTAATATTAAAATTATGTAAAAATATGCAAGAAACATGCAAATCCCTAAACTTTATGTACTTGATATTTTGCTACACTATCCATACTAACCTTCTACTAATAGGGTTGTGTGGGCACGATGTTCGATAATGACCAACTAATTTGCAAAAACACATGAGAGTCTTGCATCGGTCTGTGTGTTTTTTATATCTACTTGACCATGGTCTGCCTGATCTTACTTTAAAAGTTGGTAGTAGCAAAGGATAAAGTCCCCGCTCCGCATCGAAGTCTGATCAGTTATTTCGATCTAGTAGAACATGAAAGTTCACAGAATATGTACACCCATACATTGCCATGGTGTAATATCTTGACACATAAGTCAAATGATTCATAAATCGCTCATTGCTGAAACAATAGGCAACAGCTATTGTTTGCACATAATGAACCAGAGCCATGACTCATTATTTTCAGATTCAACTACAGTGAAAGCAATCATAAATAATCCATTATTGACATCAATATCAATAGCTGTGAGTAACGCACCGTGATACTTTCCTAGTAGGAATGTTCCGTCCATGCTCAAAATAGGACGACAAAATTCTCAACCTGAAAATTGATGATCCAAATACCCAAAATAATCTCTAAAACTTGCATATATTTGATGATAAAATTTTGTAAAGCTTCATAGCAAGCGAGCATAATGAATCCATGAATAGGCAAGAAGCGGTTCGAGTCCTCCCGCCAAATATTGCTCTCGATACTACGCCCGCATCCCAAGCCTTCATGTAAGATACTTTAATATTAAATTTTGATTCCATCTATCCAATGATCTCCCTTGGCTTCAAGTCTATTTGATTCGCATAACTGACATTATGAAATAACTAATGAACTTAGAAGTACATTGCCGATGTCTAGAACTACTGATAGTGCTTATGCATGTGTGCGGTGCACCTAACGTTGATATCCTACAAGCGCCTCCCAACCTTTTGCTCCTGCTACAGTGCATGCGTCATTGACAAGATCTGCTAGGATTGTTATGTTATGCACATATAATAGTAAAATTTTTTTGATTTGAAGTGATGGTAAGAAATTGAACATTACCAGTATTGACCAACCACTTACCTACAAGCTCTTTCTTATTTAAAAAACACATACCTTCATATAATGGAACTTATGTCATCGAAAAACATGAATTATCGATGAACCATCAATGTCATCCCAATCTTTTGTGGTTTGTCATGTGCGGACATAGTCGTTATTGTAGATCATAGCATCGTCATTTGAAAAATTCCAGATTGAATGATTCTGAATAAGTTCGTGACCAACATTAGTGTCACATAAATTGGTATTACCAAGGAAAGAATCCTTTTCAGCATCGCTATCATCATATGCATTGCTCGATTCGCTATTCATTGTGTCGTACTCGTCATAAGACAGTACTCTAGATGCACTAGGTTGTTCATGCAATCGTGCTTCACCAGGCAGCTGAGTTTTGTGTCAACAAAGTTATAATCCTTAAAAAAATAAAAGATATGATGAACCATAAAATAAAGATGATAACATTGTTGTTGAGGTAATTACTAACCTTACTTAAAGTCATAGTAGTGTTGTGGGTACATTGTTGACAAAGTGAAATCATTTGCATAATTAGATGGAACATTATGTTTGTATGAGATCAATATATTGCGGTTGCAGCGGTACATTGTATTGACTTCCACATAAAGAACTAATGTCGGCGGGAAGCTTCTGATCTTCGACTTCATCATTAAAATCGTAGATGTTATGTATCCCGCGCCGACAAGGAAACGACACGTTAGCTCCATTATGAAATTATCAACGTCATAACGTAGAGATCTAAGTACTTTCTATTTTAAATCTTTTAAGCTTGCATGACACGAGACTTGCATTGGATAATTTTTGCACATCTTGGAATAAACGATGTTAACGTCGGTTGTCCGTCTAGAAGAGGATCAATGAAACGAGCTCCTGACTCATCCTAATATATGTTCAGCAACCAACCTATAGTGTTGAATGAATAAAATGCAAAACTAATATTTCACTAAATCACCTTGAATATCAGTTATGGAATAATATGATTGTTGTGCAAAGAAGGTAACTAATATTCATGAGTTTTTAATACATCTTCCATGATTCAAAGTTCTAAAATTTGCAATATAAATAAATTTAGATCAGGGAAGAGTTTATTCATAGAAAATAGGTTGGTTACAATCAAAGTTTCGGATTAGAAAGATCAAATTGAGTTATAACAAACCCAATTCCAGTAAGGATAATGAACCATCATCAATTCTAATAATAAATCTCTTATTGTATGATTTATAATTTTTAAATTTGACATATCACACTTCATGTACTCAGAGGTACTAGCATCTACAATCCATGAACCTTGCTTAAAATAAAATTAAGTAAATGAAGTGACTAATATGATTCTCAGATTCCAATTTCTACAAGGTCATGCTTCAACCCAATAGTAATTGAAGTGAACAATGATGACTAAACCTCATAAAAGAAAACAAAAAACAAAGCAAGAACAAGATGGCACCTCTGAACAGGATTAGTACCATTTTAAAATAGAATTAAGTAAATTCATCATGAAAGATCTTGAGCAATCTACAAAAAAATCTTGAGGGGAGGGTCGTGTGAGCTGGTGCCGAGCTTAAGGAGCTGGAGCCGAGGGTCCTACATGAACTTTTAGTGCACGGTGGAGCCGGGACTTGGCGGTGGAGCCGGAATTTGAAGGTGGAGCCGACCACCGATTGCGTGGGGAGCTCACGTCCGGGCGTTGTCGGGAAAGAAAAAATATGCAGGGTCTACACACCACAAGCGGATTATTTAGAAACATAGCCGTCGCGATAATCGGTCGACCTCCAAAAGCCATCGACGATTATCGGACGGCCAATCATCGCTCTATAAGTGGCCGATGACTTTAAAGCCCTCATGAGGTGGGCTTACCATGAATAAATAATACCTAAACTGAAATTTTTTTAATATACTTAAAATTATAATTACTAATTATTTAATACTTATTTTAAAAATTTCTTCAAAGCTAACTATAGTTGTCATTAGGCTCAAATTTGCTCTCTCTCTCTCTCTCTCTCTCTCTCTATATATATATATATAATAAAATTTTGGGTCTGCTCTGAAGGTATTATGTACAAATGGTCCATAATTCTGAAGCCACTTTCAACTAAATCACAAGACCAGAGCTTCACTGTAACCTGAGAACAATGAGGATCGTGCCAAAATCTGGATTAATCCAACAAATATGTTAATAACTCGCCCAATTTCCTAACAGAGTAATCACAGCCAAAGCAATAATAAATCACCAATAATCCCCACAAGAGCACTGGCAATCCCTGAATCTATGAAACCTCACATTATCCCTCACTATGATCTCTCTCCCAACAATCTTTGAGATGAACTTGATAGCCTGATGGCAATCTCCGCACACCCTGAGGTTCTTGTTGATCCTTATGGCCGCCCCACGAGGAATGCAGATGAGGCCGAAGGCCAGGGCGAGCTTCTCGCTGTGCTGATAGACCTCCGATTCCTTCTCTTCGTCCTCGAGCTCGTAGAGGGCGAACCGAGTGTCGGGAGTGTAGCCGGCGGCCGCCATCCTTCGCTCAGCCAGCAGCGCCTGGATCTCAGCGTTCCTTTCGTGGCTGGTGTCCTTCGCCTGGAAGACATGGACCTCGTTCTTCCAGGTTATCCAACTGCAGCCGGGCTCTTTCTTGATTCCTACATCCTTCATTTCCTTTCGCACATCTATGGATTCCTCCCACCTGAATCGAAGGCATCAGTGAGATTAGGAGAATAAACAAGGATGCACAACAGTTATACTGAATGAATATCGACTGGGTTAGGTCTTTTTTTGTTCACCTAATCAAAATGTATGATATGTGAAAGCCATTTTAGCTTGAGTAGAAATATTCTTCTTGAAAATGATAAGCTGAAGCAACAAGAATCTCTCTCACCTTCCAGCCGAGGCAAATATATTTGATAGCAGGACATGATTGCCAGAATCATAAGGATCAATTTCAAACAGCTCCTCTGCTGCGATTCTCGTCTTCCCATGCATCCTACAGGCATTAAGAAGCGCCCCCACACTGAAACAGATGGCTTCATCGGCATCTTCTTGATAATCTCATAGGCCTTCTCCTCCATTCCCGCCCTTCCAAGTAAGTCCACAACACAGGCATAGTGCTCATTCCTCCGCTTAATTCCATATATCTCCTCCATCTTCTCAAACAGGTACATCCCTTCCTTTAATCTCCCTCCTCTCGCACAAGCCGACATCAGACTCACCAGAGTAACATAATTCGGAACTTCACCAGTCCTCGTCATTTCATCGAACTCTGAGAGCCATAGAAGCGTTCCCTTGGGCCGCGTAGCCGCTGATCATAGCGTTCCACGTGACAAAGTTCCTCTCAGGCACCAATTCGAAGACTTGCTCTGCTTCCTCAATGCTCCCGCACCTGCCGTACATGTCGACTAAAGCGCTGCCGACGAATATGTTTCCGTCGATGCAGGACCGAACCGCCACGGCGTGAAGCGACCGGCCGAGCTCAAGGCCGGAGAGGCCAGAACAAGTGGTGAGAATGCTCGAGAGCATGAAATCAGTGGGGATAAGTCCTTCCTTCTTGTTGCAAGGTAGAGACGGAACGCCTCTTCTTCTTCCGCGTTCTGAACGTGCACCACGATCATAGAGCACCATGAGACGTCGTTCTTTAAGGTCATGCTATCAAAAACCTGCCTTGCTTCAACCACGCAACCACATTTTCCGTAGAAATCAACCAATGCGTTTCCTACGGACACATTGGTGTCGAACCCGAATCTAATGATGAAGGAATGGAGCTGAGATCCGAGCCAGAAGTACTCCACCGAGGCGCAAGCGTTGAAGACGGCACAAAAAGAGACCTCATTGGGATTTTCGGTAGTCAATCGAAGGCGAACGAATGCGTCCAAAGCAGCTTCTGGAAAACCTTCGAGAATTGCATTGGTCATAATAGCATTCCAAGCGACTACATTTTTCTGAGGCATTTCATCGAATAGGTGGCAGTAGAAAAAAGTCTTGGTACATATCGACGGCGGCGGAGATGACAAAGACGTCAGAAATGAGGCCTGATTTAAGCGAAAAGGCATGTAGCTGGAGACCGGCGAGGGGACAACGTAGGCAAGCCGCGGCTTTGAGGAGGGAAGGGAGAGTGAAGTCGTTGGGGCGAACGGAGGAGCGGAGGAGGAGGGGGAAGAGGTTGAGGGCAAGGAGAGGGCGGTTGTTTTGGGCGGCGCCAGAGATGAGGGCGGTGAAGGATACGACGGAGGGAGAGGGGTCGAGGGAGAGGAGGTGGAAGGCCGGAGAAGGGAGGTCGAGCTTCGCATACATGTTGATGAGGTGGTTTGAGAGAAAGGAAGGGAGGGGAAGAGGGTAGAGTGATTTGATGATCTGAGCATGGGTGGAACGTCCGAGGAGAAGGGATCGGGAGGAGACGGCGAGCTCGACGGCGCTGGCGAGCGCCTGTGGGCCGGTGGCGAGGATAGAAGCCATGGGGTCATGGCGCGGGAGTAAGGAGGGAGAGTTGAGAAAGAATTAGGCGCGCTGTAGGGGCAGTGGGAAATCGTCCATTATCTATTTTCAATGGGGACGTGGGTTTAGCAGTTAATTAATATCAAATTATAATTCTTATAGCTGAAAAATTATAAATTGGTTTATTAGTTAAGAATTAATTATTATACCATTATAAATTGGTTTATTCGTTAAGAATTAATTATTTATGGTATAATTAAGAGGTAAGATAAGAGTAAAATGGATCTTTTCTAATGATTAATAATTAATTTCTCTTATTTGTGATTAAGATAAGTTCAAAGTATATTTAAATATTTATTAACTGAAAGTTAATGTGCCTAACAGTTCATAATTAATTAATAATATCAGTAATTCATTTAAAATACAGGAGTATTTACATACATATCACACAACTTTTATATATTTACATATCCAACACTTAAATATCAATATATATATAAATATATATATATATATATATATATATATATATATATATATATATATATATATATATATATATATATATAACACTCTAATCTTTAATATCACATTAATCATCATTCACTTTTTAAAAATAAATATCTAATTTTAAGTGTTGAATATATAAATACATAAAAATAGTGTAGTGTGTATGTAAATCTTCTTAAAATATATTATATTAGTGAATTGGAGAATTTTACAGTCCAATTATTAATAATTGATGATGATTTAAGTCAAATTATGATATATTAGAATATCCCAACTAAAAGTTGATCAATATAGATCTTAAAAATATCTTATTCACTTAAATAAAAAATAATTAAATTTGAAAAACTCACATAACACATTTAAAACTTAAAATTTCATATTTATAAAAATAGCATTTTTTTTCTATATCTAAAAGTGCATTCACTTTAAAAGACAATGATATTACTATTTTTGATGTAATAACAAAAATATAAGTGCTATTTAAGTGAATATAAAAATTTAAGTATTTCATATATAAATATATAAGATTTATGTGCTATGTACATAAATGTCCCTTAAAATTTATATTGGCAAAATTTTTAAACTAAACATCATTACAGATTTAATTAACTAATTAGGCAGGATAAAAAAAAAATTAACAAATAAAATAAGCCCTAACTCCTGACTAGCTAATTAATTTTTTTTTTAAAATAATTAACAACCCCGCTCGAACATATCGTTCATTAGGTCGAATTTACGTAGTTAGTGTCTTTGGAAAGATAATGAAAAATTATACAACTTTTATGTTGACATCTTTCGACGAATCTAGCCCGTTGAGCCGCAGTTTTTGTAAATGTGTGAGATGTGAAGTTGCAAAAAATAACAATATTGATGTAGCCCTCGTTTTTTGGCCATATCAGGCTAATCAGTTGTCGGATTTTGGCGTGTTTAGCATCGTTGGAAAGATAATAACAAATTTTATAACTTTTATGTTGATACCTTTTGACGGATCTCGCCTGATTTTTGCCAATGTATTTTTTTTTAAAAAAAAGTAGAGTCTATATATTTGAAATAAAAAAATTTGGCGCAAAAAATTAAAAATATTACGATAACACTCGCTCTTAACACAATGCTTGTTGAATACATATGATTTTTTGATAATATTAAACATTGTAAGTGTATTAATTTTTTCTGATGAGTCTAAATAGTTGTGAGTTAACCAAATAAAACTAAATTGATAACAAACAAAGTATAATTGCAATTTGAATCAATAAGTAGACATAACAAATAAAAAAAACAGATACGACTACATGACATAAAGTTCCAAAAAAAAAAATACAACTATCGTCGTCGATGTCTGCGCGGTGGAATCGCATCGCTACCAGGAGTGTAATGAGATGGTGGTCGACGCGGCCGATCACGCAAATGATGCTGACGATCCTCCTCCTCGCCCACACTGCCATCGGTTGTTGCGAACATCCCAAGTCCAGTAATATGGTATCTCGGAAGCTCGAGATGGCAACGAAGTACCGTGGTACGCATATGTCGGTGTCATGTGGAATGACGGCGGAGCATATAAGTGGATCGCATGCCATGGGTTCATCGAGACCACATTGTATCGATATGAATCTCGGGTATGTGAATGGATAGTAGATCGTCCACCACCGGCGTATATGATGGACCCACATCCATCGACGCATCTGTGCTGATGCCTCTGGAATGTCTATATCCTTGATTTTGCCGATTATGCATGTTCCGCCGATCCACGCATACCGCTCATAATCGCCGATTTTAAATTTTGTGTCACCATCTCGAAATAAATAAATATATCTTCGATTCGTGATGTCACGCCGCTAAGAAAGTAAATTTATATCGGGGTTTCAGCGAAAGCAAATTGTAATTTCACATAGACTTACCATCAGACGATCTCCAAGCGCACGGGGGTAGTATGTATCAGGCGGAACTGTCGGTGCCTTCAGCATATAAAGTGAAGCCCACCGTATGAAACTGCGAGGTGATATGTGGATGGATCGGATCACGATACACAATTTACGGATGCGCTCCAATCAACTCATCACGGCCCGCCACGTAGCTCACCGTCCTCCACCAACAACAACACCTTTATAGAGGGCCATCTCAACGCCGGATCATCGCAACATCCTGTAGTGTGATCGTCATCTCACCTATAGCAAAGTGGAATGTGTTCGTCTGCGTACCGCTCCACTAATGACGCCGTAAGTGATGATCCATTTAATGCATCGACTGCGAGACACAAAGCCGACATCTCGAATGCACCCATGAATCGAGGGTACAATGTGCCATTCCTTGAACATCAACAAGTGTGCAAAGCCTCAAGAATCAAACCTCGCAATCGAATGGAGCATCGTGAACTACGTTAGTAAAATAAGCACATACATTGTACGTAAATAACTTCAAAAAATGACGCCAATCGGATGTCTTCTATATCTACCACGTAACACTATGCTAGGGTGCACTCGGGTGGTGGACAGTCCTCGAGTGTCCTCGGTCGTCGCCTCCCCGTGTGGGGCTTCACGCGCATATCTTAACCTGGTATCGTTGAGGCAAACAATATAGTAAGCATTTCAAAAGTATTACATTGCATTGTAATTCATACTCGTGGGTCAATTAAATACATGAAAGATTATAAGTAAAAAAGATTTAATGTACACTTTTTGACCAAAATCAAGAGCACTAAATTTGCTAATAATAAAATAAATAAAAAATAGACAAGAAATGAAATTGTCAAAGAGAAATATAAATATATTTATATATATATAACTAAAACTAGAACAATAAACATTACTTTTTTCAATCAATATATCTCTTATAAGCAATCATCAAAGATTTGTCATCAAAACAAAATATATTTATATATATAAAACAAACTAACTAACAAAAAGAAAACATATAAAATATAAATAAATTAACGCTTAATGTCATTTGATTGGATAGCACATCGCTGGCAATGGCATCGATCATTGCAATCTTCCAGGAGGGAAAAAAGACCTATTTATAGCTAGCGAATATGATAACTTCAACTTTAATATGCAGTTCCAGCATATCAATAAGGAGATTGTTAATTACAACATCAATTCTGATTGTATATTAATCTAGACGGACTGAAGCAAATACAGTATGACAAACTTATATCTTAGTTTTATGTTTAAAAATTATATGAACATTTTCAATCCAACACTCTAAGCATATGTGAGAGTGGTTGGGTCAACCACAAAATAATTCTACAGCTACATAATTTTTAACTATGCGGCATGAGACATGAGACTTAAGATATATTAATCAATCCTGATTGTATATTAATCTAGATGGACTGAAGCAAAGTTGATTTGTTTTTTAATTCCTTAAATGAAATATTAGATATGCTTCAATTATTGACATGCAAGAAATATATGTTCGTAATGAAATACTAATCGAAAGATGCACTGCTTCAAAGTAGCCAATATGACATTAAACATAGAACTACTGCAAGTAGAAAATATGACATAAATCCATACTTAAAATATATGAGAGACAAATACATAGTAGGACTAATACAACAATAGCATAAACACACAACATGACATCAAACAACAGACTCCAAAAACATCACACTCTACGTGCACGCAACTGAGGACACGTCGACCTATTATGCCCAATAGTCTTACAAACAGCACACGCCCTGGAACTTTTAGGAATGTTCTCATCCATGGTATTTTAAATCGCCCTTGGCCTTCCGGACTTTGCTTAAGGTGGGTTATAAGTTTCATAACCGCCTTGTGATGTGATCCGCCACTCCTCCCGATCGTATCACATGAAACTCTCCCGGTGCTAATATAATTCGCAAGTCGCGTACACGGAGACGACCGCGCGTTTGGTGGCGATGGCTCAAACCGCAATCACGTGGACAAGGTAGGTGATAAGACTGTGGTGTCTACACGTACAGTTGCACTCATAGTTCTCAGAAACTTCAACTTTGTAGGTTCGATTGCTGACATCAAACACTTGATACTCAGACATGCTAATCCTAATGGGTTCATGTAATCTTCGTGCCTCGCGTTCATTAGCAATAAGTGTAGCTTTTATCGCGAGGGAAAGCAAGTTTTCTTGTTGCCTTTCTAAGCGGCGCCTTTTCAAGCGTTTGTGAAAAATGAAACTATATTATAGTACTTGCCATAATCGAGCTTGAATAGGTAAACCCATGCGTTTAAGCACCGTTGAAGCACTCTGTCGTCATGTCATAGTGCCGTACATACCGTTATCATGAGTTTGAGTCCATGAACATCCCTTGAAACTAGCTGAGTATGCCTCACCTTAATATTCTTAATGTCGACATGTGCCTTTTGAAAATTCGGATGTCATGTTTCCTGAACATACATTTTTGACACATGAATTGACATCGGTATGCCAAGTTGACGTCTTTCTCTTGAAGTTCTCCATAAATGGCGTGAGTGATGAGCGACCCATGGGAAGATTTCTCGGACCGGACAAGACACGCATGTCTATCGAGATGAAGCATAGATCACCCTCGTAGACACTAATGGGATCAAGTCCTCAAGAATTTGCAAAACCAAATCCAAGACTCGATGCTTTCTCGATTCAACCATCACAAGTGGGAACAACCCATTGTTCAAGGCTGATCCCAACAAAGATAAGTAGAGTGCCTCACTTACCTGTGAGAAAAGTCCCATCAAGACACGTAACTGCCATAATACCGCCAACCACGTATTGGTGGTTTCAAACGACCGTAATGCCGTGGAATCTATTCGATTCGGATCGTACTTGATATCAACTCATATAGATGCAAACAAAGCAGCCATAAATTTTCCCAATGACCGTAAGATTCCTCCCAACCGCCAAAAATAGCCTTTAATCGCTGCCGTGCATCCTAAGCCTTCATATAAGACACTCAGATATTGAACTTCGACTCTATACGCCTATAATCTCCGCTTGAGATCCAACCGACGCTCATTGGTTGATGAAATAACTTATAAATTGTGTATCGCTCGTGTCCAAAGATTAAGAATTGAATGGCTACAACCGTGAGGAGAGCCAACCTAATTCTCCAAGTTCCACCCAACCTCTTAATCGAAAATGTAAATGCCACAAACATGGTCTCACTGTCGAATGGCGTGGACAAGAAAATCTTGATTTGCTTGAGGTATATATGACATATTCAACATTGTTTATAATCGACCACCCACCAGCAAATTGCAAATCGCTTATCATGAAAACACATACCTTCCACTAATTCATCTCGGGATGCAATTCTCGTCTTCGAAGATTGAATCATCTGATGGGCCATCAAATGCAAGGTCTTCATCCCATTCTCTGGTTGTTTGAGACTGCGCATATAATCATTATTATGTATAAAATGCTCCTAGTATGACTCGTTCTCCTTGAGTAATCGACTATCATCCTCATCACTACTATCTCCACTGTGCATAGTTTCATATTCAACATTTACATCGATGGTGGTTCACATCATTATCTTGTGGGTCACCTAGTCACCCATTTGAAAGCAGAGCTTGGTAAAATAATCATTTTCCCTCACAAAGCTCATATATCTCCCCTTGAGTACTTATCTGAGGAGGTGGTGTTATGTAATCGCAAGTCGATTCATTCCACTTTTATCGACTACACAACCAACCTATTCCAATGGAGTTCCTCAAATCGACATACACCACAATAATCGTGAACACACGCATCATCAATAATAGTCTCCACAAACTTCATCGCCGCAATGACATAAATCCAGCCCAATAAAATGACCCACCGATAATGAGAATTTTGATGGATATAACTTCAACGACCTCATAACTCTTTTATGTAATTCCTCAAATTTAATCCGTGAAATTTGGATTGGACATTTCTCCCACCAATATATGTTGGAATGAACTCATCACTTACTCTGAGTTCATCATCATAATAAAGAACAATAAATACACTGTATGAACTCATCACAACTTGTGTAATAACACCGATTCGAATCGCTACTATTACGCACAAAAAAACCTCGCATTAATATATGACAAAGATGATCAAATACTTACGATTCTGCCATCACCATCCTAATATTTCAAAGATAACAAATGTAATCCAACCAATGCAATACGACAAATAAAAAATAATCAGAATGTGACAACAACCAATTTATGCAACATCACACTTATAAAATCCAATCATTATCTTTTGAAGCAAAAAGAAAACATCCCTAAACTACACATACATACTTCCTAAATAAAAAATAGAACATTGCGCAAAAAATTAAGCTTTCCTACATAAAAATTGCGCACAATTTCAAATCGATCACAGATCTCCTAAACCCTAAATTAAACTACACATACACATTTCCTAAATAAAAAAATAAAACATTGCGCAAAAAATGAAGCTTTCCTACATAAAAATTGCGCACAATTTCAGATCGATCACAGATCTCCTAAACCCTAAATTAAACTACACATACACATTTCCTAAATAAAAAAAAACTTTGCGCAAAAAATGAAGCTTTCCTAAATAAAATTGCATTGATCGATCACGATCTCATAAACCCTAAAATTAACTACACATACACACTTCCTAAATAAAAAAACACTAAGACAAAAAATGAAGCTTTCCTAAATCAAAACTGTGCACAATTTCAGATCGATCACAAATCTCCTATGAATATCATAACAATTAGCTAAACTAACCAAATAAACTCATATAAAATACATTTCTTTTTCGTTTAGGGTTAGAAATACCTAAATCGGCGAAAATAATCCTTCCAAGTACTTTCTCGGCTGACTTCCCTAGCGGCGACGAGCACCTTGGTCGGCGACTTCGCCGACGATGATCCGCCGGCAACAAGTGGATCGCGTAGATCCGCTAAGAACGACATCGAATCGAAGAAAAAACAAGGAAACTCGAGAGCTTGCTCTCGGGTTTCCCTAGAAGAGCGCCGTCATTGACCTACGGACGGATGCCGTCCGCCCGGAGACTCCTATTTTGTTAATTTTTTTTATTCTGCTTAATTAGCTAATTAAATCAGTAATGATATTTAGTTTAAAAATTTTGCCAATTTATATTACACATATTTTCATAGTGAATCCAGACAGTATGTTAGACTGGACGAACTTTAAATGTGGCTTATTATTTCGAAATATTAAAAAATTTATATAAATTTTATCTAATCATATAAATAGGTAAATTTAAATATTAAAAAAGGAAAAAAAAAAAAAAAAAAAAGTAAAACGCTCTTCCTATGTTCCAAATTAAGGTCAGATGATCGCTGCCGTCTCCTTCAATATCTCTTCCCGCGTTTGTGCTTCGCTCGTCTTCTCTGCCTTCCGAGAAAGCCGTCCTCGTCCTCTTACTCATCCCCTCCTTTACAAAAATTAGAAGGATACGGGAGCTATAGCTATATTGCGACGCGGACCATAGGACAGCGGCGAGATCTGCGGTTCCCGACGGAAACTGAGAGCCGAGCGGATCGATGGATTCCGGCAGCTGCGTAAAGAAAGCTTTGGCGATGTCGCCGGAATCAATGGCGGTTTTCCATGAGGGAATATCTCTCCTCCTCTCCCAGTGGGCGGCGCTGCAGATCGCCGTCCGGCATGAGTGGGGCGGATGCGATTGTAGGCGCAAGTGCGATGAGCTCGCAGCGAGCCTCCTCTCGTGGTTCTCCCAATCCAAAGGTTTCCACTTTCCATGACTTCTGGTTCTAACATTTCAAAATTATCTGTCTAACACTTTCTTCTTCTTTTTGGCTTGCAGTTCCTGTATACATAGATGATCTTGAGCATATACTTGACGAGATCATTCTTCTTTCATTCAACACAGAAATTGTGGATGGGAGCGTTGAGGAGGTATTTCTTTATTTGCATTTCCTATCTCCAAAGTTTAAATTTTTTTTTTTTTATTGCTATTTTATTTCTGCATTTCCTTAATGAAGAAAGAATTAAAAATAATAATCAAGTTTTGTTTGTGTTTTATACTTTCTCGGTTTTACTTATCTTCCCTAATTGACAGTTAAACATTTTAAGTTTAGAACTGTTAATATAATATTATAATATTTTATAAATATTATAATAAAAACATTTGTAATATTTAGTTAATATATAATATTATATATGTAATATTATGACATGTTATCTGATATAAATTTGCTAATTAGTTAATTTATATAACAATTGAAAATTTTAAAAATATTTAATTAATACAGTATTAATTTAAAAAAATTACAGATTGCAGAGCAGCTGCTGTTAATGCATGAGGACTGTCTTTATGGCAATTATGATATGATCGAAAGGCTACGTAAAACAGTTCCTTAAGAGACTTTTCACAGGTAAATATATAAATATATAATTTGATATAGATTACTCAATAGTTTCTATAATTTTTAATATATTTGAGTCATTTTTCAGATACTTATTCATTCCTCAAAATTCAAACTCAAAATACCTGTGAATTAAATAAGTTCTCAACCAACAGAGTACGACGGAGAAAAATAAATTTGATTTTTCCATGATAGCTCTGATAGAGCTACTAATCAAAACTTTATATTGCAGGGCTATTTGACTGCCTGAAAAAAAAATATAGTGTAATAGGAATGCAATACATTTAGATTATTTTTGATTATTTGATTGAAAAATTTATAAATTCATGAGTTTATTTTTTTTCTTTTTAGCTAAAAAAATTGTAAAGTAATGTATTTTGAAGATTTTTGATATAATGATGGCCGACAACGATAGAGATAGCGTGCATCGTAATAATATTTTATATTGATCGATTTGAAATTAATAAAATTGGAAATAATTCTAAATACACAAAAATTTGAGCGAATTCTAGTAAATTTAAAATACAATATATCATTTTAAAATTTTATTTTACATCCTATCAAATACTAAAAAAAATTAAAATCTCTACATTTATTTTATTTTACTTTTGATTCCAACCAAGTCCCTACATAAATTCTGATATTTTGCTTATGAATGAGCAGGTAACTTATGGTAGCATATGATGAGAATTCAAATGATGGACTATTTAAGTATTACAGCGACTGCTCTTCAAAGCCGAAGTAAACGACTCTGAGGACCAAAAAAACAAATCTGAGTTATATGATTAACTGCAACATCTACTGATCTATAGATATAATAATTATTGATGTTTTAAAGTTTGATATTTTATTATTTGCCATTTGAATCGGGAGCAGTGTTGGGATATTTAAACAATGTTTTCATACCTTTACTCTTGATATGACATTCAAAATTCCCTAGTCAAAGCATGAATCTTAAGAAAAGTGATCCCAAGTCGAAATCCAAGATCAAGACAAACATCACAAAAAACTTTAAACATAAATTAAACCTCCGAATGATCATCAAATATGAGTATTTATAAATCGAAGCATCTCGACGAAATAATCTAACAACCCTAAGATCTCACATTCCGACCTCATTTGAGCATCCAAATGTTCAAATACATCAAATGATCAAAAGGAATTGCCCGTAACCGTCAGATGGGGAGGAGTGGTTTGGATTTTCCATGTATTTACCGCCACTCTTCCAAATCTATAAATACTATACTCCACCAAAAGGGACTTTTGGAGACCAAGTGAAGGAGAGGAGCTCAAGCAAGAGAGGAGGAGAAAGTTCTCAAGCTCGAAGATCCCCAGCATCACCGTCGGCCACCGCTGTCACTGACCCTCGCCATCGTCAATCACCTAATCGTTCCTTGCATTTCTGCCAGAAGTTGTTCCCTATATTTCTGCCAGAAATTGTTCCCTGCCTTTCCACCTGAAGTTCCTACAAGCAGTCCACCATCACCTGCCGCCACTAGCAACTATTACAACCTGACCGTTGTTACATAGCTGTTGTTCCTTTCTTGTATACCATCTTGTAATCCCTTTATCGGGAAGATTCTGTACTTCGAGGCATATACATAGTGGAACATTTTGTTTGCCAGGCCCCGTGGTTTTTTTCCTCTTTTCGAGGTTTTCCACGTTAAAATTTCTGGAGTTCTCTCGCTCACTCTTTAAATACCTGTGTGTGTGCTGGACTAATCAACAAAGCTAAGGCGTAAACTTTCACTCTACCGCAACTGGTCTTCCGGCACGCAACAGTTTGGCGCCGTCTGTGGGAAGAGACTCCCTCAATCATACTTTTTGCGAACACCTACATCATGACCAATAGGCGCAATCTTCGTAACACCGGAGCCTCTCGCTCTAACTCCCGTCACTCTCGAAACCAATCCTTGAATCAGGGACGTCAAGCTTCCGCCCCACTTCCCCCTAATGGGCATGACCCTGTTGGCGAAGGCACGACAGGAATCTCTTTAGAAGAACGTATGCGCCGAATGGAAGAGTCTCAAAATGAGATGATCCGACTTTTACGAGGAAGACAACAACCTCCATCACGGCAAACACACCACCCCCAAGATCGATTATATGGAGGACAATATTGCTCTCTTAGACGCTGAAGTTCCACCATCTCCAAACCGTGATGCTGAACTTCTTGACACGCCGCCCACCCATCCATCACGCGCTCAACCACCGCCAATCTATTCCGGTGCGCATTCTCACCTGTTGACTACCGCCATGTTATACATGCGAATTACAACGCTGTACGAGAAGAACTCCATCACAAAGATCGGAATCATATCTTCTCTCACCGCAATTATCGAGAGTCTTCCCCTTTGGCTGAAGCTATTCTTCGACATCCCATCCCCGTAGGGTTTAAGCTTCAAGCATTGACCCTTATGATGGAGTTACCGACCCTTACGAACACATCGACCATTACAGGACCATCATGCATATCCAGCAAGCTCCTGACATGTTGCTTTGTCAGGTGTTCCCTATTACTCTCAAGGGACAAGCCAACTTGGTTCTACTCTCTTCCAGGGATCATACATACCTTTGATGAACTCGCCAAAATCTTTGTGGAACAGTTCATTGCAAATCGAAGGATCATTAAAGATTCCTCTCATCTCTGGCATTCGTAAAAATGAGGTGAATCCCTAAGGAATACTTAGGTTCTCTCGCCAAATACCGAGTAGACTCGAACTATTAAGAGGAGTTTTCTTGGAGGACTCCCCAGGCCTTTTACTCATCACTAATGAGACACACGGTCCACTCATATGCCGACTTAGTTCATCGTGTGGAAGCACAAATCTCTGCTGATGAGGCTATTACTGCCCATCGCAAACAATTTGAGCAATCCACAGGAAAACGTAAAAGCACCCCTGAAATGCGGTCCAACACTCCTATCAAAAGAAGCAACAAGGCGTGATCTCCTCCACACCCACATCAACGAGTGAACCACGACTTGAAAAGAAATACACGCCAACACATCTCGTGTTAACCTCCTAATGGCCATTCGAGATGAAGAAAATATCAAGTGTGATCATCAAAACCAAATTCGGAAATCGAGCAATATTGTCACTTCCATCAAGTCGGACATACTTGAGGCATGCAAACAACTCAAAGAAGAAATTGAGAGGCTCATTCGAAGGATATCTACGCCGATGGAAGAATCAATCGACACAAACAAACATGCCTTCAACGGGGCAAGGACAATCATCACGTAAACAACAAAACAATCATCAAACGGTTGAGAGATTGAAACAATTGCAGAGGACCAATACTATCTAATCAAGTTCTCGCTTTATCTCGAAGAGCGAGTTAAAGAGGTCTCTGCATCGATCATTCCATCACTTTTAATGACTCGACTTAGAAGGAGTACATGTTCCTCATCAAGATCCACTTGTCATCGGGATCGGTGACCCATGCTATAATGTTAAAAGGATTTTAGTAGTGGGAGTTGCCGATGTCCTATTTTACTACGCATGAGCATGGGCCTCGGAAAAGCTCCAACTGCCGGACCATTGCGGGTTTGACAACCGCCTGCACGAGTAGAAGGACGATCACTCTTCTTGTTCTGGAGAATTCCCTCGACAAATGACTCATTCAATCCAATTTATGGTGGTCAAGTCGACTCTACCATAACGCTATATTTGGAAGGCCCCTCCAGGTCAATCTTTGGTGCAATCACTTCAATATCTCATCTTAAGATGAAATTTCCAACCCTGTTGGAGTTGGAGTAATGTGGAAATCAACGTGGCAATCATGTTACCTCGACAAGCTCAACGCCTTCCGCGTGACCTTTAGCATTGAAGATTTTAATTTTGGGATGAAGGAGCACCCCACAAAGTATCACGTAGAAGACTTACTCTCCATTACATTATCGGATGACCAACCACTCACAAGTAGGATCCGCTTTCAAAGGAACAAAGAGAAAACTACGTAGAGTAGTAGAAATCAAGACATCTTCGCATGGAGTCCGATGATATGCCGGGGTTGACCCGATCATGCACTCTCAAGATTAATCCAACATCCAAACCGATCATCCAGAAGAAGCGGAGTTTTGCACCCGATCGCCTCCAGGCTATTAAGCATGAAGTTAACAAGCTACTTGAAGCGGGATTCATACGAGAAGTATATTACCCTATATGGCTAGCAAATGTTGTCATGGTTAAGAAAACAAATGGAACATGGAGGATGTGTATTGACTACACTAACCTTAACAAGGCTTGTCCAAAGATAGCTTCCCCTTCCCGAATTGACCAATTGGTCGACGCTTGCCCGCCATCAAATGCTCGTCGGATGCTTACTCGGTTATAACCAAATAAGAATGGACCCTATGGATGAAGAAGCCACACAGATTTCAAACATATAAAGGTTTATACCGCTACCAAGTTATGCCATTGGTTAAAAATGCGTGCCACCTATCGCCTTATGAATATGGTTTTCAAAGGCTTTAGACGATGGAAGTATCGTGGGCGACATGTTGGTAAAAAGCCTAGAAGAATCACAACATATCTCTGACTTAGAAACGTGCTTCAATCTTCTTCGGCGCTATAACATACGGCTCAACCCCACCAAATGTGCCTTTGGGGTTACACCAAGAAAATTTCTTGGGTTTATGGTAACCCATCGCGGAGTAGAAGCCAACCCTGAGAAAATTAAGGCTCTCAGAGATATGACCCCTCCAAAGAATATCAAGGAAGTTCAACGCGTCTAAATGGGGATCGCCGCCTATCTCGCTTTCTTAGCTCGTTCTGGGGACAAATACTTGCCATTCTTTAGAATATTAAAAGGAGCAAAAAATAATAATTTTTAATGGACCGACGAATGTCAATCTGCCTTTGAACAACTAAGAGAGTACTTAGCATCTCCCCCTTTACTGTCCAAGCCTATTCAAGGAGAAATATTATACTTATATCTTGCGGCTTCTCCCCACGCAGTAAGCTCAGTCTTGATACGAGAAGTAAACGGGATACAACAACCAATTTACTATGTCAGCAAAATACTTTCAGATATAGAAAGTCGTTATCCACTCGCAGATGGCATTAGCTTTTTTCAAATAAAATTCCATACTTTCAAGCTCATACTATCGGTGTTTACACTAATCTACCATTAAGAGCTATCCTACGTAAACCGAAGCATCCGGAAGATTAATTAAGTGGTCGGGAATTGGGAGAATTTGACATTAATTTTCTACCTCGACCGACATAAAGTCTCAAATCGCACTTCATATGGAATGCACCCAACTCCAAATGATATGTCTATCACGTCCTTTATTTCCTCAATGGACTCTCTATGTTGATGGAGCTTCAGGAAATACTGGCGCTGGAGCTGGAGTTTTACTTATTTCCCCCCAGCAGAATACCTTAGAGTATGGACTTCGTTTAAAATTTTCTGCGACTAACAATATGGTAATCTGAGGCCCTCATCGAGGGTTGAGACGCCATCGATCAGAAGACTTAACGATCCATACCGACTCGCCTTGTCGCCTCTCAAGTCGAGGGTGACTACGATACCATAACCCTCGGGATACAATACGCCGACTTGGTGAAGTCTCTCCTTGCCCATCTTAAGGCATCAAATCACTCACATACCGCTGGGAGAAAATACTGAGGCACGCCTCGCTAAGCTTGCTATGTCCGCTACGGAGATCTATTCAAGAGAAAGCATATTGAGGAAATATATTTGCCCGATTGGACCGGGTAATACAAACGATTGATGAGGTGAAGGAACCCTCATGGATGGACCCCATCATGTCTTTCCTGCAAGAAGGAAGTCTCCCCGAAGACCTTACTGACGCCACTCGCCTCCGAAGACAAGCTGCAAACTTTGTTGTTATTGGAGGTGAACTATATAAACGAGCTTTCTCTGGGCCATACCTCAAGTGTCTTCCACCATCAGAAGCTGACTATGCGCTAAGAGAGGTCCACTCGGGAATATGTGGAGAACACCTAGGAGGAAGGGCACTAGCCCTTAAAATTATAAGGCAAGGATTCTATTGGCCTACAGTGAAACAAGATGCCCTGGAGTTCACCAAAAAATGTGCTAGTTGTCAGTTGCATTCAAACCTTCCTCACACGCCGCACACAGAGCTCTCATCTCTTCAAAGCCCGTGGCCTTTTGCTCAGTGGGGAATTGATATAATGGGACCTTTTCCGATAGCATCAGGACAAAGAAAGTTCATCATTCTAGCCGACTACTTCACTAAATGGGTGGAAGCCGAACCACTCGCCAAAATCAGAGGCAAACGCTAAACAATTTGTATGGAAAAATATAGTCGATTGATCTTCCGTAAAGATCATCACGACAACGGACTCAATTCTTGGAAAAGTCTTTACGCCCTTTTGCAAAGATCTTCACATTCAAGCTATACCCGCGGACACATCCACAAACTAACGCACCGGCTACAATAGGACTATACTCAAAGGATTAAAACACGCCTTGAGAAGGGGGGCAATGGGTTGATGAGCTTTCCAATGTTCTCGGGCTTACCGCACTACATCACGCACAACCGGTGACGCCATATAACTTGTGTTTCGATGTAAGCTATCATACAAGTGGATATCGGGTTCCAAGTGCAAGAGTCCAATTTTTTCGATCATGAAGAATGAAGAAAAACTTCTACAAAGACTGACCTACTCCCCAAACTCGTGACGGCTCTACTCTGACCGTGCTTCTATCACCAAAGGGTAGCTCGCCACTTCAACGTAAGAGTAAAACCTCGCCCAATATCCGGTGACTTGGTTCTCTAAGTCTTGAAGTCTGCGCAAAGGCCCTCACGCAATAAACTCTCACCTCCGGGATGGTCCATATGTGGTTATAGCTTGCCAGGAACATTCAAGCTCAAGGATCTAAAGGAAAAACTCTTCCTCGAACTTGGAATGCTAAGAATCTCAAAATATTATCGAACTCTTATTGTATAATATTTGCAACTTTAGTTTATCCCGCCTATCACTTCATCCTCAGATGACCCACTTAATGGGATAGAGACTTGTTGTTCTTGTTGTTATTGTTGTTGTTGCTTTCATTTTCTTGAAGCTCATATCTGTGTCTTATGATTGTATCATCGAACTTATCAAAGTAAGTGAATTTGTAGCTTTGTTCTAACCAGATGTTTTTTCTCTTTTTTTCCTTTTTCCCCCACTTGAGAAATATACGACTCACGTTATATCTCAATCGGAACATGATCAATCCCAAGGGGACTTGATCGAACCTCTTCCATACGGGTTAATGTCATCAGCAAAACTCGACAAATAACCTAGGAAAGGTTAAGAGGTCTTTGGTAGACTTCCTACGACCTCTTCCATACGGGTTAACATCATCGAGTAACACTCTGATGAACAACCTTGGATAGGTCAAAATTCCTGGATCCAATTGTATACAATTACGCCAAATGATATTTCACCAATCACCGGATGGGTAAGAACAAGATAAGAGTGTAAAAAAGAATATACATAAATATCAACAAAGATAATAATACTATAAGAGAGAGGATCAAGATCCCGATACACGTAGTAACATTACATAGAACAAACAACAAAGAAAAAAAAGACATCTACAATCACTACATATCAACGCCCTCCTCCACTAGGAGATCCTCCTCACCTTTCATCTTCAATCCGCCAAGGATCTTGATGCTTGGCTAGAGATATATCCTCAATTCTAGCTCCACGATGTACCACACGGACTCCGTGAACCCTGATGAAGCCCTCCTCTAAAGGCTCAAGTCCTTCACTTCAACATCAAGTATATGGTCACGAGCTTCAACATAGTCTTCGATTCCACGATAAGGGGAGTTCTTGAAGTCCTCCACCGCTTCAAGGAGATTTCATTTGCTTCCGACATGTGACGCTTTTCTCCAAAAGGCGATCTTGTAATGCTTTCTTCCACCAAGTACCTTGAGCCTCTTCTCCATCCGAGCCTCTGCCCTTGCCTCTCATTAGCTCATCAGTGCGCTCCACCTCGACACCGAAGAGAAAGAGAAGTCGACATATTCGCTAGCTCACCCCTACACCCTCACCGATCCTCCAAAGACCACTTCTTTGGCAAGATTCATCTTCGCTACACTCGCCTTGCAGATACTTTACCTTCACAAATTCACTGTTCCACTCATCTAAGGCAACACCCAGATGAGTCATCAATCCTAACGATTGAGTTACCTACAAAAAAAAAAAAAAAATCAGCACCAATATTACATAAGGAATGAGGGAAAAGAAGAAAGGAAGAAGTAAAAATAATGTACCAATTCATTCGCCCGTTGACGTCCGGAGCATATATGATTTAATACCTCTTGAGAATTTATGGCCGAGTAACGAACTCCCCATCGTGAGTTAGTTAAACCCTCGTGGAACCTGGGGCAAGCATCTTCTTGAGAGATATGACGTGGTCATTTCAAAGACAAGTCTTCTTTTCCGTAAGATGAATCATTGTTATCGACGATTCCGCGGACGCTTCGAGAGAACTCTATGAGGAGAAATATCTCATCACCTTTACTCGACCTCTTCAATGGAAGAGCATGAGATCTTCTCGGATGGAAAGACCAACCTTGAACATCCTATCTTCAATTGTATATTTGACAATGTGACGTAACTCATGTTGCAAGCTTCCTACGTGAATATTAAGAGTTGCTAAGATATCATTCTCCGATATCATGGATCCGAAGATCATTCAATCTCCCCATCTCTCGGAAGTCCCCACTCATTCACAAAAGAATCCATTGGACTAATTTCTAGATGGATCCCGTGTAAAATTCTATCCAATTCTTTATAGTCCGAAAAACACGCCCCGAGCATCACATGTGAATCACACATTCTATAAGTATTCGATGTTCAACGTAACACCACGCTCTCAAGAAGGTAGTCAAACCAACGATGACCATTAAAGCTCAAACGAATTGCGACAAAGCTACGCCACAGTTTTTGAAGATCTCAATCAACTCGGGAGCCAAAGGGAATCGCAACCGCATCTAAGAGTCATCTCGAAATAGTAAAGTACCGGGCGAGGTGAACGCTCGACGGACTTTTGGCAACAATAGCCACCAACTCATTTGGGAAGAAAAATTTTATGAACACCATTAAGCTATCGATGTGACGTGGATGATATATCATCCGTAGCCACTATGAGTTTTCTTCGCCATCACCCTGTAAGAATACATAATAAATAAAGAGGTAGAAATAATAAAAATCGAAGAATTTTGTGAAGCAGCTTACTCACCTCAATATGCGAAGCGCATCTTCTTATTTTGACCCTCTCGCCACAACGCTTGGGATAAAATTCTTCTCCTACGAACCGAAAAAGAAACACATACATATCGGGAGGGGAAAGAGAAGAAGAAGGGATATATATATATAGAGAGAGGAAGAGAAAAGCTATCCCCCTCTAATAAGGCTATGAAATTACCAGTCAAACTTTCTGAGTCGTGCCGACGATGGTTCCTAACAGATTGGTGCTCGCCATCTTGGCGGTTTTCAACCAACCGTCCATCCAATTTTTGATCACCTCTAACCGGACGATCCAGGCCGAAAGAACGACGATACCGGGCCTTGATCGCTTCCTAACGGACGGTCGAGCAGAAACTGAACCACGACGATACCGGGCCTTGATCGCTCCTAACCCGGACGGTCGACGGTAAAACCGGAACCACGACGTATACCGCGAGCCTTGATCGCCTCCAAATAATCCTAACGCAAGAAGAGGAGATGGAAAACGCTTTTTCCTTTTCTACCCTAGGGGTTTTATAGACCTATAGGCTAAAAGGGTAAAAGACCCCAAAAAAGGCCTTCAAAACCCACCAAAGCAAAGCCCCGGCGGGCACGGTGGTATGGGCGCAAGCATGGCATACAGCTACAAGACGCCCGCCGCCCGCGGCTCGCCACATCCCGAGACACCAGCTGCCCTCCGCGACGTAGCTGTGACGTCATGACGTGGTTCCGGGCGTGAACCGACCGGCGTGGTCGCCACGTGGCCAAGGCGGAATGCCACGACGGCCCGCGCATGGGCGCGAATCGACTGATATGGTTCGCACGTATGGCCGCCAATGGCACGCCGCGGGTTCGATGTAGGGCGCTGACCGGATGGTGGCCGCACGTTCGCGGGCCAAGGCTGAATCGCCACGACGATTCGCTGGCGGCCTGACTACAATGGCCACGGATGCGCTCCGCTTCAACACTCCACCGGCTACCTGTTCATAGCACAGAGCGAAGGCGCCATGGCGCTGGGCTACCATGGGTCCGCGGGCCATGGTCCTGGAACGCCTGAAAACTTCCGTAAGTATCCAAACAGGTCCATAACCTCAAAATATTACGCCTACGACTTTACATCTACTTCCATAATCAGAATATTGTACTTTTATGAAAATTTATTCTCCCAAAATGTATGATTCACCGCAAAGTTTCATTAAAGAATTTGTTATTTTTGATGCATATATTTTTAAATGATCAAGATGATGTCATCCAAAAATAGAATCGATATTCAAAATTCTACCAAAGCATGAATCTTAAGAAAGGCAAGTGATCCCAAGTCGAAATCCAAGATCAAGCACCAAACATCATCGAAAACTTTGGAACATAAATTAAACCTCGAATGATCATCAAATATAGTATTTATAGTCAAATCGCATCTCGACGAGCAATCTAACAACCCTAAGATCTCAATTCACCTCATTTGAGCATCCAAATGTTCAAATACATCAAATGATCAAAAGGAATCGCCCAACCGTCCATGGGGAGGAGTGGTTTGGATTTTCCATGTATTTACAAGACGCCACTCTTCCAAATCTATAAATACCTTATACTCCACCAAAAGGGACTTTTGGAGACCAGAAGGGAGAGGAGCTCAAGCAAGGAGGAGAAAGTTTCAAGATCCCCGGCAAGATCGACCACCGCCTGACGGCCAACCATCACCGTCGCCACCACACATCGACTCGCCATCGCCAATCACCTAATCGTTTCTTTATTGGAAGTTGTTCCTATATTTCGCAAATTGACCGCTTTTCCATTAAGTTCCTGAATTCACCATCACCACTAGAACTATTACAACCCGACGTTATTACATACCGTTCCTTTCAGTATCATCTTGTAATCCCTTATCGAGAAGATTCTATTCGATATACATAGTGGAATATTTTGCCGCCTGTGATTTTTCCTCTTTTCGAGGTTTTCCACGTTAAAATTTCTGAGTTCTCTCGCTTTTAAATCTCATGTGTCTTCTAATCAACAAAGCTAAGGCATAAACTTTCACTCTACCGCAACTGATCTTCCAGCACGCAACAACTCTCTTTTAATAATTGGTATTTTTTTAAAAGTAAAATACACATTTTTAAATATAAAAAATATTATATTTTTAAATATCAACTTGTATAAATACATAAGAATTATATGCTATGTGCACAAATCTTCCCTTTTTTTTATTTTTTTGCCAAAAATAAGTGACTACGGGCTAAAAGATTTTCTATCCCTTATTATATGAAAAAGAAGATCACATATATATATATATATATATAAAGGTAACAAGCCAAGTATTTAAATGGACAAGAAAATATAGCCTGACTTGCCAAAAACAAAACCTCACCATTGATACATGCACAATAAGAAGTGCATAAATTACTTCATATGCGAGTTTAAATTACACAAAAATAATACATACATTTGCAGAAGGTAGAATTTGGTTACATAAAACCTATGTTGTAGAACTACTCACTACACCAACTAAATACCCAACCATCTGCCACTGCTTTTTGTGATCTTAAAACTGAAGATCGACGAATTAAAATCTCAGCCTCTGTTGCGCAATTTGAATTTGGAGTAGTCCTCGATCATCGATCTCGTTAACGAGGGCTTCAGAGACTCCATCGCAGCCTGGAAATGGCGATCGTAAACGGTATCAGCAGTGATATCTTCCCTAAGAGCAACCATGCCTGCTTCCCTGCATAGCCCTTGAAGATCTGCTCCAGTGAAGAGATCTGTCTTTTTTGCTATCTGTATGAGGTCTACATCTGTCCCGAGATTCATCTGTCGCGTATGGATGCGCAGAATTTCACAGCGGGCTTCTATGTCTGGTGGTGGCACATACAATACCTAAGAAATATGTACATCAGGATATAATGCTACTAATTCAAGGCATGAAATGAGCAGTATTTGACGCATGTATTGATGGATAAGGGAAGATTAAGTCAGTCTCATGGCTTAGGTTAAGTTCATCATTATTTGTCATTTTCGAGCTGTTGGGGGTTTTATGAATACTTTGTTTTTTTTGAATTGTCACAAAGCAAAATAAAAAAACACAGATCTTAATGAAAAAACTTTGAAGATAATGGGTTCCTTGCAAAATTTCCTATAAAGAATTCACTTCTATCCCTAGTTTGGGATTCTTCTCCACAAAGGCCAGCTCCCCTACTCCCCTCTCTTGAACAAACTCTCCATCTAAATAGCAGTAATCCAGTTTAAGGCCTACTTAAGAACCCAAACATAGGCTAAAGTTCTACTTCTAACATTTCAATAAAAACAATAGCTACTACCCACCACTTCCAGTAGCATACAAGGTTCCATTAATGTTGACATATTTAACAACGCAGTGGGAAAAATCCATCTAATGCAACGGGGAGAGTTAACATCAACTTGGGTGTGAATCATAGTTGACACACTATAGTGCACATTGCAGCCAATGGCACTACATAAACCATAGCGGTGGAAAGGTTTACATTATTTTTTATAGTACACCCTATTAATAATAAATAAAAAACTTCCACATATCTCATAATCTAACCACAACCTAAATCATGACTCTAACATAAAATTTGACTCACAAAATAAAATAACGGACAGAATTATTTGTGAATGACGGACTTTCCACATGACAGTATGGATACAAAGAGGGAGTGCATAATATACCTAGATACTCATTGAGTTAGCATCTCATTCCACCACCTTTACACAAGGTAAAATTATTATTTGCCGTCCACCAATAGAGTTCCTGCATCTTTGTTTCTTCTATTCTTTCACTTTACAACCAGAGCTCTACCATCTTCAATGGAGATCAACCAACTCTTCATAAGGATCCTCTCAAACGGTCAACTATTTGAGTCAACTAAACTACTGGCAGATGTACAGAATCACCCTCCCATGGTTTGATAGGGCTTGATCTATATATGACTAACAATGGCTTGAGACCCGGACGTAGAGAGTGACATAACATTCTTATTTGCGCTGCTTGTGTGTCAGGCTTGATACTGGTCTTTAGGACCTTTTTCTTTTAATAATTTCACTAACATTAAATACCGTTCTTAACAAATACAAATGTAGGATCATATGTGGGAAATTTTTTCCACTAACGTTTGACAAACTCAGAGTAAAATGCGTTGCCTGGAAATATAAGGATGATTAAGAGTCTAAGATTTACCAATTCAATTTAAATGAGAAGCACAATAAAAAACCATTAAATTATAATTTAAAAACTACAAGCTCCCAATTTTAGCAAGAATGAGTTGTTTTTAAAAGTATAAATAACAAGCATGCTACACTCATCAAGTCATGCTACACTCATCCAGTAAACAAATATAAAATTCTGCAATGATCAAGTTCACACTATGAAAAGGAAATTTGGTCCATAAAGGATATGATTTCAATCATCTTTCATCAACACAATATCAATTACTAAATAAATTAAAATAAAAACACTGAAACATTAATTGAAGGTAGAAGCAAGCCTCACATCATTGCAAAAGCCTTGCCCCTAAAATTAGATGCCCACACTTGTGAAGTACTCAAAATACACATCTAATAAAGCACACACGCATAATAGAGAAAAATTAGAATTTATAAGTTTATTATAATACTCAATATTAACTGACTTTTACATGCCCCAGAAGTCTCCTACAAAAAATAAAAATAAAAAAAATAAAAAAATCTCATTATATATTAAGACCAATTCAAATATAACAACGTTCAATTTATCCTACCGGAATTCCAGCATTCCATCAAAAAAAAGAACACTAATTCTTGATTTGTAAATTCCAATTTGTGTTTTACTCCAATATACACCAAAATAAGCCAGTGACAACACTAACAGAGAACGAGAAAAAAATTGCAAGAAAATGGCACTATACAAATTATTAGGGATAAAAAAGAACAACAATAGTGAGACAACGCTGTGGATAAAGGGTAGCAGAAAAGCGAGAAGCAACGAATTGGATAGCGAGTAGAAGAATACAAAGCAAAGGCAACATGAGTGATGAGAAATAGGGTAGCGAAAGGTTCAAGGCTACAGAAAACAACAATCTAAGATTGTAACATATAATGGAAGAGGCAATTTGCATAGAAGCAACAAGGAATAATATAACGAGAATTAGAAGTAGCAAGGAACTTCCACATCAATCATGACTTTAAGAATTTTGAATTCAACATATTAAGCATTTGATATCTCCAAGTCACCATGGGCAAAGTTAATGCGCTTCCCATGTGATAGATCTATTACATCTTCTATATAGATGAACAGAGATAGAGACGAGAATATAACTTTTAGAATTAAGTCAAGATAGTTAAAAGAGGAAATTCTTAGAAGTAACTATGCAATAAGAAGAAAACATAGATGCTTAAATGTAAATTTTACAAAATCATAATTAGGTTTTTGAAAGTGTATGGACTTGAGCTTTAGGCAATAAAAAAATTACCGATAGCTAAGTTGAATATGATAAAAAAAAGAAATGTTTAGATGAATGTGTAACAAAACTAAAAATAATAATTAAAAAATCACTATATTAGAGGAATGGTTGAAGTGATATTAATTGACAATAGGATAATTAGAAATACATTTATGTGATATAGACATGCACAAGAAATGATAAAAAAATACACCTATTTGATGAATAAATAAAATTTACGTCAAAGGATTAGAAGTGTGAAATAGATGAGTCTTAGGTAACATGAATAAAAGCTATTCCAAATGATTTGCGGAGAATAAGTTTAACATCTCAAGTAATACTTAGCATAATTAAATAAAAAATAAGGATTCATAAAACCACCCCAAATAGTTGGGATAAGCTAATCAATATAGTAATGATGACGAATTAAGAAATCAAACAAATGTAATATATCTATAAAATTGATTGACGATCTCTTCCAAAAAAAAACCCCAAATAATTTAAATGATATAACTTTGCATTCAACCACATAGACAAGAATTAAAATTTGTATGTTTTGATGAAGGTATGTATCATATACTAAATCCTTCGATACATTGACACAATTTTACCTTCTCCATAAATTATTTTATATATTTTAAATCACAAAAATAATAACAAAAAAAAATTGATATCAATTTGGTTATTCATTATTGAGACAGTGTCACATTATCAACATATGTCATCTCGAGAATTCGTTTATCAGTTTACTCAAATGATTTAAGCAATTTCAACAGTCATAGTTTTTTTGGTTTCATAATCAAGAATATGTATAGATTCTAATAGAGGTTTGGGTTCATATATAATCTCATATTCAAGTCTAAATTAGGATTTTAGCTCTTGTTGAACTTTATAGAGTCAAGTTTATAAATATGGTCTATCATAAATTGTTGCACAGATTCAAATTTAACAAAATAAATATAGCATCATGTTGCAACTATAACTTTTTTTGTACATCCAATTCATTATTTAAAGAATATAAATAATTACAGTTTCTTGAGTATAATCAAATTTGACCATAAATGTTGTTGTTAGTTCGTTGCACTTTATATAATTTTTTAATGATTTCTCTTAAAACATAAAACGCACTACTATTTCTAACGGAAGGATTGTTGTAATATTTCCAAACCACGAAGATCTGTACTAAGCATGTGACGGTAATGTCATAAGAACAAGAAATAGAACTTATATGATGACTTGCAGAATAATGCCACATAACATTAGACAGCACAATGGGCCTGGAAAAGTTCCGATTCTAGCATGGTTCTAAGAGAGTTAAGAAAGCAGGTTAACAAGATCAATCAAATCAAGAACAAGCGAATAAATTAAAAGTAGAGGATTCTTTTTAAATCGGATACTAGGAATCTTAAATATCATGTCACTATAATTTCATCTATTAATATCATTTAACCATAACACATCATTACATTACCCTCCTTGAATCATTCCTGTATGACTGTTTGAGCAATGTGGGCAATATCATGTAAAGAAGCTCCATGAATGTGCAACTAATCAAATCTCACATTCTCATTACAGACAAACAAAGCTCAGTAAAGCAGCTAAAACATAAAATGCGAATCATACCAAATCAAAGCGACCTGGACGCAAAAGAGCAGCATCAATTGCATAGGGCCGATTTGTTGCAGCCAATACAATAATTCCCTGTAAAATAACTTTTTTTTTCAATCCAAAAGGTTGCCGGATAGAAGTTGGCACTTGTATTTCACATTAAGATATTATGGAGAAGAGTTATACCGTAGCCAATTCCAGACCATCCATTTCGGTCAACAGAGTTGAAAGAAGCCTTTCACCAATAGTGATGTTACCGCTTGAATTCCCATCATGACTTCCACTGAGAACATAAGAGCACATACGATATTAAGTGGAAAGATTTTATAAAAAGGAAACCACAAATAAAAGTAATACATAACCATCTGAAAATGCATACAAAAATGACCACTCGTACAAATATTTCAAAGAATAACGGCTTTATTAATTTCAAGCAGGCAAAATAAGTCACTGCACTTGTAACACAGCCACAAATGGAGGACAAATTGAAATGTGTTTTTAGGACATCCTCTTATCCGTACCATTGTTGAATACTCAGAAGTTAAACAGAAGCTCTAGTTGTCAATGACCAAAGAAGACAAAGTTGACTTGATAATGAAAAACAATGCTAAATAATAATGAAGCATAAACAAATTATTGTTTAAATCTCAATGGGGAGTTATATCTCTGGAAACATGATGTTTTCGGTAACAAATTCAATAAGAATGTTGCATTAGTATAGCAAATGAATGATGATCGACATACGCAGAAATTTTGGATACTCACCGTTTAGGAGCAATAGCATCAGCCTCATCAAAGAACAAAATACTAGGTGCTGCTAAACGAGCTTTCTGAAATGTTCTGCGCAATAATGCTTCACCTTCACCAACATACTTCGAATATAACTCAGCCCCACTGTAGGGAAATAAGTAGCTCATATAAGAATACTTGATGGGCCTTAATTTTTAAGGTAAAGCCAAAAAGTTAAAGCAAAATACTTTTCATGAACTTTAAAATATACTCCACATGGAGAAGCACAAACAATTAAATGTGAACTACAAGCCCAGAGAGATTCTATTAGGATGAAAGAAAAAACTCATCATGACTTTCATGGATACAAAGAACTTCGCTCACTGTAAAGAATGAGAAGATAGTGATAAAGAATAATAGAGTTGCACAGATGTAAGAGCAATGATACATGTGTACAATAGTAAAGGCAAGAAAAACGTAGAGGTGGTAGCTGGTGTTCGAAGAAGATTGGTAGAATAATAAAAAATTTCGAGGCCCATTTTTCCATACATCTTGTAGCTCGGCATGCAGCTCAAGAGCGTATGGAAAGGTGATCTTCCAAAGAACAGCGCATGCAGCTGAAAACTTTAAAAAACTTCACTGCTAGTTCACTGAATTTGATCTCATTAGATAATGAGTTTTAGTTGCTTTGCTTTTCAAAAATCTAATATATCACATTTTGATCTGTGTTAAATCTGCAAGAAAAGCATGTATCACAACACCTTTTCACGACTTAATGATTATGGACAATGCACTTGCAGACTTTACTGAGAATGGCCGTGACTTTTTAACATATCAATTAACATAACATGATATTGCCAAATGAAGCATAATCTCCCTCCTTAACCATAACTTTTCAACTGTTCCACAGAGGGGTGAATATGGGTCCAATATTCCCCTCATAGGGATAGCACCACTCCATTAGTAAAAGAACAAATCAGCATAGAATATTAAATTTTATATTGAATGTAGATCAAAGCAAATTCTACCATCATTAATGTTTATCTTCGATTACTTGTTCCTCTAAAAAGCCTTTACTCCTAACAACACAACAACAACAACAACAACAACAAGCCTTTATCCCACTAAGTGGGGTCAGCTACATGAATCCTTCATCTCAATTGTGTCCTATTATGTGTCAAATTCTCATTTAATTCAAGTATACTAAGGTCATTTTGTATACATCTTAACCAAGTCTTTTTAGGTCTATATCTACCTTTCTTAACATGCAAAATCTGCATCTACTCTCCCAATGTGACGCTTTGTGGTGCCATCTAAGACTCTAATCTTATCTGCCAATTTGGAGCCTTTACTCCGACAAGTAATATTTACATATTTAATGAAAACCGACCTTGTGAATGATTACTTCCAATCTTTAGTGGGGACCTACCTTAAGGAAAAGAAAGAAGCTTGAGCCGCATGAGCTGCCGCTTTAGCAAGGGAAGTCTTAGAGCACCCAGGAGGTCCATGTAAAAGAACACCACGAAGTGGTGATATCCCCAATCGTGCAAATGCATGGGAATGCTTGATGGGCCATTCAACAGCCTGTTGAAGCTTTTTCTGTTGCATAGATTAAAGAGAAGTTTGATAAGATAATGTGGGTAAAGTCAATCTTAAAAAGGTGTAACAAAATTTCTAGCCTTCAAATCTTTAAGCCCTCCGATGTCATCCCAAGATATCTTAGAAAATTCTTTCGTAACACCTCTTGTGATACTCGGGCCCACTTCAGATTTTGCATTTTCCCAATCTTCCATTATTACTGTAAGTACCTCACCAGCTTGAGCCCCATTTGATAACCTGCGGTATGCAAGCCTAGCAGCTTCACGGCATAATGCCTCTAAATCAGCGCCCACATATCCATTGCAGGATCGAGCAATTGCTTGTAGGTCAACTTTGTCATTTACGTTCCTTGAATATAGCTGGGACATAATTAAAAAATTGCAAAATGGTGAGAATCAATAAAGGCATTAAAATTGCAAACTTATAAACATGCCTCGACCACATCCCAACTCTGTGCCTAGATGATGTGGGACAATTCAAGGTAAAGTTTTCCGAATGATATATGTAGTTATTGCAAGAAAACTTAAGATTCACATATCACAGACTGTTAAAAATACTCCTACAACTTGCTTTCTTAGAAGAAAATCAACAAATATGAGAATTAACCAAGATGTCACAACATGTGTAAAATTCTCATGTTTCAAATTCTTTTATCTTTTTAATAACATGGAATAACCAAGATGTCAACACATAATCAAGGTAGAGACACGTTTTTATCTCAAACAAAGATTATTTTCCAAAAGCCTTGTCAATTTTAACACTTACATATAGAGAACCAGGATCATAAGTGAAGCTCAAAATTTAAAAGTTTAAAGAAGATCTAACAAGGACTCACAACCATGCTTTATAAGCAAGCAACCCATAATTTATTTACTTTTTTTTGGGGTGTTTATCATGCTAGAGGCCTTATTGACTCCACTCATTTACTTACAAAGAATTGGGTTCAGAGACAAATTCATATGCATAGCAATTGAGTTTAATTTTTCCATGATAATTACAACATGCATTACATGGGGGTTTGTGCTCACATTCCAATGATTTGGAGAAGTCCAAACGTTGGACTTACAATCGTATGCTATAAATGGTGGCTCAAAAAATATTTATTTTTATTTTTATTTTTTCATTATAAAAGACTTTCAAGACCTTATGCAAATTAATTACAAATTATTTTAATAGTGTTTATGGTTAAATATTGCTCAAGATGAAAAAGATTAATTCAATTTAATTTAACTTTAAACTTATTAACCATTGATGAGGCACGAATTGTGTCAACTCTACCATTTTTTTAAAGAGCATCAATTAGAACATCCCTGTCAAAAATTATCAAATATTTTAATGACACATGTCATTAAATTATCTACCTAAAATCTTAAGAGAATTAGATTAGTTTGATTTGAGATATGTTTTTAACATTTCAATATTATTCAACTTAGAGTGTATTAGGTTGTACTATCGCATGCACAAAAAAGATTAGGCCTAAATAAATTATAACTACAATTTCATCACTTGGATAATTATCGAAACACAAGCCATGTAGACTTCACTCCTAACACATAGAGGATCAAGTCATTGATTTATACCCATCTTAATCATTCTAAATATCTTTAGCAAGATACTCATGTTTTTTAGCAAAAATTACGAAATAAAAACATGTGTAGGATTCTCATGTTTCAAATTCTTTTGTCTTTTTAATAACATGGAATAACCAAGATGTCAACACATAATCGAGGTAGAGACATTTTTTATCTTAGACAGATTATTTTCCAAAAGTCTTGTCGATTTTAACACTTACATATAGAGAACTAAGATCATAAGTGAGGCTCAAAATTTAAAAGTTTAAAGAAGATCTAACGACAAGGACTCACAACAATGCTTTATAGGCAGGCAGCCCATAATATTTTTACTTTTTTTTTGTGTTTATCATGCTAGAGGCCTTATCGACTCCACTCATTTACTTACAAAGAATTGGGTTCAGAGACATATTTGTATGCATGGCAATTGAGTTCAATTTTTCCATGATAATTACAACATGCATTGCATCGGGGTTAGCGCTCACATTCCAATGATTTGGAGAAGCCCAAATGTTAGATTTACAATCGTATGGCATAAATGGTGTGGCTCAAAAAATATTCATTTTTTTTTTTCATTATAAAAGACTTTCAAGACCTTATACAAATTAATTACAAATTATTTTAATAGTGTTTAAGGTTAAATACTGCTCAAAATGAAAAAGATTAATTCAATTTAGCTTCACTTTAATCATATTAACCATTGATGAGGCACGAGTTGTGTCAACTCTACCATTTTTTTAAAGAGCATCAAGTCCAAAAATTAGGACATACAACCCTTGCCAAAACACAAGGTGAGCCAAAGAGTTTTTTTACATGCATTTTTGTCAACAAAGGCCTTGAAAATTATATGCAAATAAATATCAGATATTTTAATGACACATGTCATTAAATTATCTACCTAAAATCTTAAGGAATTAGATTAGTTTGATTCGAGATAACTTTTTAACATTTCAATATTATTCAACTTAGAATGTATTAGGTTGTACAAAAAAGATTAGACCTAAATAAATCATAACCACAATTTCATAACTTGGATAATTATCAAAACACAAGCCATGTAGACTTCACTCCTAACACATAGAGGATCAAGTCATTGATTTATACCCATCTTCATCATTTAAAATATCTTTAGCAAGATACTCATATTTTTTAGCAAAATTTACGGAAAAAAAAAGATTTACTAGCCTCAAAATGAGATTGACAAAAGTTGTGAATGGTTAAAATATTTTCTAAAATTTTCAATTTTTTATATTCTTCCATATTTTTCAAGATTTTTATTTATTGAAGGTTACACAAAGTTCCTCCTGATTAAGATTTTGCTTGGACACAACTATCATCAAGAATGAACCCTAAATACATTTTTCATGGAATTTAAGATGATATTTTATGATGAAATCTCTTTTAATTACGATTAGCGATAAACATATCGATTATAGGGGATATAGCTTAAAATAGTTTGTCTTTATAAATAAAAGCTTGGCTTAGTCATGAACACATCAGGTAAAGATATTATAATAATCAAACTCATGATTGGAGTGAAGACATAAAAGTTCTTCTTTATGATCACATGTTTAATTTTGGTTGTGAACCACTCCAATTATAATATTCAATAACTAATCCCATCATTGATGTAAAGGCGCCACAACATGTGTAGAATTCTCATGTTTCAAATTATTTTATCTTTTTAATAACATGGAATAACCAAGATGTCAACACATAATCGAGGTAGAGACAATTTTTTTATCTCAGACAAAGATTATTTTCCAAAAGTCTTGTCGATTTTAACACTTACATATAGGGAACCAAGATCATAAGTGAGGCTCAAAATTTAAAAGTTTAAAGTAGATCTAACGACAAGGACTCACAACCATGCTTTATAGGCAGGCAACCCATAATTTTTTTACTTCTTTTTTTGTGTTTATCATGCTAGAGGTCTTATCGACTCCACTCATTTACTTACAAAGAATTGGATTCAAAGACAAATTCGTACGCATAGCAATTGAGTTCAATTTTTCCATGATAATTACAACATGCATTGCATGGGGCTTAGCGCTCACATTCTAATGATTTGGAGAAGCCCAAACATTGGACTTATAATTGTATGCTATAAATGGTCTGGCTCAAAAAAATATTCATTTTTATTTTTATTTCATTATAAAAGACTTTCGAGACCTTATGCAAATTAATTACAAATTATTTTAATAGTGTTTATGGTTAAATACTGCTCAAGATGAAAAAGATTAATTCAATTTAGCTTCACTTTAATCTTATTAACCATTGATGAGACACGAGTTGTGTCAACTCTACCATTTTTTTTGAAGAGCATCAAGTCCAAAAATTAGGACATACAACCCTTGCCAAAACGCAAGGTGAGCCAAAGAGTTTTTTTACATGCATTTTTGTCAAGAAAGGTCTTGAAAATTATATGCAAATAAATATCAGATATTTTAATGACATGTGTCATTAAATTATCTATCTAAAATCTTAAGAGAATTAGATTAGTTTAATTTGAGATAACTTTTTAACATTTCAATATTATTCAACTTAGAGTGCATTAGGTTGTACTATCGCATGCACAAAAAAGATTAGGCCTAAATAAATCATAACCACAATTTCATCACTTGGATAATTATCGAAACACAAGCCATGTAGACTTCACTCCTAACACATAGAGGATCAAGTCATTGATTTATACCCCTTCTTAATCATTTTAAATATCTTTAGCAAGATACTCATGTTTTAGCAAAAATTACGGAAAAAAAAGGATTTACTAGCCTCAAAATGAGATTGACAAAAGTTGTGAATGGTTAAAATATTTTCTAAAATTTTCTATTTTTTATATTCTTCCATATTTTTCAAGATTTTTATTTATTTTCTTTCCCTTATTTTCTTTTTTTTTTCTCTTTCTGTAAATATCATAAAATATCAACAACAACCCTGATCCTCTTGAGCACAAATGCATGCACTTCCAATTACCAACAGTCTAATTTGTTTGCTTATTAAATTGCATGATGCTGACACTGAGAATGCTGAAAAATGACTAGTTTGAAATGTAATGAAAGTAACTGTGTCAAACCTCAAGGATTTTCAACCGTTCTTCGGCAGTTGGAACATTGACTTCAATTTCAATATCAAAACGTCCTGGTCTTCGCAAAGCAGGATCAATTGCATCAACCCTAACAAGACATTGTTTATGAACAACTTTCAATATAATTTTCATTTGCATGAAACAACTTTCAATACAACTCCAGGACATGATAAATTACTTGTAAACTAAATAGAAGTCAATAAATTTAACGCTTGATAGTTTGCTCTAAGGATCATTTCCAAGCAAGTTTACCTGTTAGTTGATGCTACCACGACAACATTTGGAAGGGATTTTGATGAAATTCTGCTTCCATCCATCAAAGTCAGAAGTTGGCCAACTATGCGAGATTCTTGTTCCTTCCTGAGTCATAAAATCAGTGAAAGGTAAGGATGAGCCAACTTGGTCCCTTCAAACAATTGGCTACACATGCATTCATGCATCCACCCAAAAAGTGCTTGTAAACATTATACCTATTGTCACGACGTGGACATATCGCATCAATTTCGTCTATAAAGATAACAGAGGGTTTCCCTGATGAACCATATGAATATGCTTGAGCAAAGGATTCTCGTAAAAACTTCTCACTTTCACCAACGTGTGCTCTATGGACAAAAGATGTACTGGAACCAAATAGAAAACCAAACATTCAAAAATTAAAAAGAACACAAGAAACAGAGTGAATAAAAATAAACAATTAGACATAGCTTACCAACCAATTATAAAAACATAAAACAAATATATTATTCTCATGGATTACCTTATCCTAGTTAGATGTGCACCACTCTCTAGAACCACAGCTTCTACCAAGCTTGTCTGGACACAACTGAAAATTAGATTGGTGTATAAATTTTGACACATTTAAATATATGGTTCATGCAACTGCAACCATAATATCTATCATAACAACACAAACACGTTAAGATTTATGCATTTTAACCAGCAGTGATTGCATCAAAGATGATCCTTAATCAAAATTAGCAAGCATTTTCTCCGGTCATGATTTATCAAATTAAAAATTATTCTTCCAAAACATGTATCAAAATTTCATAAAATGTTTCAAAATGATTCATATATTTCTTCATACAAAGTGTAGGAACCATACAATTCCTAACAAAAAATTAGCAAAAAAAAGGCTAAAATTTATCTTGTCATTATAAATCAAACATAAATTTTTCATTGAGGAACTCATGTTAGAACATCATTTTCCCCTTCTAATTAATTAATAACTTTCTCTCCATAATGCATTAAATCCAATAATTTAGAATGGCCTATCAGTGTGTTAGTGTGTTGATCTCACTTTTAGAATGAGCTCTCAACCCCATCCTCTTAGACTTAGGAATCTTCTAGACACTAAGATTTCCTTAGTCATAGAACACATCTAGTAATTATGTAAACACTTAACCTAAGCCTAGAGACTTAGAAGGGTTAATCATAGGATTAGGTCATGCCTTAGGACTTAAGAAAATTACATACCCTATAGCCTAAACCCATTCCATATACACTTTCTCAAATTAAACCCAGATTCAAATCTCAAACCAAACCTTAAATTCAAATCCATATCCCAAATTTGACTCCAAATGATTGAAACCCAAAATCAAATTCAAATCCTAAGACCCTTCCCAAGCCATATGAACCACCTTCATAAGCTTAGCCAAAACTCCCTTTAAATCAATACAAATCCAATTGATTGCTTTATAAATCAATCGTTCCTTCATTTATATTCACATGTAGATAAAGAAAGCATATGACTTTTATTATGTTGACATGATTACAATTGAAATTGGATAATAATGGTTTGGAAAAATCCATTGTTTATAGGAAACTAAATGCTTGAGGATCTTAGAATGATGTTGCTTGGACGATGATGGTTTGGATAGAGTGATCTTGGCACTAGAAAAAGTAACTAAATCATTAGTTTTGGATTTGGACATAGTTTGTCACTTGGTTGCAATTAGTTGTTCGCGCATAGTTATTTTTGACTCATGGCTAATGAAATCTTTAACATGAAACTAATGGGCAAAATTAGATGGACATATTATTGTTAGCACAAAGTTAGGAAATAACGATTAACGTAGCCAGGGAAAATCGGTGACCTGCAGACAACAATAGCAATAGCGCACAGGCAAAAAAAACTTATTTACTAAGTATTGATCGAAAAAGATGATACCGAGTGTCCTTCATATTTCCTTATATTAGTGTTAAGACTCTAAAGTTAACAATCCACATGGTTGTCAGGTAGCACTATTACTAAAATACCCATACAATATGTTGATAAATTAATTGTAAAAAAAAAGAAGCTAAATACCAAAAGGAAACATAGTGTATAATAAAATTGTAATTAATGAGCGATACTAATGGCTTGGTAAAGTAAAGACTTTTTAAGTAACGAATCCAAGCTAAGGCAATTGCAGCAACGATAATGTTCTTTTTCATGCTAGGAGCAAAAAGACATTGTTTAAAATTATGAATTCAGGGGTTTTATATGAAATTATAGTTTCCATAATATATAATTTGTCAATGTGAGATTGAGTTGTGCTTGAGAGATATCCTGGTCATATACACACAATTGGATATTTACCCATATCTGACTAGATCTCTTGATTGTAGCTAAATCCTTTGATTTTAGAAATTTATAATTTCAAATATCAATAATTATTTAAAGATAAAAACTAAGCTAAAATATAATAGTTAAATAACATAATTCAAGATTATTTCCTTGATGTAAATCTCCTAAATGTGCAAGATATTATGTTCCTTCATTTATATCCACAAATTCAAATGACAAACAATATCCAAAATTAAATCCAAACCCAATTTAAGCCTTCAGAACCAATTCTTTGGACTTAACCAAATTCTATCAATATCAAGTCAAAATTAATGGATTTTCTCTTAAATCAATCATTCATTCAATTATCTATCTAAATATAAATAAAACCTATAATCATCAAATCAAATCAAAGCCAATCCAAATCAAACCCAACCTAGCCCTTTTGACTTGAAAATTTCAAATGAGTCAAAATCTCTTATACTCCAAATTGATTGTCGTTGAATTTATATGTTAATCCATGACTCATATATAAGTTCAACTAAACTCGAATCAAACCAATCAATGTAGCCCATTGACCCAAAGTGAGGGGACCCATTTAAAGAAACTTAATCCAACCCAAATTGGACAACCAGCTCACCAAAATCTTTCAACATAATCAGATAATGATCAATGCAATCAATCGGTCAAACCAAGTAACTTAGTCATTTGAGCAACACTTTAAATGAACCAAAAACTAGTCAAAACTCATCCTACATCAAATTGAAAACCAATAATCAATCAACCCAAAATCAATATTTAAATATGACTATTAATTGAGCCAAACCAAGCTAATTGATCATTCTAAGATCTAAATTAGCTAGGACAAATCAAAATGATCTAACCCAAATTGATTGTAACCAATGACTCAAGTTCATTCCAAATTGATTATTGAACTTGATCAAAGCCATAATTAAACCCAATTTAATTAATCGAGCCCAATTGGCCTTAAATATCAATTTGGCCTAAATCCAAATTAAATCTAAATTGATTCGAACCAAAGACCACATTCATCTTCACTCAAATTAATCAATGAATCAACCCATAACCTAAGTCTACTGGCCAATTTTGATCAAATTGATCAACTTGACCCATTCGACCCATTTGATTTCAAATGAGCCAAAATCAATTCTATTCCAAATTAAATCAAATTGATCACATCAAAACTCTTCAAATTATCATTTGAACTTTAACCTAAGCCTTAGTTTGACCCAATTTGACTAATTGGTCAACCTAACCCGATATGACTTAATGTGACACATATGACCCAAATTGAGCCAAATCCCTTGAAACCAAGTCATGACCCATCAAGGGCTGATCAAACCAGACCCAAACTCATTTGGGATCAGCCCAAAATCAACCCAACCCAATTAAACCCCACCCAACTTCATTTAATTCTCCCATCACATGCATTCAACTCCCTCCAATCCATGGCATTCAATAGAGCTGATTATATGAGAGCAAAAGAGGACTTTAGAATAAAAATTCAAAGTCCTCGACCAATCCATCATCCATCCAAACCACCCTAAGCAAAATGACAACACTTTTGAGCCAAAAATTCAAAAAAAAGAAGATTTTCAACAACTATTAAAAGTGGGAGAAATGAGGCTTCATTCCTCTTCCTCCTATCACTATTCATCCTCTAAGAGCTCCCAAAAACAACCAACAACCATTTCCCCATCTCTCTTAGGCTAGAAATATCAAAACCGGGTTGATTTCAGCAAGAAAACGACAAGCACCGGAAGATACATCGTTCAGAAGTGAAGGCGGAGGTCTAGACTCGTTCCAAAGCTTCTTCTTCTGCTCAAGAGCATGCTCAGATCATCACCGCTACCGGAAACCATCCTCGACGAGATAATTTCATCAAACCGTAGTCGGCCATAGGATTTATTGTTTGTAACGATTTGTGCTCGATTTTAAAAAATTTTCCTAGATTACCTTTGCATTTTTCATTTTATATCATCCCCATGCGATTAGAAAGTTTTTCCGGTGAAAATCACTGCGAAAATGAGCCCAATCGAACGAAATTTCGCCCAAAAAATGCAAAATCCCGTCGGATGAACAGTATTTTGCTGGATTTTCCCGCCAACTGTCCGATCCCGCTGTTTGGGGATCGGACAGCTCAGATCGTGTGGTTCGGATCCACAACTGTGCGTTTCAGATTGATTAAAATGTTATCATTATTATCATTTGATTAGATTAAGTGATTTAATTATTTATTTTATTTCAATTAAGTTTGATTATTTATGATTAGAGTTTTATCTGATTTGATTCAGTTATTATATTTATTTAATTTGATTAACATGTTTGATTTAGTTATTTGGTTGAAATATTTAATAATTGGGTAACTCTCCTATTCCAAATGGATTGATTTAGATATTAAATTAATTAAGTTTACTTTAACTTCATCTGGTTTGATTAATATTAAGTGATTATGATGTATTGGATTTATAATTAATTTAACTTTTTAGTTTACATAACGATTAATTAATGTTCAGTCTATTTATATTCATTAAGGAGTTTCATATAATTAAGATTTTAAGCTTAGTATATGTTTAGTTATATTAGTTTAGCTTATGTTAAAGTTTCTTAGATTTGTTTAACTTTAAGTATGATTTAAGATTTAATCATTTGATTGAGTTTTATTAACTTAAATAAGTTTAGTCATATTTAATTTAATTTCCTTTGAGAATTATATGATATTTTTTTTGATTTGAGGTTTGATTAATGAATGCTTAAGTGTTATTTCATTTCTGATTTTAATTAGGTATTTAAATTATTTTTAGATTATATTTTAATTAATTTCTTAATTGATTAAACTTTAATCTTAAGTTTTTTTTTATTGGGATTCTAAAATCACATTATTTTCTTAAGAGTCCTAGATATCAACTGAAGTGATTTAAGTTATTTTGAAGATTTTTCTATAATTTTATGAATTTTTATTTGGTTTGTTCTATTAAAATGGACAATCTAAACTTCAAATTTAATTTCTCCCAATCCAGAAGTCCTTTTCACTTGAGATTTTTATGGTAAGTGTGTTTTAACTCTTATTTCAATCTCTTAAAATTTCAATTCAATCAAACTCGTATTTTTAGAGTAATGAATTTGATTTTCACTAAAACTTAAATTAAGTTCAAACGATTCATTGGAATTTGGAGATTTTTGGTTCATTGGATTCCTCTTGGGAAGGTAGATCCAACGAGTCCTTATTTGTAATTTTTTGCTAAGTATTTTATTTTTTATGAATTTTCAAAATTTTATGACACTTAAATAATTTTTAAAATCAGAAAATAGGCATTTTCCCACTTAACCCAGTCAACACCGCGTGCGGCGTTGATGGGGCAACACGGTGTCACATGGCAAGGTATGAATCGACGGCAACACGCGCCACGCGGGCCGCGGCGACGGGCCGTGTTACGCGGCACCGACCGCGAATTGGTCTACACGGTGTCACATCAGCCAGATGAGCGGAAAAGTCCCGCAGCGTGAAATGGCGACGCGCGGATCGACGCGGACAGTCTAATCACGGATCGGACAGTCGGATCGATCCGCGGATCGGAATCGTGCGATCGTGGATCCAAACCGCTGATCCACGGTTCCAAACCGCGAGATCGCGGATCCAAAATGCATAGTTGCAGATTTGAACAGCGTGATCGCGCAATCTGAGCCGACCGATCCCCGAACGGCGGTATTGGACGGTTGGCGGGAAAATCTAGCGGAATATTGTTCATCCGATGAGATTTTGCATTTTTTGGGCGAAATTTCGTCTGATTAAGCTCGTTTTCAAGGAGATTTTCTCCAGAAAAACTTTCTAATTCGCATGAGAATGATATAAAATGAAAAACACAAGGGTAATCTAAGAAAATTTCTAAAATCGAGCAAAAATCATTACAAACAATAGATCCTATGGGCGGCTACGGTTTGATGAAATTACCTCGCTGGGGATGATTTTCGACGGCGGTGATGATCCTAGCATGTTGTTGAGCGGAAAAAGAAGCTTTGGAACGAGTCTAGACCTCCGCCTTCACTTCGAAACGATGTATCTTCCGATGGTTGTCGTTTTCTCGTCGAAAGCAACTCAATTTTGGTGTTTCTAACCTAAGAGAGATGGGGGAAATGGTTGTTGGTTGTTTTGGAGAGCTCTTGGGGGTTGAATAGTGATAGGAGGAAGAGAAATGAAGCCTCATTTCCCGCTCCTTTAATAGTTGCCAAAAACACTCTTCTTCTTGAATTTTGCTCAAAGCCATTTGCTGAGGACGGATAGTTGATGATTGATGATTTTGGATTTTTCTCCAAAGTCCTCTTTTGCTATCATATGATCACCTCCATTGAATGTCATAGATGGGGGATAGTTGAATGCGTATGATGGGGAAAATTAAATGAAGTTGGGTGGAGTCCTATGTAAGAGAGGATCCATGAGAGATTTATTTGGGTTGGGTTGATTTTGGGTCGATCCCAAATGGGTTTGGTCGGTTTGATCCTCACGGGTCACGTGACTTAGTTTCAAGGGATTGGCTACCGAAATATGAGTGACATGAGTTATCGAATTATATCGACCCAATTGGTCACCAGTCAAACCAAGGCTTAAAGTTAGGCTCAAATGAATCAAGATTTTGATCAATTTGATTTAATTTGGCTTTTGATTTTGGCTCATTTGAAATCAAACGAGTTGAATTGATCGACCAATTGACTAAAATCGATAAAATCGGCCAGTAACGGCCGATTCACGCTCAACGCTAATTGAATACGAATGCTCTTCGCTCAAATCAATCGGATTTAATCGATCAGCCAAATTGACCATTTAAACAAATTTAAGCTAAATAGCTCAATGGCTCGACATCAAATCGAGCTTTAATTTTGGCCACAAGCTCAATAATCAATTTAAAAAATTATTTGATTTGATTGAGATGAGTATAATAATATGAAATTCTTCTTAAGCCTTAACATGGAGATGCATAAGAATATATTTAGGCAAATATTGTGTTCTTTTCAAATGAACTATACACTTATAAATCCTATGTGAATCCATGTAAAGATAGGGAAAGAGAATTTCATATTACACATCTTATGCTATTATCACATGTAAACTTATAAATATTTGTAATTAACATTAATTCATTTATAATAATTGATTTATATGTTTTAAAAAAAAATTGATTTAATAATGATAATAGCCACACATATTTAATTTAAGTCAACACATGCAATTTGGCATAGAATGAAATATTTTATTTAATTAATTTCTAAAAGAAATGAATGCATGATTTCATATGCAAATAATATTTAACATGATTGGAAAGAAATAAAAGAATATAAGTACATGATCTCATTCATTCCAATTAATTCCTAATTTAAGCCAACACATACAATTTGACATAGAAGGAAACATTTTATTTAATTAATTTCTAAAAGAAATGAATGCATGATTTCATATGCAATATTTAGCATTTATCAAAGAAATAAAAGAATATATAATGATCATTCATTCCAATTAATTCGTAAGGACAATCATACTAAATAAGATTATTTAAAATGAACCAAAGTTCTTAATGTCATTCTGATTTTATGTTTGATTTGATTCAAGAAATATAAGAGGTTTGTTAATCCTATTCCATGCCCCATGTTCGTGATTTAATTTGGTTTAATAAGAAATAATTAAGTAAATTTTATGAATTAATTAGGTTGGATCCTTAATTAAATCAATTAATTACCCTTACTTATGCTTCTTTAATTTGATTAACAACTTAATTATAAGCCATATGACATAACATGTGAGGAAATAAAATTACGCTCAAAAGAACAAATGCAATCTCATAATTAAAAATTAACTAAGTTAAAGAATCTAATTAAGTACTTTTAAGAATCTAATCAAATGATAATAACAATGGTAACCCTTGAATCAATAAAACTTAGGTAAATACTTAATTAAAACTACCAAATCAAATAAGTCATATATGGGTAATTAAGTCATTAATCTCTAATTAAACAAACATTTAATTAATCTGATAATTCAAAATTCAATTACCTTTAATCAAACTTAATTAATTAAATATTTAATTAATGTAAACTTAATGAATTAATCCATCATCTTAATGAATCAAATTAACTTTATAAATCATATTAAAATTAATTCAAATCAAACACTTAATTAATCTATTAAAACAAATCATTATTTAATTTAATAATTGATCACACCTCTTAAACAAACTAATTAGATTAATTAAATTAATCATATTAAACTTAAGCTTAATCAAACATAAATTTGAACATAATTAAAATGCAATTAAATGCCAATCAAATCCTAATTTAAACTTAAATCATTAAGTCATTAATTACATCATCAACCTAAACAAATATGAAACTAAATTAAAAATTAAACAAATCCTTATTTAATTTAATAATTAACCTAAACACACTTCTTAATTAAACTAATTAAGTTAATCAAATTAATCATATTAAACTTAAGCTTAATCAAACATAAATTTGAACATAATTAAAATGCAATTAAATGTCAATCAAATCCTAATTTAAACTTAAATTATTAAGTCATTAATTACATCATCAACCTAAACAAACATGAAACTAAATTAAAAATTAAACAAATCCTTATTTAATTTAATAATTAACCTAAACACACTTCTTAATTAAACTAATTATATAATCACATTGAACCTAAGCAAACCTATAGATTAATAAAGCTAATCAAATCAAATTAAATCAAATAAAGAAAGACTCTCATCAATTTAATATGTAATCAAATCAAATCTCATTCAACCTACTTAAATAAGAAAAACTAATTAACTGTCCAATATATAAAATCAAAATACAAACCAAACTTTGATAAACATGACAAATAGATGAGATTAAAAATAAAATTCTAATTACAAAGAATCAAACTCAATTAAAATCAAAATAAAATCTCAATTAATCTAATCCAATCAAACTACAAATAAATGAACCATGATTAAATCAAATAAACATAAAATTAAATCAGATAATTATAATCAAAGAAAAGGATTAGATATTAATTTAAAAGGATATTGAATTATCAAGATTTAATTGAATCAAAACATCTAATTAAAAAGTAATGAATCACTACACTTACAATCACTTCTTCTCAACCACTTGGGATCACACCTTAAAAAGTATCACATAATATTTTTGCCAAATACATTTGGTTATATCTTCTTAAACATAAATCATAAGTCCTTGAATTTTTAATTAAGTTTAAAGCACACATTGAAAGCTTCTTTCTCAATAAAATTATCCCTTTACTCTAGCAATGGCATTGTGTATCAAGCTCTTAGCCCCATTGTCTCATCTCATAGGATATTCTATCTCACCACTCCTCATAACCCAAAGCATAATGGGTACTCCAAACGTCATCATCACTACTAGTCTCTCTTGATTGCCCATGCCTCTCTCCTCTTGTATATTGATCGTATGTGTTTATTGTCTTCATCACGTCATAGATCGCATGCCCATTTCCACTCTTCATTTTTAACCTCCCTTTGTATCTTTTTTGGCCACTCTTCCAATTACTCTAAACTTTTAAAATTTTGGTACCTCAAGTATCCATTACTCCATCCAACCCCCCCTCCCCCCTGGTTATATCTTCTTAAACATAAATTAAGTCCTTGAAGTTTTAAATAAGTTTAAAACACACATTGAAAGCTTCTTTCTCAATAAAATTATCCTTTACTCTAACAATGGCGCCAGATCAAGCTCTAGCCCTTTGTCTCATCTCATAGATATTCTATCTCACTCCTCACAACCCAACAAAGTATAATGGTACTCCAAACGCTATCATCACTACTAGTCTTCTCTTTGATTGCTCATGCTTTCTTGTATATTTGATGTTTATCGTCTTCATCACGTCATAGATCGCATGCCCATTTCCACTCTTCATTTTTAACCTCCAATTGTATCTTTCTTGGCCACTCTTCCAATTACTCTAAACTTTTAAAATTTTGGTGCCTCAAACACCCCTTTATGTGTTTACTCCCTTTGTGTCTTTTTTGTGGCCACCGTTCCAATTACTCTGAACTTTTACAATTTTGGTACTTCATCCTTACTCACCACCTCCCCCCACCCCTGCACAAACAAATAAGCTCTTTCAACTATGTCTGTTTGGGGTACTCTCTCACACAAGTGTCTATCTCTACCTTGAACTTACCACCTCCAAAGTTTGTCTCACAAGATGTCAAAATTGTCAAAAGCATCTTGATCTCAAATTTGTCACCTTATCTCTCCCCCATCATTGTCCTAAAAATCTTTATTCTTGGATCTCTAAGGTGTCCTATGGTTGTCCGCACTTCATTGTTTCTAACATGCCACTCTTATCAACACCCATTGTGCCTCCCACTACTCATGACTTGACACCATCAATCAACGAGCATATCTACACCAATCAATCATATATTAAACAACACCAACAAACCACAGTGAATAAAATCATTCCGCTAACCCACCATCAAACTGAACCTCAAATAACTCGTCCAATCATAGCTCCATGACCACCCAAGCTAAGAACATCAACGAAACTACACAAAAAGCTCAATCATCATGCCCAACTGCCTTCCCTTCATGATCATGAACACACCCTTGCTACCCAAGCCATCAACAATCACAAATGTTGTGGACAATGTTTAATGCGTTTAATACTCTTGGATACAACAGCAAATGAGAACCTTTTCCCCCTATGCTCATGCATAATCTTGGCATGTCTTGTGACAAAAAATGGCAAAAGGCATTCATGATAAGCCTAGCCAGATAGTCAAACATGCTATCATCTGCACAATTCTGAGCATTGTTGTTACAAGGATAGTAACTTTATATGAAAAATGTGTTCCTACAGTACCATCTTACAGATGATAATACATAACCTTTGGCTAACATCTTACTTTCCAAATTGGTCCTAATAGTACTACAATGATATACGATGATAATGCCTATGCTATGAATGTTTTGGAATAAAACATTCTGCCCTTAATTTCCAATTTGTTTGGGAAAAAAATCATAATGGTGAGGTTTGGATTGTGCATGTTCTCACTACTAACAAGGTTGTCAATGTTCTCTCCAAACCATTGTCACATGCTCAATTTGTTTTATTCCAAGATTTGAATCTCTAACAGTGCTTCATCTTGCATTTGTATAGTGAGAAAAAAAAAACATAGAATAACATTATTTGAATACTCAAGTATAGCCTGGGAACCATTTTTAGATAATTATTATATTGTTTAATTAGTCAATCCCTTAATGAAGGGATTTAGCTAGATATGGGCAATTAACCATTTTGTGTTTATATAAAACTCATCAATGAGGTGCTGTGCAATAATTATTCCAAACATGTTATTCCGTTAATTCGAATTTGGTAATTCTATGTGGAAGGTTGCAAGAAATGACATTTGAGCAATTGCTATTTGGCATGGGTGCACTTTAGACAAAGAAAAATAACAAATGCATTACTTTTTCATCTGAATGAATTAAAAGTAATAATCACAAAATCATTAAAATTAATAAACAACTATTGAAGTGCCACGGTGCTATGACAATACAGAAAATGATAAGTGAAAATAGTCTACCTTTCCCGTGCCTGGGGGGCCATAAAGCAGCAATCCTTTGGGCCACTAAAGACAAAGAAACAAATAACCAATCAAGCTACATTATGAATTCCTTTGGTTAGATGAACAAAAAAATATTTTTGGGTTAGAAAGCCTGCACTCAAAAACTATTAACTTGAAATTTTGAATTCCTTAGTTTGATTGCATGTGGTAATAATAATATATTTCAAACTTAATTCTAGGGTGAATTTACAAATAATTTTTGTTTAATAGATTTTTCTCATTCAAAATAATTGGTGTTTTCCAAAGCCGCACCAGAGTTGAAGCCTTGGACCTCATCATGGCTCATTGAAGCCTTGCAAAGAACCCCAGTGATGCTCTCTAGAGCTCTCCAAAGCCCAACAAACTCAAACGACCTCATTATGATTTCATTTTCTCTCATTTAGCATGTGAGACTAAGACCCTAACTTTTGTAATCACATCCAATTAACAAATCTCATCATCTTACAAAATTCGATAGATAGGGAAGCTACAACTACTTAACGATGAAAATGGAAACCATAAAGAGGAGCGATGAAAATGGAAACCATAAAGAGGAACCTTAAGGCCGAGCTTCTGAGAAATGTGGCCGTATAAGAAAGGGTAGATGATGAGCTCCCTCAGGGCTTCGAGTGCTCTTTTATTGCCGGCAATGGAATCCTCTGCTCTTTTCATTGTGATGTTTTCCATAATGAGATGAAATTAAGCTTGCCTTTCTACCACCACTCACCAGCCGACAGCTGGTGGAATCGTTCTCCACACCGTTTTGCCACGCGGCCCGGTGATTGGCACTGCCCTAGCCGTGGTCACCTTTTTTTCTGCCGGTCAAATGTCATATATGCTATAACCTCAAACTTCACACATAATCAAGCGTATTAAACCTCACTTCTCCTCTTCACTTCCCGCAACAGGAAATTATCTCCAGCACGCGCAACTCCCTTCCCCGGAAGAAATCTTTAGAAGACAACCCCTCTCCAGCCAGCAAGAAGCCTCCGTGCGACCCTCTTCCTTACAAAGATCCTCCGCAACACACGATCCCGCCGCCGGCAAGAGAAATGTTTATTAGTGACTGCTTGCTAACAGGATTTGGCAGGTTTTTTAAACCTGCAGAATCTTAAACCCCGTTCTCTCCTCCGCTTTGCCTCGAATCCCTGATTTAGTAAATCGTGTTGGCTGTCTCAACTTCTTATTCTTTCTTACACCGCGTCTCCCGTTGATGCCTTCTCCAGCGAATTACCGTCGCAACTGCCCGACTTCTTCGTCGTCGAGGGTTTTCGGAATTGAAGGACAGGATTCGGAGGAGAGAGAATTTTACCTACACAATTTTATATATTAATATAGAAAATTTATATAAATAGCATACAATTTTTATGTATTTATATATAAAATATCTAATTTTTAATATTTATAAATATAATATCTTTTCAATAATTTAAAAACTATATTTTACTTCAAAACATTAAAAAAAATACTATTTTTATTATAATAATAAGTAATATATATATATATATATATATATATATATAATTATTAGATATATAAATATATAAAAATTATGTATTATATATATATTGAATATTTAAACTTTAATATTTACATTTATATATCATTTAAATCTTTTACATCATTTCAAAAATATTATTATTACTATTTTTTTTATACAATCAATATTAGTGTTTAGACTTTCAACAATTCTTAAATTCAAAGTTTGCAAATGTATTATTTGTATTAGTTTACATTAAATTAGTTCAAATGTATCAAAAAAAACTACTTAATTAAAAATAAGTAAATAAATATATCATTTAAAAATTTAAATTAATTTTAATATGTAATATTAATTTACCAAAAATGATTTTAACAAATTAATATTACTAAATAAAATTTATTATGTCTAATTAGTTTTAAATTACTATTTTAAATAGTAATCATAATCTTATTTTATTTGGTCACTAGCGAATAGCATTGAAATCTACTTTGGCTACAACAAGCTTAATGAATTACTACCAAATTATTCAAAATGGACCCTATTATATATGCAAATTTTGGTTTGGCAAAATCTATGTTAAGAAATACAACAACCTTCATCAATTACTAACAAATTACTATTTTATGAATTCTAATTTAGTGAGCATCAATTATAAGCTCAAATATCATATAATTTATAGACTAGGAACAATCATCATTTGGTTTGGAAGTCAAATTTATCATTTTTCTTCATCAATTGCCAAACTCTTTAATATTATCCTTTTTGTAAACTCGCTAGCTCAAAATAAATAAAAAATAAAAAAAAATAAAACAAAGATGTGATGCTAAATTTATTTATATGACCACCTTGTACATAACTCATCTTATAATCTAAATTGACATCAAGTATGTCCATTTTCAACCCAATGAAACTAAAAATGGAAAGCAAATCTATCAAATCTTTTCTACAATAATTTTGAACATTGCAACACCTTTCTTTTTAGGGGATGTTTGGTTGCCTATAATTAGAGTGTGAAGTAAACTGAATGCAGTGTAAAAGGAATGCAGTATATTTAAATTATTTTAACTTATTTAGTTGAAAACTCTAGAAATATAATGTAAAGTATATTTGAGATTATCATTTCTGGTGTCTACCAGTGGCGGTGAATTGGCGGCCGCATGACGCCGGCAGACGGCGCAAGTAGGGGACAACATTTTTACAGATGTATTTGGAATTCATCAATAAATTAAAACACCCAAAATGATCATAATGCATTTCAAATATACTATAAATCATTGAAATTTTCACAAGACTCAAAAAATTAAATTCTCTCTATATTTACTTTACACTCTAAATGCAGGCAACCAAACAATCATTTACTATAGAAAAATGTAAGATTTGATTTGCTGGTGGGTCTACAATGGGGGAACTGGGTTATACGAACTCCATTAATAAATTTTATGCTCATGTTACTTAGTTTTCCCCTAGTTTATTGGAGAAGAAGCATTCATAAGGAGAAGTAGCTTTTACATGGCTAGCATGACTTAAGCTTTAAATCCTGCAAAAAGCAAATATAGCAACTTTAAATCCTACAAATTTTAAATTCTACTCATCCTCCATTTTGCTGCCTTAAATCCTAAATTTAATCAATCAAACTGAAGCATGTACGTAGGGGGGGGAAGGAAAGATGAGGGTAACCTTTGTGATAACTTGATTCTCTTGTTTCATATAAGTGCAACATGGAAGGAGAAAAATGAGTTTTTGACGTCAAATAAGCGAGTTTCAGTCGATTTTTTTTTTTTTAAAGGTTTTCGGGTCACAGAAGATCAAAGTCAGTCAAAAAAAAAAAAGCAAGAAAAGACGAGAAGAAGGTTGTCGTATAATAATTATTAATAAAAAGATTTTAAGTTAATTAAATTAATATTATTTATTATTTAATTTAATCATATGATAATTATTTTATTTAATTATATTTATTTTCGATATTAGAATCTAACTTATTATAAATATCCATTTGTTTAAGTGGCTTTTTCTTCTAATTAGATATGGAGATATATATAAAAAGAAAATACAAATTAGATGATCTCTGATTCTCTGTAAAGTTACGACTATCATTGACAACTACTCATATATTTCAAATAAATATTATAGAAATCATTATGAATGATATTTAAAGTATTATCCAAATGATCATGATAATGTACTAAGAGCTTACTTAAAAAAAACATACAAAAGCGTATCAATATTTGATCAAATATTATTTGATCTGAAAATTCGCTTATACATCATATAAGAGACTTTCCTTGAATAATTATCTAATTATATATATTAAAAATGATAAATTTAATTTTGTTGATACTATACTAGTTCTAAATCTGAAAATTCAGAAGGTGAAATTGTAAGTTATGTTATAATCTGAAGTAAGTCGCCTATTAAATAGATAACTAGAATATCACATTGGCTCGAATCGTCCATTTAATGAACGATTATATTCATTTATCAATTTAATACTTATTATTTTAATTTCAATAATAAATATATTTTAAAAATTATATATATATATGTAAAATTAGGTACGACTTGCCCAGATGATTATCGTATTAGAGAAGTCTCCATAACGACTTTGATTTCATAGCCTCTCAAAGCAGCACTCCTAATATTGCCAATTTCACTCGAAGTCTCCCTCCCTCCCTCTCTCCCCTCCAAAGAAAGTCAAAATTTTTAAAATAAGTACATTTTAAATCGTAATTAACAAATTAAGTATGTTTAAAAAAATTAGTTTTAGGTATAGTCTTCACTTTAACGGGCGACTAGGTTGCCACGTCGAATCCGGCAGTGTGCTTTGTTCCGTTCAAGGCTAGGAACCAGCCCGTTTAGCAGGCTAGTCTTTAAGTCCAGCTGAGCTGTCCATTAAATGGCCTGTAAGTATTTTTCTTTTAAAAAAAAATTATCTACTATGGATGTTATACATTTGTTAAGAGGTTTGATGGATAAGTATAGAGAAAGTAAGGAGGATCTACATATGATATTTGTTGATTTAGAGAAAGCACTAATAAGATTAGAGAGAGTCGCCTTTGATGGTTTGGCCACATAAAGCGTCGGTCGTCCGATGACCCGGTTAGGAGAGTAGATGTACTAGATTTGCCTTATGTTAAGAAAGGTAGAGGTAGACCTAAAAAGACTTGGTTAAGGTGTATAAAAAATGACCTTTGTATACTTGAATTAAATGAGAATTTCACACATAATAGGACACAATGGAGATGAAGGATTCATGTTGTCACTTAGTGGGATAAAGGAATGTTGTTGTTGTTGTAGAGAAAGCACTGATAAAATTCCAAGAGAAGTACTTTGGAGAGTTTAGAAATGAAGGGAGTTAATATTGCTTGTATTCAAGTCATTAAGGATACATATGCTAGAGTTGTTACTTGTGTCCAAACACAAGGAGGATTGACAAAATATTTTCCTATTTCAGTTGGATTACATGCAAGATCAGCTTTACGCTTTTATCATTTTGCTTTAGTTATGGATGTTCTTAGTAGGTATTTACAGGAAGATATACCTTGATGTATGCTTTTTTCTAATGACATTCTTCTTGTTGATAAGACTAGAGAGGGAGTCCATTGGGTGAACAAGTCATTAAAAAGAGTGAGTGTTTCAGATATGTAGGCTCTATTGTCCAAAATGATGGTGAAATAAATGGAGATGTTATTAGTTGAATTCAGGTTGGATGGTTGAAGTGGAGAAATGCATCTGTCCTGTTGTTGGTAGAAAAGTACCGTTTAAACTTAATAAGACACAATAGATAAAAAAATATTTATGTAGCCGACCACACATAATGGGATGAAAGTTTGTTGTTGTTGTTGTTGTCAACTAGTTATCAAGCATTTTTTGTGATTGCAGTACTAGCTGAAAATTAAAGAAGCATAAATATGAAACAATCTGATAAGTGGTACAGATAGTTAAAAATGCAACCATATGATAGTAAAAAAAAAGAAACATATGTGAGATAGAAAAAAATAAATAAATACATGTACTCCATTCACGTAAATAACACTATCCTAAACAATCGCCTTGTGCGTGGAATCGCTCTCGTGTGTATACTGATCAAGTGCATGTGGTGAACGATCACACAGCTGATGGTATCTCTCCAATGCAGGTTCTCCATGAACCCGTGGTATATCATCATGTAGTGTCTGCGTAGGATAGTCCTGTGATGGGATGAAAGGCGGTTGTGACTGAGAACTAAAATGATACTGGATCAACATATAGATGGTCCCGACACTCCATCATATAGCTCGTGGCAGAAACCTCCTCTTGTGAGACACTCTAGTTCGATCTATAACGTGTGTCCATATGCATCGCGACCTCAAGTCCCCGCAAAGCATCTCATATCTATCTACAGTTAATTATAACTCATGATCATCTACACGACTGAAGTACAACTGAAGGATGTCCTGAGTAGCCAAGATGTGCTCTAACTACATAAAAGATAATATTAAAAATTAGCTTCAACTACCAAAAAACATATTGAAAGTCTCAGAATACATATGTAATTACTCACACATACACGCTCCATAGGTACTCTGTGATAATATGTGGTAGGAGGATCTGTCGGGGTAGATAAAGCAAGGCCCATGATCTGAACTAAGACATGTAATGATTAATAGTAGTCATTCTGTCCTCATCCCCATCCAAGCCATCAACTATATGATCTCTCCTTCTCTCTCACGTAGCTATGTGTAGCTGATGATAGTCAACCCAATTCACATCAGCTTTTTCACGCCCATCGACCCTTTTGAAGTTGGGGTCTATAAGTGTCATATCAATCCAGGGTAGAATTCCAAACTGTCTCAGAACTCAATCTGGTAAATGTCATTTTACCCTCTTCCAGCTGATGAGTGGGCACATAAAATATCTCAACTGAGCATATACAGCGATGCATTTTGATATGGCTCCCAAATCAGATGTTACAAGACATATTCAAATATGCATATCGATTATAAAAATTAAACTCAATGACTATTCTGAAGGTCAGACTTGCATATGTAGCAGACTATCCAGCTCATTCCTGTATAATGCCAATATGCCACGTTCCCCACTAGCATCTGGCACACAAATCGCTCATTCCACCTATTCAAACAACATATTTAGAACATGCATATAAGCATCAACTTGAATTTACCAAGAAGCATTTCTTACCTCAACCCAAGGCTCAGGCCATCCAAATCTCTAAGATATGGTGCATGCAGTGTCAGTCTCCTACATGAATGTGCTCTTAGGACCATATGAAGTAGATGCAAGCAGCTAGTCATATTGGCCTTGGTGGGCCTAGTTTACTCATATAGCTCCCTACATAAATGTACAAGAACTGATCCCCCAATGTATAGTGTACTGAAGGTATCTAGGTCCTCAAGTAGTGGAAGATACTGTAGATGAACCTCAGATCCAGAAGTGTCTTGCAATAGAAAGCTACTAATAATAAACAGAATATAGGCTCATAAGTATTTACTGAACTGTCGAATGTATATATGACTCCCTATAGAATGATCATCTGAGCCACCTCAAAGGCATGTAAGTCTGCGCCTAGGCCTGACCTATCCAAAAACATATGTCATAATTAGTGGTAAGAAAATATAAAATTGAAAGGAGAACTGTAATGTACTAAATTGAAAAAGAAAATTGAAAAGCTAAAAAACTATGTTGGAGGGTATATCTGTTGCAGCTAAGTCATACCTTCTACTACTGACATTGTAGGGGTACAATGACCTGTAATGATCAACTGTCTTGCATAAGCTACATGATCTGCTACTGCTACCTCTATTCCCACCCATAGTATTCCTAAATCTACTAATGTGCGATCTTCCTGACCTTCTGCAAAAAGCAGGTGGTAACAGCTCAAGTATGCCTTGTTCGACATTATAAGTTGGCCATTTAGAACAATCAAGTAGTGTATATAACTCAGCTGCATATGTAAGCTTATACAAGTGAAGAGTATAATATTATGATACACAATGCAAATGATTTAATCTTCTAAATTCAATGCGATAATAGCATACGGGCAAGACAAATGATATATTACTGTCCTATTACAGCTACACCTATACTGACCATTATCCGAGAAATCCACTCTAAATGATCTGCATGTCATACCAAACACTTGTATCTCTCTAGGGTTGATGTTAACTGATTTTGGGAATTGTTTAGCTTCCCTTTCAAAACATTAGAGCATAGTTGCCACTCGTTGTGTGAACATTAAAATATTTGGTTTTTGTTGCAGTTGCAGTGGCATACCTTTCTATAAAAAGTGCATCAATGTTATAATAAATAATAGTGATTAGTGTATGAATTGGCAACCCACGGGCACGTTTAAGCACTCCATTGAAATACTCTGATGCGTTTGTCGTCATAGTTCCATAACACATTCTACCTTCATGCAGTAATGACTTATGCTATAAATCTGTTCCCCACTGGATAACAACATGTCAAACTAACTGGTGTTGTGCCGTTGAACTTTATTTCAATGTGTAGCGATCTCATAATTTTTTATTTCAAATCCAATAAGGTGTTGTGCCGTTGAACTTTAATTGGACGGTTTCGACCACCAACATAAGCTGGAATAAATTGATCATCAATATTTAGTTCACTGCCATAGAATAAGATCAATGAGACCAACTCTCGACTCATTCTTGATAAGATGAGCGACACTATATAAAGAGTTAAAATACAATCAATCACAGTAGGATCTAGTAAATTTGGATATAATTTGCACAAGTGGCTTTAAATGTATTACACAAAGTAACAGACTTAACTTAGCGAGAGATACCATTTCATTGGATCTAAATAAATTAAATCAAGATGAAATCATGCACTAAATCTCGTAAATTCATCTGCCAACAAGAATTAGTGAATTCCTATTTAAGCATATGAAATCAACTTTACTGGATTACACAAGGTATGAGATTTAACTCAACCAACACTCTGATTACATTGGATTTAAGTTAAATCCATCTCAAATCCTAGTCCCACTCAGGCAACTACGTTACTATTTTTCTAAATCCTATAGACCAACCTGCCAACAAAATTTTTTCTGAGCTAATCTAACGATGTCTAAGTCCCTTCAGTGGATTACATACGGGCTTAAAAATACCATTTGACTGGTATTAAATTAAATCTAACTCAATTAACAACTGAAATCCAAGCCTAATTCTACCAAATCAAGCTTAATAATATCGTGTGATTAGTATTAGCCTAATTCTAACTCAATAAATGACTACACAAAAAATAGTAGAAGTAATAATAAATCAAAAGAAAAAAAAAGAAGAAAATAATAATAATAAAATCCAACCATAGCGATGATTGGCTTTGAATAGAATAATGGGGGAGTTCTGCTTTTAAACAAACCCCAAATTAATGAAAGAGGAAATGAGAGAGAGAGAAAAAGGGGAAGATGGCTTCCGCGCGCATGTCTCTAAGAGAAACAAAGGCGACTGAGAGGAGGAGGAGAGCCTTCAGCCGACCGAGGAAGAAGAAGGAGGAGGGAACTCGAATCCAGACATGAGGAAGGGAGTCTGTCACTTTCACAAAGCGAGAGAGAAGGAGGAGGGACCGTAAGGCATGCGGCGTAGCATTAGAAGTTGGGGCTTAGGGCAAACTGAGAGGTAATTTTATTTTCTTTTGGTTTTTTTATATATAAAGAAAATGCTTTTATATTATATAGGTTTCAATTTCAAAAAGAAGTGAAAACTAAAATGTCCATTTTACTATACAAATGTTACATAATTATTTCAATATACAATATATATTTTAATTATATTAAAAGTTATGTAAATAAATCATAAATATGTTGAATAAATATGTTGAAAGATTTATGAGAATAATTAAATTGAAACCTATAAATGAAATGCTAGAATTGAAGCTTATGATTTAGATATAGATGTACTACAAATATGATTAATTGTATGAATAGATGGAGAGCATAATTCAACCTTTGTTTGAGTATAATACAAATCAAACTTAATTATTTAAACATATTTATAGAGTGAAAATGATTATGTTACATGCATATTAGTAGAATCATAATCTAAATTTAGTAATGAATAAATTGAGATTGATAATTGATAAAAAATTTAATAAATTAAAGTATTTTAGATAAATATCGATCATTTAAATAAGAATGAGAAATTATGTGAAAAAATTTAATATCTCTAATGAACTAGTAGAATTATAAATATTATCATAAGAGAGGTAGTATGTTTCAATATTGTATAGACTTAGATAATTAAGAGTATTGATCATGTTAATGTTTCTAATCATAGGAACTTCAATTAAGAAAAGAAGTGTGAAAGAGAAGAAGATTTAAGAGAAGACTGCAAATTAAAGAGGGTAATTATGTTCTTACGTTTATGGTAAAAATATCTTTAATTTCTTATGATGAAATGTATTTTTATATGATTATGACTTTTTCCTGGACTGTAAATTATGATTTATTTTCTATTTCTTCATGTTGAATAATAGCCTGAATGCTAGACCATATTGTCACTTTATCATTTTATAAAGTTAATTGATTTACTATTAGTTATGAATTAATATGCATAGTTGTATAAATTGTATGCTATGAATGTGTATGTTAAAAATGGTGTTCACCATATATCTTGGTGGGGTGAATGTAGATTTGAAAAAAGCAAATGGAAATGCAAATGGTAATGGTTACTTATCCTTTAGATGAGTTTTGGTAAAAGCTTTCTTTTGGTAAAGGTTTAGATGGTGACTCCTAAAATGGTTGATAAATATAAAAGTAAAGTTCATAAGAAACGTTCAATTGTACATACCTCCCACATGTTTGATTATTTGAGAAATTTATTTTATGTACATGTTATAACAAAAACTGTCATGTATAATAGTTCTACTTTCTTGTTTACTATAGTGTAAAAGCATAATTGATCCACTGAATTTTTATTCAATCGCTAGTTTTTTTTTTTCAGGTTACCATTCTAACTAGTTAGATGATAGAAAGAAGGGTTATGTTTATCGCCGTAGAGAGAATTCAGGAGATAGATATTTATGTCAGTTATGTTGATTTATGTTTAAATTGTATTTCATATAAATTTTGTTATTATATATGTGTGGACAAATTATTAAATAATTTATGGATTGTAGTGACTCTTATATGATTGGAGATTTTGTTTAAGATTGAAAATGTTAAATAAGATTTTCTTTTATCCGTCCGACCGTCTATTCCTGCCTTGGTATTCCAAGCTCTCGAGCCGGGTCGTGATAAGAGTGATATTAGAGCCAGATTTTATATTTAGGGATATAAGTATGATCATAATCAAAGAGTCATTAGGAATATGATAAATTTTATGAAGAGATTTGCATATGATTATATTGATTGATAATGGTTATAATTAATTTGTGCTTCTCAGGCATATGGAATCAATTCAAGAAGATGCTATGTGTGAAAATAGAGAGACACAAATCGTTGAGCACCAGAATTTGGTGCAACCGCCTTCACTAGCTATAGATGCATTTACACAAATGATGGAAGCAATGACTTAAATGATAAGAAATAAACATACTCAATGCTAGTGAAAGTGGCGGGGCTCCTATGAACAAATACCTGAAATTATTTCAGGATATGAGACTCTTTTCTAGAAGAGTTTCTTTGACTTCTTTTGCTTTTGAGGGCGAATCTGAGAGATGGTGGCGAGGACAATTGCAAGAGAAGTTTGAAGGAAGGTCTTGCAATCTTGTTTCATGGAAGGATTTTGTAAAAACCTTTAGAGATTGATTTGTACCCTCACTAGGAGACAAATGTAGGACAAGTTCATCAGATTAATACATGAAGATCGTTCTATCATGCAGTATGAAGCTGAGTTTACAATGCTGTCAAGGTATGCACCTCAGTTGATACCAAATGTAGAAGAAAAATATCATAGGTTTCTATCTGTACTGAAAGATGTAGCTAGATAGCCCTTGATTCCTCTAGGTATTGATGACTTTATTGTACTAGTGGAGAGGGCTAGAAGGGTAGAATTGGATTTGTAAGCTACTCAGAGGAGAAAGATATTGAGAGCGAGGAATGATGGTAGGTCAAAATCTGGACATAATGTTCAACCTGAAAAAAATCAAATTGGAAGAAGCCTAAGTCATATACTAATGCCATGATAGTGTTATTATGTCCAAAATATGGAAGAGCACATAAAGAAAGTTTCTCTCCAAATAATTACTATTTGTGCCAGCCATATGACATATGATAAAATCTTGTCCTATTGGGTCAAAATCTTCAATGGATACTAGGGAGTCTTCAATCTCTAAAGGGTGTGGTAGAAAAGAATGATTGACTACATCAGTTCAATCTTAAACTCAAAATCGATAGAATACACAGCTTCGAGTTTATGCACTCACGCAGCAAAAAAGCAAAAGACTCTCCTGATATCATTACAGGTATGTCTTTATTTAAATTAGCATTATTAAAATTTTATATTATGCTAGATATATTTGTTTCGTATATTTACTTATTTATAGGTATCATCTTTATTTAAAGTAAATCAGTTAGAGTTTTATTTGATATTGGAGCATCATATTCATTTATATCTGAGGAATGTGTGAGAACTTTGAGATTGAAAGTTATGGAAATGTGTGTAATACTTTCAGTTGCAATGTCAAATGGGTCTCATATGAATGCTAGAATTTTTTTGTAGTGTGAACTTGAATATCGGTGAAAGAAGCTTGGATGGAGATTTAAAAGTTCTGCTGATATATGAATTTGATGTGATTTTAGGAATGGATTGGCTATCTAAACATCATGTTGCTATAAATTGTTGCAAAAAGATAGTCAAATTCAATATTCCTGGAGAAGAAGAATTCAAATTTATGGGGCATAAGAGAGTATTTGCTATGATGGTGTCTTGTTTGAAAGTTAAAATGATGCTAGCAAAAGGCTATGAAGATTTTCTTGCTTAAGTTACTGATGTTATTAAAGAGGTAAAGAGGTTAGAAGATATACCGGTAGTAAAGGAGTATCCATAAATTTTTTTGGATGATTTACCAGGTTTACCTCCAGTTACGGAGATAGATTTCTCTATTGATTTAATTCAATATGCAAAATCTGTAGCAAAAGTAACATATAGAATGACGATCAAAGAATTATAAGAGTTGAAGAATTAGCTATAAGAATGGTTGGAGAAGGAATTTATCAGGCCTAGCACATCTCCTTGGGGAGCTCCTGTATTGTTTATGAAGAAGAAAGATGGGACCTTAAGGCTCTGCATCGATTATAGAGAGCTTAACAAACTCACATTGAAGAATAAATATCACTTACCAAGGGTTGATGATCTTTTTGATCAACTAGAAGGAGCTTCAGTATTTTTAAATATTGATTTAAGATCGGGTTATCATCAAGATCAAAGAAAAAGATATTTGTGGAAAAAAATTCTTATAAGGGAGTCATCTTTCAAATCTGTGGGGAGAAAAGAAAAAGGATACCCTTATAAAAATTCATCTTGGTAAGATGCCACACAAATCTGTAGATATTCTTATTTAGGTGATCGGATACATCATCAAGGTGTAGTGTACTATCTTGAAAGATAAAAGTCACTACCCTTTAATGGAACCAATCACCTCAATAAGGACTCCTAAGGATGATGGGTCTGCATATGTACTAGATATTCTTCCCATACTTTACATGGTAATGTAAAGCATGGTTTATTTTAAATCAAGTTTGTTAAGTTTCCTACAGGGATAAGCCCACATAGTTAATTACATCCAACGGGACGGGATCCCTTAGGAAAACTCTCGATTAAGATAAATGATCATTGTCTCTGATGATTTCAATAGGAAGGACTATCAAACGATTGGTTTATGTTTGAGGATCAAATGTGATTGATCAAGAGAGAGAGTTATTATCGAAGCCAAAATGGGAATAAGTAGGAAATGCTCATGATGCTAGGAAGCCTAGCGAGCATCTCAAACTATCCTAAAATTGGGCTTTACATTTTAAAAAATGATTTAATTTGTTTGAGTTATATTTTTCTTTAGAAATTTAGGACTTAAGATTCCTTAACACAAGATTAAGAAATTCCTAAGATGTGAGGAATTATGCTTTTGTGGCCCAAATGGGAGAAACAACCTTAGAATCTAAATCTAGGAAGCTTGGTGAGGCTGAAGCACAACTTAAATCTAAGAAAAATGAGTATTTTTTGCCTCCTGAGAGAGGACAAACCATTTGGACTTACAACCACTTGGGGTGGCCAACTAACTCCTATGATTTTAAATACATATAGACAAGTCTTTATGCTTATGCATGATAGCTAGGCTATTTTTTTAGAAAGAGACTAAGTCCTTAAACTCACTCCATAAAGAGACTTGATCATGTATAGGACATGCTTCAAATGACCTAAATCTAATGCATTTCAAGTTTCATTTCATTTCATTTTTGAAAAATTAATTTGACTCAGGCTAATAGAATTTTTATGACTAATGCATGAGAAAGAAGATTATTGGCCAAAATCAGCTAGAAGTTTAGGAGGTGAGTTTTTATCATGGCCCTCAAAGATCAAGCTGGGTTCTTTGGCAAAGATGGAAGCCCTCCAATCAAGAGTGAAATAAAGTGCATTTGTGCATGATATTATAAAGAAATGCTCATCCAGCTAAGGGGTTGCTAATTCTTTTATCTTGATTTTAATCCTAAGCTTTAGGTGAGATTATGAGTTATTTAATTTTATTTTTAGTTATTAAGTTAGGTAAAAGATTTATTTTTCTCTAAAGATCCTAATCCACATCCAGGCCATACATAAAGCAATGAAGAAACTAAAAGTATGCCACTTAATGCACAAGTTAAACAAACATCAATCAATTTATAAAACTAGCATAAAAAGAATAAATGACCATTTATGGTCGGGCACCGCCACACAAACCCAAAAAATATCAAATGTGGGTAGCCGAGCTCTACCCTTATACAACCCATATTACAAATGAATTGAATTATAATTTAATTAAAGGAATTCATTATTATGGGGGTCTTCAAGCTTCTTTCTTCTTTCTTTCTTTTTTTTTTCTTTTCTTCTTTGGACCTTCCTTTGGGTGGTTGAATGGTAGATGCTCCAAGGCTTCACATGGTGCATAAGATAAGATCTTATGACCAATGCTCATCTAATCCCCCATAACAAGTCATTCTAAAATCTTAAATATACAAACTTTAACATGAAAAGGACAAGCACAAATCTAACTAACACCTGCAAAATAAAGGTTAGTCAAATCACACCACATAAATCCCAAGCATGTATATTATACTAATCACCCCACACATGGGTGACTAAATCCACCTAGCCTATGGATTATGCAAAAAACCTACAAGCAAGAAGCATTTATATTTTTATTTATGATAGTGCCCCTTAAGCACAATCCTGAAAAGAATAGTTAGACTATGCACGTCCTACCATCCATTATACGAGCATACACCCTAACATCCAGTCTAAAACATTCATCATAAGAAAAACATAACATCAAATTTCATAAAAAAAAAATATAACATCAAATATAACATAACACCGACCTAACCTAAAGCTAGAAGTGATGACTTAGGCTAAGGTGTGTGCTTTGAAAGTTTGTGTGATATGCTTAGCTTAGAACTTTAAGTTCAAATTTTCTAAGTGTGAGGGACATGTTCAACTTAGAGGAGGGTTTCATTTAAGTTGTTTAAGTATTTTGGGTTATTTTTATTTCATGTTTTAGTTTGATTTGAGTGAAACCTATAATTAATTACAAAGTTATGAAGAGAGAGAAAGAGAAGAACTTCTCTTTCCTTCCTAATCCTTAATTAATTTCTAAGATAAGTTTCATGTTTTAATTTCATTTAGGTGAATGTTTTAATTACATCCTTTAATTAATCCTAAGTTTAGATCAACTCTAAACAAACCTATCCAAAAAGAAAGACATTTTAAGATTAAGAAAAATGAATCAAAATTCACATAACATATATTACTTCAATTCTTTCCCAACATATATAACATGCATATGGATGGACCTTAAGCATATCTATATATGCAAATGAAGATAAATAACACACTTTATGAAGCATTCTAAGTAATTCATTTAAGAAAATTTAGAAGATTTAGATGCATGATTTTTCTTAAGTAGAAAAGGTTTTCTTTCTCTAAAATTTCACATACATGTATGAAAGTAAGAAAGGCATAAGTGAGTACAATGCCATTGTTAACTAGAGGTGTAAGGTACAAGACCTACTTAGGGCTACTTAAAGCCTCGCAACCTCAGGGTTGTCCAGACTAATATATCACTTTCCTTAAGTACTAACATGCATATAAAAGAAATGAAATGAATAAGGAATATGCAAAAGTTGTTTAATAGTTTCATTTTTGTTTATGCAATTAATTCATGCAAATGTAGGCAATCCTTCTTAGATGAGAGCATAGGGATGAATAGGGTTTAGAATTAAGTAAGTGTTGGGTTCTTTTCAAATGAACCCTACATCTTACCAACCTATATTCAAAACTACACAAACATAAGGAAAGAAGGAAAGGCCACTCTAAACATGACTTTATAATTCATCACATGCAAGCTTATAATTAAATTATAAGAATAGTGCATTTTCAGATTTGATGTTTCATTTATAGATTTTGAAAATACTTTGGATTTAATAGTGATAATAGCTACTCATATTTTACTTTAGCCAACACATGCACATATGACATAAAGTAAACAATTTCATTTTAAAACTTTGAAAACATGAAATCATGGATGCATAAATCACATGGCATACAATTTAACATGTTGGGAAAGATCTAAAGCAATGTAATCATGTAAACAAACTCACTTTACTTAATTCCTAAAGACATTCTTAAAGAATAAGAAATCTTAGAATAAATCAAAGTGAATTTCAAAATAATTTTTGTTTGTTTGAAGTTTGGTTTAATTTTAAAAGAGTGAGATGAGCTTGCTGTTCCTGACCCATTCCCACATGTGTTTTATATTTTAGTTTAATTTTTAGATAATTAAATCTATTTTTAAATGTTTATTAGGTTAATGTATGCATTAAGTGACTTAATTAACCCTTACCTACACCATCTTAGAAAAATTAACTAAGTAATTATGAACCATTGAGATGACATAAAACCCACAAGGTATGTAAATTTGTAATGCACCTAGTAATGAAACTGCCTAATATAATTTGGCTCACAATTGAAAGTTAATTAAGCTAAGGGGTTTTGCTTAAGTACTTTTAAAACACCCTTTCACACTTATGAAATGGGTTTTAATTTCTTTAATTAGACTTAGGCTATTGAACACCTAATCATCTACCTAAGATAGATTAATTAAGTTCGAGAGATTTTTAGAATTTTTGAAAATTGTTTAAAGGGGTAATTAATGAACTAACCCTTAATTAAGAAGGGATTAAGAAAAGAATAGGGGGTTAGGGAATAGCTTCGGAGAAATATCCCAAAATTATTTTATAAAAGTCCTATTCACTAGATATAACCTTAATCCAACTTAATCATAGGAAAAATCTACTAATTATATTTTAATTATCCTTAATTACATGAAGGGGATAATTAGGAAATGAGCTAGCAATTTTCCTAATCAAGGCCTCAATAAATATCAAGAAAATTAGGAGAGATAGAGATCATCCTCTAAAATGAACCCTAGAAGTTTGAGATTAATTTGTAACTTAATTAGAGAATAATTAGCTAATTAACATTCCCAAAGAAACCCAAATTCAGAGAAAAAGGAAAATCAAAAAACCATGAAAATATTTTTAAAATATTCTAGATGAAATTATCTATCAATAACTTTTTTCCTTATATTTTTCTAGTTTTTCTTGAAGGAGTTATGATTTTTTGAAGGTTTTTGAATTAATTAAAAATTAAGAATAATCCCTAACTAATCCTAGGTTAATACCCGCTCACGGCACGACGTGTGGTGGTGGAGATCAGCGCGCTTTACACACGTCACGCTGTGAGCTCCCAACTTAAGTTGTCGCATTAGGGGAACGGGTGGCGCACGTGCTTTTATCTTTAGCCGTCCGATCAAAGATCGGATAGCTGAGGATACACCTGTGGTTTTAAATCACATAAAGGATATAAAAATGTGGGAAATAATCTCAGCCGTCCATCTAAAAATGTGCAGATGGATGGCTGAGATGGGCTGAGTTCTTCCCTGAGGATGAATGTGAACCATTCACAATCCAAGGGGAGATCTGAGCTTGATCCTTCATGGATCCATTCAAGACTCAACCCACACCATCTAAAGGACCAAAGTGGTCAATGCAACGGTGGATTTCACATGAAATAGAAATTTCTTTCACAAAGGACCAACACCTCTTAGCCTAAGTGGTCGAAAATTCACTAACCTCACCGGAGGTGATCATTGGCACTGGCGATCGATGAGGTAGCTTCAAATAGTGGAGATGAAACCCTGTTGAAGTTCCTAGCTCTTGAGGTTGAGTGGATGAATGGTGGACCAACTCTTCTTAATCTCCCTTGTAACTTTGATTGAATTGAGTTCTTCCTTGTTGTGGGAACTCAATTGGAAGCTTGGGTAGGCTCGATCAGTGTAGAAGGAATTTAAGTGGGATTGAGTATAGAGGAACTTGAGAATTCAGTAGTTTTTGCACTGCAAAATCAAAGAATGGGAAATCTAAATCTTCTTTAAGGACCTTGGGGGAGCTCTATGAAGGTTTTTAAGGCTTCCTAGGTTCCAATCGATCAAGTGTGAATGAAAATTTTAGTGGATTAGGGGGAGTATATCTCCCCTATGATAATCTGACGGCCAAGCATAAGCTTGCCATTTTGATCCAATTGACCTCATAGGATGGGTTGTTTTGATTGTTAGAGGTGTGCACATGGTTAGTTTGGCCAGAGGAGTGGAAGGCTAACTCCCATGTGCATCCAATTGAGCTTTGGGGGGAGTTTAAAATTTTAATTTGGCCATAGGTGGTCGGGTTTAGTCCATGGGCCAAATGGGTTGACCCAAACCCATTGGGTTGGGTGCACCACTCATTACTAGGTCCCCTTGAGATTTTAAGAGAGCCTCAAGTGATTTTGATGAGTTCATGACCAAAATACCTATGGGCTAGGCAAAAATTTGTTCTATGACATAGGGGTATAATGGTCATTTTGTTGTTTTTTCAATTTGGATATGTTTGGTATGTTGAGAAAGTAGGTTGGGCCAAGTTTTAATGGATTTGGAATCCATTTGATAGAGTTTGGCTCATGTTGACCCATTTAGGTCAAAATGGGTCAACTTGGGTCAAGTTGACCAATAAGTCAAATTGGGTCAAACCAAGGGTTGGGTCAAGTTCATATGACCATTTGAAATATTTTTGGTGTCTTTGGTTTTGTTCAATTTGGTATAAATTTGGTTTTGGCTCATATGACTCATTTAGGTCAAATGGGTCAAGTTGACCCATTTGACCCATTTGACTTATTCAGGTTAGGTCAAGGGTAGGTTTAGGCTTTGTTGGTCATATGGAGTGGTTTGGTATATTTGTTTCCAATCAATTTGAGTTAGGTTCAATTTTGGCTCAACATGACCCCTTTAGGTCAGGTTGGGTCTAAGGTCAAATGGGCTAGGTTGGATCTAGTTGGCCAATTGAGGCTTTGGTCAAGTTCCATAAGTGATTTGGGATGGACTTGACTCATTGGTTTCAATCAATTTGACTTAGATCAAGTTTTGACACATTTTAGCCCTTTAGGTCAAAATGGGTCAACTTGGGTCAAGTGGGCCAATTGGGCTAGGTTAGGCTCAAATGTTGACTTGGTCAAGTTCAAACATAGGTCATGAGTGAACTTAGATAAATGGTTTCAATCAATTTGGCCTATGGTGGATTTTGGCTATGTTAGGTTTCCTTTTAGGTTGACTTGGTCAACCCTTGACTTGTTTGGACTCAATTTGATTGATTGATGATTTTTTATGATGATGAGAGGCAAATATGAGTTTGGTTCAATCCAATTGGTTATGATCAAAAGTTGGCTCATAAGAGTACTTTAGGTCACTTTGGGTCAAGTGAGCCTATAAGGTCAAATGGTTTGGGCTTGATTTGAAGTTGATTGATCTTGTATATGGACTTATGATTGAAATATAAATCCATTTATAAGAGGTTTCAAGTCAAATGGATTTTGATCCATTTGAAAATTTCATATTCAAAGGAAGAATATGAAAGGGTCTTGGGTTTGATTTTTTTATTTATTTAGGTTTTGATTGAATCATTGAGGTTTGAATTTATATATGAGCTCATGATTGTAGGATTGATTGAACCATGAGAGAAAATCAAGAGTTTGGCTTGATTTGAATTGATTGTGGCTAAGTTCAAGATTTTGGCTTGAAAGGCTTAGACTTGATTTTAGTTTGATTTGAGTTTGATTTTTGAAGTGGGTTTTGATTGTTTGGATTTATATTTCATTTATATATGTGAATATAAATGAGAATATAAATTGATCATAAGAAAATTTCAAGGATTTGAAAGAGTTTCATCATGATTTGGGTTAAATCCATTAAAGGGAATTTAAAGGATTTAATAAAATTTTAATTTGAAACTTAATTTTTTGAGTTGGATTTGATTGATTTATATTTATATTTCATTTATATATGAGAACATAAATGAGAATACAAATATATTTTGAGAAAATCCCATGAGTTTGAAGTGGTTTGATCAAAGTTTAGGTTAAATCCATTAATGAAAAATTAAGGGATTTAAGAGAATTTTAAGCATTTTTAATTTGAAATTTAATTTTTGCCTTTGATTGGATTGATTTATATTTATATTTCTTTTATATATGAGAATATAAATGAGGATATAAATTAATTTTGAGAAAATCCCAAGGATTTGAATAGGTTTGATCAAGTTTTGGAGTTGAATTTGGCTAAGTCCTTTAATGAAAAATTAAAGGGACTTAGGAAAATTTTCATGAATTATTTTAGAATTTTGAATTTGATTTAATGGGTTTGAATTTATATTTCATTTATATATGTGAATATAAATGAGAATATAAATGGATTATGAGAAAATCTCAAAGGTTTGAATAGGTTTGAATCATGATTTTGGCTAAGTCCTTAAGAAAGGATTAAGGACTTAGGAAATTTGGACTTAGGAATTTTGATGGATTTTGATCATGGGTTTCAATCATGGATTTTCAATCAAGGATTTGAATCATGAAATTGAATTTAGTTTGAGAAAATAAAATAGAATTGATTTGGGGTTTGACTTGAAAGAAGGAAAGTGAGGAAAGGTTTAAGCTAAAGGGTAGGAGATTTTCCTAACACCCCTAAGGCATGACATATTCCTATGGATAACTCTTCTAAGTCTCCTAGGGCAAGGTGAGAGTGTCCACCTAATCACTAGATGTATCTTAAGACTAAGGAACTCTTAAAGTCTGAGAGGAATCCTAAGCCTAAGATGGAGGTGTTGAGAGCTCATTTAAAAATGAGGTCAATAAAGGGCACCCAATAGGTGTGGTGTGATGACACACATATTGGTGTTGTCCGAAATGATCAATAACACTGAGAGATCACAAGCACTAACATAAACTATCTATCTCTGACCCAAGGAAAAGAAAGAATCTAGAGCTTAGTGCAATGTGGCTCTACTTATGTCTAAGACATAAAAGAGGGAAGAAATCCACTAAGGGATTGAGTGTGAACCTTCCACTAGGGAAGCATGTTCAAGTTACCCACAAGGGGATGAAAGGTTTGAATTTGATTTGAATCTCACTAAGGAGAAATCTCCACTGGGAGAGAGGGTTGAATTTATTTCAATTTTTGTTGGGTTTAAATTTTTTAGAAAGAACCCTGTTGGTTTGCAATGGGTTGTACTGAATAAGAGCCATGGAGGCTAAGACCTAATTCAGATTTATCAATCCAAAGGAATAGTCTACTAAGCACATAGTAGGACTAACTAGCCAAAGGGATGCCTTTATGCAAAGTACTAGGAAGAAAGTGTAGACTTACATCCTCCAAGTAAAGACTTCTTGGGGAATCTATGGTAAGACAGATTGAACCCAACCTAGGGTTGACTTTTGAGTGAATGCCATTGGGGGACTTAGATCAACTCAAGGATAGTCAAAGATTGATTTCATTTTCTTAGTTTTGTTTGTTTTGATTATGATGGATCCCATAGGTTTGCAATGAACTGCACTGAGTAGGGGCCATGGAAGCCTAGACCTAACTCAGATTTCAATTCAAAGGGAGTAGTCTACCAACCATAAGGTAGGACTATCCAACCAAGGAGAAATGCCTTTTGGTATACAATGGTCAAGTCTTAAGAAGAAAGCATGGGACTCACATCTTCTAGAGACAATAAGAAACCACCGGGTGGGTTGCTTTGGGCAACAAATCAAAACCGACTATCGACTATTGAGTGAATGCCACTAGGGGATTTAAATCAACTCGAAGGTAGTCAAGAATTAATTTCATTTTTAGTTTGATTTATTTTGATGGATTTCATCTGTTTGTGATGGATCACACTGAGAAGGATCTTATAAAAGCCTAGACCTATCTCATATCTCAGATTTACTGAACCAAAGGGAGTAGCTTCCGAGATGGGAGAACTATCCACCAAAGGAGTGCCTTCGGTTTTCAATGATCAATTTAAGGGAAGAAAGCTCAAGAACTCATATCTTCCACTAGAAAAGATCACTGGGATGATCGACTGCTTTGGGCAACAAATCAACGACCTGCCAGTTGCAGACAATCATGTTAGAAAGAATGTCATAGTCTTATATCTTTCAAAGTGGAATGACTGCCGGGGTAACCTGCTTGTGGCAAAACATATTGAACCCGACCTAAGGGTGACTACGGAGTGAGTACCGACCTAGGGATTTATCTCAACTCAGGTAGTCAGGCAATTCCTATAGGGAGTTTTGCTGACATTGCCTAAAGATAGGATGCCTGCTTGGGAGAAGGGGCCCTTTGGGGGCTTGAATTCCTAATCCACAAGCGAATTAATTTTTATTTGTTTTATTTTAATTAGTTAATTTATTTTATCATGGACCCTATTAGTTTGTGAGATCAAACTGAGAAGGAGCTTATATCAGCCTAGACCTATCTCATTTACTGAACCAAGGAAAAAATTTGTGCATCTGCTGAACAAATTTTCCAACCACAGGGGTGATTACTAGGAAAGGGGGACTGTCCAATCCAAAAGTAACCCAGGTAATGTCTAAATGGGGTCACAAAGAAATTGATCCAAATAGAGTACCCACAAGGGATGGGGCCAGTAATGGCTTAATCCAACACCCTGGAGAAAATGACATGGCTAGTCATAAATCCAATAGTATTGGGTGTCCAACTCAAGGAGAAAGCATGGACTCATATCCGCCAAGAGTGGTGTACCATCAGTGAGTCATTAGAATAGAACATCAACCAACCTAAGGTGAATCTTTGTAATAATAGGAAGAAAGCTCGGGACTCACATCCTCCTATAGCGTAACCGATAGGATATCTCTTCGCTCGATAGTGCTGACCTGTGGCTACTAGTGAATGCCACCGGGGACTTATCACTCAAAAGTAGTTAAAAGGGAAAGGAGCCTCGGGGACTTATCCTAAACCTCAAATATACTCAACCTAGTTAGAACATGATAGTTCAAGAAGAAAGCACGGGACTCATATCTTCTTAAGCAAAGTCAACATGAGGTAGCATCGGGTAAATGAAGCATACCATACTAACAAGGCGCTCTTTGGTTTGCAATGATCAAGTTAGGAAGAAAGCACGGGGACTCACATCCTTCAATAAATGACTACTGAGGTGACATACTAGCAATGTAGCATATAGACCCGACTTAGAGTAGCAAATAAGTGAGTGCCACAGGGGGCTTGTTCCCACATCAAATAGCTTGAGATAAAAGATTTGTGTTTGTTGTTGTGCATGTGTCAAAAGGAACATGATGCCTCTGGTGGACTCTTACACCTACCTTAAAACACGCTGGGGAATTATAAAATGACACCACGGATGGCAACAAGAATTCCCACTAAGAAAGGATGCCGCTTGGGTTCTCTCACACCTAACTTAGTTATGCTAATCGAAACAAGATACCTATCGGGTTCTCTCACACATATTCTAAAAGCAACGAGAGATTGTGTTTGTGTTGTGAAAGAGGGATAGGATGCCACTGGGGGACTCTTACACCTACCCTAAACATGTCACGATGGATTCACAAGATAAGCAAACAACACTTCAAAAGAAGAGAAGATTTGATGAATGGAATCAGATTTTGTTCTTTTATTAATGATTATTTTCAAACATGTTTTGTTAAATGAGTAATATTTCTTTAGATAGAGCCCATTAACTGGAAGCATTGGGTATTCCCCTTTATAATTGATAAGCTGATAAGATCCTCCTTGGTAGGCCTTTTCTATGACATAGGAGCCTTCCCAAGTGGGTTCAAACTTGCCTCCCATCTTTCGATAGGCAACAATTGGTCTCCTTAGGACTAACACAAGTTCTCTACTGAAAAAGACCTGTGACGGACTAGTTTGTTGTGAGCTTGAATCATTTTGGCCTTGTACAACTCGAGGTTTTGGCATGCCCATAGGTGACTTTCCTCCAAACCTTCGAGCTCTTCTAACCACAACTTTGCATTTTGCTCAGTAGTGATCTTGTTACCCAATGCTATCCTTAGTGAAGGGAGTTGAACTTCTAAGGGAAGAACGGCTTTGGACCCATACACTAACAAAAATGGGGTAGACTGAGTTGGAGTTCGGTATGTGGTGCGGTAGGCCCACAAAATAAACCAACTGTTCCACTATCGTTATCAAGAGAGTCTTCTTCAGTATCTGGATGAGAGTTTTGTTGAATGCTTCTACTAAACCATTAGCTCTGGGGTAGTAGATGGTGGAGTATCTCCAATCTATACCATGTCTTCTGGCAAAGTTGTTGATCTTCGTGCTTTTGAATGCAATACCATTATAAGATATAATTCGTCAAGGCACCCCGAACCTACATACAATATGGTTCCTGAAAAATTGAAGCACATGGTGAGCTGTGACCTCTCTGAGTGGGATGGCTTCCACCCACTTAAAAAAGTAGTCGATTGCAGCTAAGATGAATCAATGTCCCTTGGAACAAGAGGATCGATCGGACCTACAATGTTGGAACCCCAACACTCAAATGACCATGAAGCCAAAGTAGGGTGGGGAGTGGTGGAGGACCACATGCACGACATTGATGACATCTCCTAGCTACATCTATACAATATGTGATCATAGAAGGCCAGTAGTATCCAAGTCTTTTGATTTTTGGCTTCATCTTCATACCGAATTGATGTGCTATGCATAGACCTAAATGTACCTTAGTTATAATGCCACAGGCTTCCTGTTTGTCTAAACAATGTAACCATAACTGGTCAAAGGACCTGCATGTGGTGCCATCAACATGAGCATAGGAAAGAGCTCTCTATTTCACCTGATGGGCTTGAGATTTCTCTTAAGATAGTTTGTCAGTGTTCAAGTAATCTATGAACGGTTGCCTCTAATATAGCTTCTTTTCCATTTTGGCAATGGAAACTTCAAGAGAAAGTCTCTCGATGAGTTCCGAATCAATAAGGGATAAGACTTATCTATTTTGGACCCTTATTGAAATAGACTCATCATTCGGACATGCCAACTCTTTGGCAAGTTTTGCCAAAGCATCGTTCTCTGCTCGAGGAACCTTGTAGATGATAACTTGAGAATGGCCAAGCTTCATGGTATACTGTAATAATGATGAAGCTTGGGCTTGAGACTGGTAGGACCCGAATCTAGTTGATGACCAACGAGAATCCCAAAGATGTTGATGCTCTTGACAGCGATAGTGATGGCTAACTCAAACCAACAATCAAAGCCTCATACTCGGCCTTATTGGTGCGAGGTTGGAAAGATAGTATGAGAATCTCATCACATCACGTTTGGAGTTAGAAGAATTATTCCCGCCTTTCTTGGGAGAATAGATCGTGGTGCTTCACCTTTAAAAAAAGAAGCAGCACCATCAAAATACATCTCCCATCAATGATTTTGGCCTCCCCTAAGTTCATGATTTATTCATCGAGGAGATCATCACTAAGCAAGAATCGAGAAGTGGGTGTCTTTCTAAGAAATTGCTAGTGCGACCTTTTACGCCTGAGAGGGTACAAATATGATATCAAACTGTGAGAGTATCATGGACCAATGAGCCAAACGTCCAAAAAGCGTTGGTCATTTCATGAGGCACTGCAGTGGATTAGTTTTTGAGATCAAATTCACCTTATGAGAAAGCATGTAGTGTAGCACGAGATGCAAAGATAGGTAATGTTTCTCAATATGTGGATAATTTGCTTCAGTAGGGATCAGACGATGGCTGAGGTAGTAGAGAGCACTTTCCTTCCCCTTGTCATTGGCTTGGGCCAACAATGCAGTGAGAGAGTCATCGCGGGTAAAGGATCAACGCCTTCGGGATAGGGGTTGCTAGGCGGCTTCACCAAGTATTCTTTGATATCTTCAAATGCATCTTTTGTCATCCTTGAACTTGACATCATTTTGACAAACAGAATGGCTTGCATCTCCACGATAAGTTTGAGATAAAGCATCTTAGATACATCGAATCCTTGAAAGGATCTGAGTTGAGTTAAACTCTTAGGAGGTGGAATTTCTAAGATGGCTTTGATCTTTTAGGATCTATTTCTATTCCCTAGTGTCGAACAACAAACCCAAGGAATTTCCCTGAAGCGACTTCGAATGCACACTTCAGGGGATTCATTTTAAGGTTATATTATCTTAACCGTTCGAAAACTACTCTCAAGTCAAAGATGTGGTCTTCCTTTTCTCTACTTTTGACTACTAGATCATCAACGTAGCACTCAACCTGATGATGGATGAGTTCATTGAATATCTGAGTCATGGCTCGTTGGTATGTAACACCAATATTTTTAAGGCCGAAAGGCATGACCCTATAATAAGATTTGATCGAGGGGTGTTTCTTTATCTTCGAGACATCTTGATTTGGTTATAAATGACCCATCCATGAAAGAGAAGAGCATGAGCTAATGATGTCCGCATTAATTACGGTATAGGAAGAGGAAACTCATCCTTAGGGCATGCCTTGTTTAAGTCCCTAAAATCGATAAATGCTGAATTTGACCATTCTTCTTCTTAACGACTAGCTAAAGCAAGATATTTTTCTTCCATGATGAAACCGAGCATCAATCAATTTCTTGACTTTTAAATGACATTGTTCAATTTCTAATCGCATGCATCTAGGATCTTGCTTAATAGGGTAATGTTAGGTCTATTGCTAGCTTGTGGGTAGAGTTAGATAATAGCATTTCTTCATAACTCCATGCGAAGTAGTATTTAAACTCAGTCAATAGCCTAACCAAGTCATTGGTTTCTTCTTCATTCACAACAAACTGATAAATGTCGGGCGAGGATTTTATTCTGTCTTGAGGTTGATTTATTTTAGCTTGTAGATTGTTGAATGAATCTCCTCTTCAAATTCGGTGCCTCTTAGACTTGGAGATCATCTGGATCATCTGAAGTTTTTAAACACACATTCTCATAAGAGTTGGGGATGTGTGAGAAGAACCTATCGATCCCAAATGGTTGGTAATTAGGTAATAATCTTCATCATCATTTGGATTCACTATGTGAATCTAGTCCTTTGATTGTGCTTCTCACGTATTATTCCATAATTTTTCAAAATATTTTGACCTGTACTTGGACCAAGTGTGAGGAACTAAACCTTTCTGCATAAGATTTTGAACACAAGGCGAGTAAAAGTCAAAAAGTAATTCCATTAATTTTTTAAAAGTATCTTCCTCAAGTCCTACATCAAGCTCTGGACTTGAGGATGATGAACCTAAAAAGAACATCTTTTGCTTTGTATCACTGGAAGACTTAAGGACTTCCTTAACTATCAAACCTTCAACTTTCTGAGGTGTAAGTGAGGTAAGAGCTAAGGTTCCCAACTGTTGCCTGATAGTTTCACATAAACCATATTCAAATACTTTGCTTTGCTTGGAGGCCTAGTCTTCATCTCTTGCTGGATCAAAAGTCACCTCCAATGGAACCCATTGAGAGGGGTTGGCTGGTATACTAATCACATTAGACTCATCCTCAAGATTCAAAGTCTATGTGAATAGTAGGGTACTCCATGAACTGAACATACCTATTGGCAAAGGCCAGGGGTCTTCCACCTCTGGAACTACCTCTGTTTTTGCCTCTGCCTCTGCATGGTGGAGGTTGATCCATCCTACCCACATGTCCATATGATGGAATGAATTATGGGTGCAATGTGATATGCAGATCCACTTCTTCTTCAATTCCCCTTTCTTGCTCACTTGGACTTTTCTTTTTCTTTTCATTTTATTTTATCTTTTCTTTTGTTTCATTTTCTTTTGCTTTTGCATTTGCATTTAAATTTTGTCCAAGTTCATGAGAAATGGTGTTTTGAGAAAGATAATAGGTCGCATCCTCATAGATCTCAACCTCTCTAATTGAGAATGACTTTTTATCCCATTAATACGGTACTCAATTCTATCTTTTCTAAACTTGATGCACTGATGAAGGGAGGATGGAACGATCTTATTCTGATGTATCCAAGGCCTACCAAGCAAAGTAGTGAATGAAGTATTTGAATCAATGATGTAGAACTTGGCTTCAATCTTCCAATCATCGATCTCCAATGGCAACACTATATAACCTAAAGCCCGCTCGCCTTGATCATTGAATCCTCTCAAGATCATCCTATCTCCTCAGAGAGTAGAGATATCGATCTTCAAATAGGCAAGTGTCTTTAGACTCATAATGTTCTTGATGCAATCCTAGAACCTGGAGTCGAACACGTACATGTCCATTTATATAATGTATAGGGGACGGTTGTGCTCAAGTCCCCCATTAGAAGGTCTTCATCTGTGAAAGTGATCCCTTGGGCTTCTTTTGCATAGTGTGCTTCCTCACCTATAGCGCTCAGCTGAGCTAAGCATATTTTGGGATCAAGGAGGGCCTTGATTAGTGATTCTCTCATCTCTTTGGATAAGACAAGGGCATAATATATGCTTAGCTTAGATGATAACTATTTTAAATGAGAAAGGACGTTGTAGTCCACCTTCAGCTGGTCTTCCACAAGCGTATCCAAGGGTGGAGCATCTTGTGGAAGGGCTTCTCGATCTTCAGTACCAATGACTTATTTTCCTCTATCTAGAGGTGCTGCCCTAAGAGGTAGAACCTTGCCACTATGGAGGTTGACTTCGATAATCTCTGAAGGTAAAGTGGTGGCAAGTTCTACCTGCACTTCAGACTCTCCTACAGCTTCTCCTATGGGACTCTCGAAATCGAATGATTCCAATTCTATCTCAAGAGGTGAACCCATAGTATTTAAAGTTGGAAGATCCAACTCTGAATCAGAAAGAGAAAGATTAGAATTATTATAGTTTATTAGACTTGAAGAGTTATCACTAGGAATTGAAGAAAAAAACCCATCAGAAGAGACACAGATGTAATTCAAATCAGCTTTATTCTTCAATTTCTTGGAAATATTTGGGGGTACAAAGTAGAAGTCAAGTAGAGTAAGTAGAGTAAAGGATTTGATGCCCTTATCCGCTGATATAAGAGTTCTACTAGCAGAAGAAATAGAAGAACTAGCTGAAATGGTAGAAGTCATCAGTGTGGAAGTTCAGCGGAAGGGGATGCGGACCGCGGTCGATGTGCTAAGGCTATCCGGCGACACATGTTCTTTGCTTGAGCTCACTTTCCTAGAGTTGGGCAGAACTTGCAAACCTTCCTTGGTGTTGGAGGTTTGAGCTGACTCAAGCACCTACAAGGAAAGCTTCTTATTTTTTTGAATTATTTTCTTAGAAGTTTTAGACAAAGAAATGTCCCAACCTTCTTTGGTTTTGGTAGGATCGCTTTTATCCCCAAGGATTACCCTGATGGAACTGGAAGGTTATTCCACAAGGTATTCCTTTGGGATAATGATAACATCGGTCTTGAAACTGTGTTCAATTCCTTAAAAGTAAAGCAATCCTCCAAAATATGGCCTAGCATATGGTGGTAAGGGCAAAAGTTTGGATCATGACTTTTGCCAACTTCCTCCGGTCTCCTAGGCTCGGGTAGCTGAAAATCAAGTTTCTTTAAGAGGTTCTTAAAGATTTTCCTGATTACCTCCCTCTTAAAAGAATAAGGTTTGTTTAACTTATCTAATAGAGTAGGTGGATTGGACCGGCGGTAGATATGCATGCCATGCATTGGTATGGTGGGCGTGGTTTGTGAGAGGAGGTGAAGGCTAGTATGGCTACCTCAGTGGTGGAAAAGGAGGTGGAGGCTGGGAGGTCACTGTGATCTCTAGCTAGGCCTTCCCCATCAAGCACTCTTGCTCGTTTCTTCTAGACCTTTGGGATTTCTGCTTTGGCAACTGATTTGGAAAAGGCAATTATTTGGCCTCTCCTTGTAGACTAGTTGTCTTATTGATTAGCTTCTCAAATGTCTTTATGGTGAAGCCCTTAAGCATGAAGGTGACCGGGCCATGGATATTCGTTAAGAGAATCTCAATGGCATGTTGTTCAGATAGCTGTGGTTCACACTTCATACTCAGGTTACACCAACACAGAATATAATCAATAAGTGACTCACCGGAGTGTTGTTGGGCTACAATGAGATCACCTACAGTAACCCTTTGCTGAGCTCTAACAAATCTTTTAATAAAGAGTTGCTCTAACTCAATAAATGCCTTAACTAAATCATTGGGCAGTTCAACATACCAATCAAAGGCAATACCCGCTAAGCTACTAAAAAAGAGTCTAAAGTGTAAAGCATTGCTGCCACCTATGTTGCAACAACTAGCCCTGAAGTGAGTTATATGCTACCTCAGATTCCCACTGCCATCGAAGCTCCTGAAGGAAGGAGGCACAAAACCCTTGGGATACTGGATGACATCAAATTCCTCTAGGTAGGGTCTACCCTTTGGAACCGATGATCCTCCCCGAGCTTGAGCCAAGGCTTCCTTCACCTGCTGCTCAACTATGGATTTTAGATCTTTTCATGTATGGAGGTACTTTCCACTACCTTCCTATCTGTGCTACCTTGCTCAATGGGAGGTAGAGTCTTAACTGGGTCTAAGACATGCACTAGTTTGGTGACATTCATTGTCTAGGATGAATTGGAAGGGCTTACTTACAAAGCACATTCTTAAGTCACAACTTCTTGTGCCATCCTATCAATATGTTCATCTTTCGCTTTTGTCGAGGTGATGGGTTGATTCTGCAATGTCTCCTTGATCAACCTCATCCCCTTCCATGGCCTATTGCTCCTTAAGAAGAGAACCTCTAGTATCAACCATGCATATGCTAGCTGAATCCCTCATCAAGTCATCTTCATTGGGATCAAAGCTGATTTTTTCTTCATTAGACCATGCATACCCTAAGATCTCCTTTTTTTTCATAAAATAGTGTGCAACTATCTCATCTAAGGATCGATCTAACTCTTCAGGTACAAAAAGCTTGGGCTGACTGGTGTGATCACTATCATGAACTGAGAGGCATCAGACCTCATCTGAAGTTGGGGAGTCAATCCTATGTGGACTGTACTCACTAGAAGAATGATAATCTTGACTGACACTAGTTGTGATGGGGGTAACAATCTTGGAATGATCCTCTACCACTGCTACCACTGAAATGTCATATGGAATATCCATAATAGTAGTCACCATCTTCGCATCTGACTGAATGGGTGGAGTTGGTGAAGGAACGACCACGATGCTCCAGGGTCACCACTCTTTCTGCACCACTACTGGGGCAGAAGGTCGAGCAGTGCTCGGCCCTACCACAATGGGTGGTGTAAGAGGAGTGGGATCTCTTGACCATAGCTGGATCACTAATGGGGTACGTTTCTCCCTGGATGCGGCCTTCATGGCCTTGCATGAAATGAGACACCTTGGCGATGGTGGGGCGTGGAGTAAAGCGGTGGTGGAGACACCACCGACTCTCTAAACACTCACTGTGATGGCTAGTCCCCATGAGGAGGATACTATCAGTATCATCGGTGTGGGTAGCACACCGAGATGGAAAGTCAACCAAAGCAAAAGCAACTGACTAACGGCTGAACCTCCATCGCTCCCTGCTGGTGATGTATGATGTATGGGCCTCACGGGCCCTCTCCTGTCAGATGTGCCTCCCATCTGGGGGATAATAGATCGTAAATCAAAGTGAGCACTTGGTTCCGGCGTCCTATGCTCCACCTGGCGTAGAAGCAAAGGCGTGCGACCTCTACTCGGCTGTCTATAGGCGCACCATTGGAGGCGATGAGATCCTCGACATCCTCTATCGATCGAGAGAGGATGGCGGTTCTATAACCCGGTGGTGATGTGATCATGATAGACTCATCCATGGCTGACCTGGCAGCTACCTCTAACTCTCTGGCTATCTTGGTATGGAACCATTTGACCATACAATTCTTATTTCTGGGCTGAGTGTGAGCTAGCCCATACTCAAATGTAGGGGAGGTAAGCCCTGGAATCAAGGGAGCCTTACCCTTGGAGGGTATAGATGATAGGTGCTTGCTTGGGCAATGCAACTCTAGGATGACTGCAGGACTACTGTCGATCTGAAACCACAAGGGCGTATGCGCCACCTTTCCTCTTCAGTGAGGAGATCTCTGAATCTGAGGGTAAGTCTACCCTGATGATCGGCTTTTGCCCGGCCACCCTCTTCCTACTGACTGTTGTGAGGGGAATGCCCTCACAAGTAATCTTGGCCCCCTCAAAGCCATAGCCAAAGTGGATCAAATGGGTATGATCCAAGTGAGGGAAGTCAGCCTGATCCATGGCTAGATCCATGCCATGAGGAAAGGTAAAGACAAATTTCTGTGATCCTGCCATTGCACTGATTGAAACTGAAACTGAAAACTGCACTGACTGAAAGAGATCTGCAATGAGAAACAAACTTGCATCAGTTTTTTGTCTCTATAGATTTTGAATTTTGAATTTTGAAAATTTGAACTCACATCCAACAACTTGGAAGTGTTAAGTGGGGTTCAATTGAATTTGGAAAGATTGATTGAAAGAGGAATTTGAGTATGAATCCAAACTACAAAAAAATTAGGTATGTTGAAATATGGATTCAAGATTTTTGATAAGATGCTTCCATAGGTTCATTTTATTTTTATTTGAATTTTTATTTTGGAAGACCCCTTCCTTTAACAAATTTAGGTATGTTAAAGTAATGATCAAATGATCTTGTGTTGTTTGAATGTTTTGGAATCTTCACTTAGCAAATTTAGGTATGCTAAGTAAAGTGAAAGTGATTGTTTCTTTTTAAAACTTTTGTTTTATTTTGATTTTGGAAAATTTTGGGATTCTTAATTAGCAAATTTAGTATGCTTAGTGAAGAATCCAAGTGTATTTTTATTTGATTTTTTTAAAATAGGATTCTTAGAAAATTTAGGTATGCTAAGAAAATCCTAAGTGTTTCATTTGTTTGGAAAATTTTGATTTTTGAAAAGGGTATGATCCTTTAGTAAATTTGGTATGCTAAGGGGATCCTAAGTGTTTCATTTTGCTTTTGAAATGATTGAAAGTGGAGATTCAACTTTAGCAAATTTGGTATGCTAAAGATGAAGTCCCACTTGGTTTTGTGAAATGGAAATTTCACTTAGCAAATATGAGTATGCTAAATGAAATTTCAAATGGTGTGTTTACAATTTTGATTTCATTTTTTTATTTTAAAAAATGGAAATTTCTCCTTAGCAAATTTGGTATGCTAAGGGAAGAAGTTCCAAAGGTGTGTGAGAAATTTTTGTTTTGAGTTTGGAAACTTTACTTAGCAAATTTAAGTATGTTAGGTGAAGTTCCAAAATATGTTTTGAAAAGTTTTGAATTTTGATTTGAAACTTTACTTAACAAATTTAGATGTGTTAAATGAAGTTCCAAATGTGTTTTGAAAACTTTGAATTTTGATTGTTGATTTTGAATTTGGGTTTGGAAACATTACTTAACAAATTTGGGTATGTTAATTGAGGTTCCCAAATGTGTTTGAAAATTTTTTGAAATTTTGATTTTGGATTTGGAAACTTTACTTAACAAATTTGGGTATGTTAAGTGAGGTTCCCAAATGTGTTTGAAAAGTTTTTTGAAATTTTATTTTGGATTTGGAAACTTTACTTAACAAATTTAGGTATGTTAAATGAAGTTCCAAATGTGTTTGAAATTTTTTAAAATTTTGATTTTAGATTTGAAAACTTTACTTAACAAATTTAAGTATATTAAATGAAGTGCCAAATGTGTTTTGAAAGTTTTTGAAATTTGATTGTTGATTTTGATTTTTGAAAAGAGGACCTCCATTCAACAAATTTAAGTATGTAGAATGGAGATCCATTTTATTTTTGAAATGATATATTTTTTATTTTATGTGTGATTGTTGATTTTTTTGAAAGAGAGGAATTCAACTTAAAACATATGTGAGATATGCTTAAGTAAGATTTCCTAAAATGATATTTTATTTTTTTTAGTTGGAGATGAAATCTTTATTTAATAAACCTAATCATATTAAATGAAGATATTCATGTGTGCTACTTGAAAATTTTTTATTTTGTTTACAAATGAACTTTCCATTTAATAAGTGTGAATGTATTGAATAGAAGAATTCATGTGTGCTTTTTGAAGAATTTTTATAATTATGATTGTTTATTTTATTTTAAAAATGATATCTTCATCAAAATGAATTGAAAGAAGATACTCATTTGTGCTTTTGGAAAATGTTATTAGTTTTATTTTGAAAATCCCTGCATGTAATAATTATGTGAATTGTTAAATGAGGGTAAAGAAAATTTGTGAAAATTATTTTATTAAGTGCATTTTTGAAAAAGGTGCTTTTGAAAAAGCAAAGTTCTTTGTGGAAAGTTTATTATTTTTAGGATGAATTTTTCCTTATCATGAAAATGATAAGGATGAAGTCTTTAAAAGATGTTTTCCTTTTATTTTAGATCTTTTCATTTTAACCCATTGGAGGAATCCAATGGGGTTTTAAGACCAACAAGGAATGCGATCCTAAAACCTAAATATGTTGGCTAACTCAACTCAAGGATGAAATGATCTAAGTGCCAACGGAAAGAAGGATAGTCTTGGATTCATACCAAAGTACAAACCCACTATCGATACTCAAAGACAACGATCATTTACCAAAGATGGAGGTGGAACCATCCTCAGCGGAGTTGCCAGAAAAAATCTGTGGAGAAAAATTCTTATAAAGAAGTCGCCTTTTAAATTTGTGGGGAGAAAAAAAAGATGATCCCCTTACAAAAATTCATCTTGGTAAGATGTCATGCAGATCCACAGATATACTTATTCAGGTGATTGGATACATCATCAAGGTATAGTATACTATCTTGAAAGACAGAAGTCATTACCCTTTAATGGAACCAATCACCTCAATAAGGACTTTTAAGGATGATGGGTCTGCATATGTACCAAAATTCTTCCCCTACTTTAAATAGAAAAGTAAAGCAGGGTTTATTTTAAACCGGGTTCGTTAAGTTCCCTACAGGGGCAAGCTACCATAGTTAATTACATCCTAAGGGACGGGATCCCTAAGGAAAACTCTCAATTAAGGTAAATGATCATTGTCTCTGAAGATTTCAATAGAAAGGACTATTAATCGATTGGTTTATGTTTGAGGATCAAATGGGATTGATCAAGAGAGAGAGAGTTATTATTGAAGCCAAAATGAGAATAAGTAGGAGATGCTCATGATGCTAGGAAGCCTAGTGAGCATCTCAAACTATCCTAAAATTGGGCTTTACATTTTAGAAATTGATTTAATTTATTTGAGTTATATTTTTCTTTAGAAATTCAGGACTTAAGATTCATTAACACAAGATTAAGGCAATGCCTAAGAGGTGAGGAATTATGCTTGTGGCCCACTAAGAAGAGAAGCAACCTCAGAACCTAAATCTAGGGAGCTTCGATGAGGGCCGTAAGCAAAACCTAAATCTAAGATAAAAATGAGTATTTAGTTTGCCTCTACAAGAGAGGACAAACCACCCGACAGCTTGGACTTACAACCGTTTGGGGGTGGCCGCCAACTAACTCCTCCTACGATTTTAAATACATGTAGGCATGTTTTTATGCTTATGCAAGATAGCTAGGCTATTTTTTTTAGAAAGAGATTAAGTCCTTAAACTCACTCCCTAAAGACTAGATCATGTAAAGGGCATGCTTCAAATGACCTAAATCTAATGCATTTCAAGTTTCATTTTATTTCATTTTTGGATAATCAATTTGACTCAAGCTAATAGGATTTTTATGACTAATGCATGAGAAAGAAGATTATTGGCCAAAATCAGCTAGAAGTTTATGAGGTGAGTTTCCACCACACCCTCAAAGCCGGGTTCTCTGGCAAAGATGGAAGCCCTTCAATCAAGAGTGAAATAAGATGCATTTGTGCATGATATTATAAAGAAATGCTCATCCAGCTAAGGAGTTGCTAATTCTTTTATCTTGATTTTAATCCTAAGATTTAGGTGAGGTTATGAGTTGTTTAATTTTATTTTGAGTTGTTAAGTTGGGTACAAGATTTATTTTTTTCCTAAAGAGCCTAATCCACATCCAGTCTATACATAAAACAATGGAAAAAACTAGGAAAAGCATGCCATTTAATGTGCAAGTTAAATAAACATCAATCAATTTATAAAACTAGCGCAAAAAGAATAAATGACCATTTGTGGTGAACCACCTGACAAAAAAATATCAAATGTGGGTAGCTGAGCTCTACCCTTATATAACCCATATTATAAATGAATTGAATTACAATTTAAGCAAAAGAATTCATTGTTATGGGGGTCTTCAAGCTTTATTCTTCTTTCTTCTTTCTTCTTTCTTCTTTCTTTCTTTCTTTTCTTTTCTTCTTTTCTTCTTTGGATCTTCCTTTGGGTGGTTGAATGGTAGATCTTCCTTTATTTGGTTGAATGGTATATGCTCCAAGGCTTCACATGGTGCATAAGATAAGATCTTATGACCAATGCTCATATTAATCCCCCATAACAAATCATTCCAAAATCCTAAATATATAAACTTTTACATGAAAAAGAAAAGTATAAATCTAACTAACACCTGCAAAACAAAGGTTAGTAAAATCACACCACACAAATCCCAAGCATATATATTGGACTTATCACCCCACACATGGGTGACTAAATCTACACCTATGGATTATGCTAAGGGGTATAAGCACCTACAAGCAAGAAGCATTTATAATTTTATTTATGATAGGGCCCCTTAAGCACAATCCTCTGCAGAAAAGAATAGTTAGACTAAGCACATCCTACCATCCAATCTACAAGCATACACGCCAACATGCAGTCTAAAACATTCATCACAAAACAAAACATAACATCAAGCCATGCGCCGACCTAACCTAAAGCTAGAAGTGATGACTTAGGCTAAGGCGTGTGCTTTGGAGGTTTGTGTGGTATGCTTAGCTTAGGACTTTAGGTTCAAATTTTCTAAGTGTGAGGGACATGTTCAACTTAGAGGAGGGTTTCATTTAAATTATTTAAGTATTTTGGGTTATTTTTATTTCATGTTTTAGTTTGATTTTAGTGAAACCTACAATTAATTACTAAGTTATGAAGAGAGGGAAAGAGAAGCAAACTTCTCTTTCCTTCCCTAATCCTTAAGTAATTTCTAAGATAAGTTTCATATTTTAATTTCATTTAGGTGAATGTTTTAATTACATCCTTTAATTAATCCTAATTTTAGATCAACTCTAAATAAACCTATCCAAAAAGAAAGACATTTTAAGATTAAGAAAAATGAATCAAAATTCACATAACATATATTACTTCAATTATTTTCTAACATATATAACATGCATATGAATGGACCCTAAGCATATCTATATATGCAAATGAAGATAATTAACACACTTTATGATACATGCTAAGTAATTCATTTAAGAAAATTTAGAAGATTTAGATGCATGATTTTTCTTAAGTAGAAAAGATTTTATTTCTCCAAAATTTCACATACATGTATGAAAGTAAGAAAAGCATAAGGGAGTACAACGCCATTGTTAACCAGAGGTGTAAGGTATAAGACCTACTTAGAGCTACTTAAAGCCTCACAATCTCGGGGTTGTCCAGACTAATATACCACTTTCCTTAAGTACTAACATACATATAAAAGAAATGAAATGAAAAGGAATATGCAAAAGTTGTTTAATAGTTTTATTTTTGTTTATGCAATTTAGTCATGCAAATGTAGGCAATCCTTCTTAGATGAGAGCATAGGGATGAATAGCATTTAGAATTAAGTAAGTGTTGGGTTCTTTTCAAATGCACCCTACATCTTACCAACCATATTCAAAACTATGCTAACATAAGGAAAGAAGGAAAGGCCACACTAAACATGACTTTATAATTCATCACATGCAAGCTTATAATTAAATTATAAGAATAGCACATTTTTAGATTTTATGTTTCATTTATAGATTTTGAAAATACTTTGAATTTAATAGTGATAATAGCCACTCATATTTTACTTTAGCCAACACATGCACATATGACATAAAGTAAACAATTTCATTTTAAAACTTTGAAAACATGAAATCATGGATGCATAAATCACATGGCATACAATTTAACATGTTGGGAAAGATCTAAAGCAATGTAATCATGTAAACAAACTCACTTTACTTAATTTCTAAAGACATTCTTAAAGAATAAGAAAACTTAGAATAAATCAAAGTGAATTTCAAAATGATTTTTGTTTGTTTGAAGTTTGATTTAATTTTAAAAGGGTGAGATGAGTTGCTATTCCTAACCCATTCTCACATGTGTTTTGTATTTTAGTTTAATTTTTAGATAATTAAATCCATTTTAAATATTGATTAGGTTAAGGTATGCATTAAATGAGTTAATTAACCCTTACCTATGCACTTCAGAAAAATTAACTAAGTAATTATGAGCCAATGAGATGACATAAAACCCACAAGGTATGTAAATTTGCAATGCACCTAGTAATGAAAAGGCTTAATGCAATTTGGCTCATAATTAAAAGTTAATTAAGCTAAGGGGTTTAGCTTAAGTAGTTTTAAAACACACTTTCACACTTAGGAATGGGGTTTTAATTTTCTTAATTAGACTTAGGTTATTAAACACCTAAGCATCTACCCAAGTTAGATTAATTAAGTTCTAGAGATTTTTAGAATTTTTGAAAAATGTTTAAAAGGGTAATTAATGAACTAACCCATAATTAAGAAGGATTAAGGAAAGAAAAGAGGGTTTAGGAATAGCTAAGGAAAAATGTCTCAAAATTATTTCCATAAACCCCTATTCATTGGATCTAACCTTAATCCAACTTAATCATAGGAAAAATCCACTAATTATACTTTAATTACTCTTAATTACATGAAGGGAGTAATTAAGGAATGAGCTAGCAATTTTCATAATCAAGGCCTCAATAAATCTCAAGAAAATTAGGGAGGCAGAGGTCATCCCCTAAAATGAGTCCTAGAAGTTTGAGATTAATTGGTTACTTAATTATGGAATAATTAGCTAATTAATATTTCTAAAGAAACTCAAATTTAGAGAAAAGGAAATCAAAATACCTTGAAAAGATTTTTAAAATATTTTAAATGAAATTATCTATCCATAGCATTTTTTCTTATATTTTTCTTATTTTTCTTGAAGGATTTATGATTTTTTGAAGATTTTTGAATTAATTCAAAATTAAGAATAATCCCTAACTAATCCTAGGTTAATACCCGCTCACGACGCGACATGTGGCGGCGGTGGTCAGCGCGCTTTACACGCGTCGCGCCGTGAGCCCCCAACTTAAGTTGTCGCATCAGGGGAATGGCGGTGGTGCACACGCTTTTATCTTTAGCCGTTCGATCAAAGATCGGACGACTGAGGATACACCCGTGGTTTTAAATCAGATAAAGGATATAAAAATATGGGAAATAATCTCAGCCATCCATCTAAAAATATGCAGATGGACGGCTGAGATGGGCTGAGTTCTTCCCTGAGGATGAATGTGAACCGTTTACAATCCAAGGGGAGATCTAAAACGATCCTTCATGGATCCACTCAAGACTCAACCCACACCATCTAAAGGACCAAAGCGGGCAATCCAATGGTGGATTTCACATGAAATAGAAATTTCTTTCACAAAGGACCAACACCTCTTTGCCTAAGTGGTCAGAAATTCACTAACCGTGCCGGAGGTGATCACCGGCGCTCGAGATTGATGAGGTAGCTTCGTCTAGTGGAGACGAAGCCCTGTTGAAGTTTCTAGCTCTTGAGGTTGAGTGGATGAATGGGTGGACCAACTCTTCTTGATCTCCCTTGCGGCTTTCATTGAATTAAGTTCTTCCTTGCTATGGGAACTCAATTGGAAGCTTGGGCAGGCTCGAATTGATCCTTTGATGATTAGTGTAGAAGGAATATAAGTGGGATTGAGTATAGAGCTTGAGAATTCAGTAGACCTCCCCTATTTTTGTGCAAAATTGAAGAATGAGAAATCTAAATCTTCTAGGGACCTTGGGGGAGCTCTGTGAAGGTTTTTAAGGCTTCATAGATTCCAATCGATCAAGTGTGAATGAAAATTTCAGTGGATTAGGGGGAGTATATCTCCCCCTATGGAAATCAGACGGTCGAGCATAAGCTTGTCATTTTGATCCAATTAACCTCATAGGATGGGTTGTTTTGGCTGTTAGAGGTGTGCACATGGTTGGTTTAGCTAGAGGAGTGGAAGGCTAACTCCCATGTCCATCCAATTGAGCTTTGGGGGGAGTTTGAAATTTCAATTTGGCCATAGGTGATTGGGTTTGTTCTATGGACCAAATGGGTTGACCCAAACTCATTAGATTGGGTGCACCACTCATCACTAGGTCCCCTTGAGGTTTTAGGAGAGCCTCAAGTGATTGTGATGAGTGCATGACCAAAATACCCATAGGCTAGGCTAAAATTTGTTTTATAGCATAGGGGTATACTGGTCATTTTGCTATTATTTCAATTTGGATATGTTTGGTATGTTGAGAAAGTAGGTTGGGCCAAGTTTCAATGGATTTGGAATCCATTTGATAGGGTTTGGCTCGTCGACCCATTTAGGTCAAAAATGGGTCAACTTGGGTCAAGTTGACCAATAGGTCCAATTTGGTCAAACTAAGGGTCGGGTCAAGTTCATATGACCATTTGAAATATTTTGGTGCCTTTGGTTTGGTTCAATTTGGTATATATTTGATTTTGGCTCATATGACTCATTTAGGTCAGATGGATTAAGTTGACCCATTTGACCTATTCAGGTTAGGTCAAAGGTAGGTTTAGGTTTAGTTGGTCATATGGAGTGGATTGGTATCTTTGTTTCAATCAATTTGAGTTTGGCTCAATTTTGGCTCAATATGACCCCTTTTAAGTCATGTTGGGTCTAAGGTCAATTGGGCTAGGTTGGGTCTAGTTGATCAATTGACGCTTTGGTCAAGTTTCACAAGTGATTTGGGATGGACTTGACTCATTGGTTTCAATCAATTTGGCTTAGATCAAGTTTTGACACATTTTGGTCCTTTAGGTCAAAATGGGTCAACTTTCGTCAAGTGGGCCAAGGGCTAGGTTAGGCTCAAATGTTGGCTTGGTCAAGTTCAAACATAGGTCATGAGTGAACTTAATAATTTATTTTATCAATGGTTGGCCTATGTTAGATTTCATTTTAGGTTAAGTGTTGACTTGGTCAACCCTTAGGTTTGACCTGGTTTGACCCAATTTGATTGATTGATCATCCCATAATGATTTTTGACCATGATGAGAGGCAAATATGAGTTTGGTTCAATCCAATTTGGTTAGGATCAAAAGTTGGCTCATAAGGGACTTTAGGTCACTTTGGGTCAAGTGAGCCTAAGTGGGTCAAATGGCTTGGTCAAAGTTTGATTTGAAGTTGATTGATCTTGTATATGAACTTATGATTGAAATATAAATCCATTTACAAGAGGTTTCAAGTCAAATGAATTTTGATCCATTTGAAAATTTCATATTCAAAGGAAGAATATGAAAGGGCCTTGGGTTTGATTTTTTTTTTTTTAATTTGGGTTTTGATTGAAGAATTGAGATTTGAATTTATATATGAGCTCATGATTATGGGATTGATTGAACCATGAGAGAAAATTAAGAGTTTGGCTTGAAAGGAGTAGACTTGATTTTGGTTTGATTTGAGTTTAGTTTTTGAAGTGGGTTTTGATTGTTTGGATTTATATTTCTTTTATATATGTGAATATAAATGAGAATATAAATTGATCATGAGAAAATTTCAAGGATTTGAAAGAGTTTAATCATGATTTGGGTTAAATCCATTAAAGGGAATTTAAAGGATTTAATTAAAATTTTAATTTGAAATTTAATTTTTTGAGTTGGATTTGATTGATTTATATTTATATTTCATTTATATATGAGAACATAAATGATGATACAAATATATTTTGAGAAAATCCCATGAGTTTGAAGTGGTTTGATCAAAGTTTAGGTTAAATCCATTAATGAAAAATTAAGAGATTTAAGGGAATTTCAAGCATTTTTAATTTGAAATTTAATTTTTGCCTTTGATTGGATTGATTTATATTTATATTTCATTTATATATGAGAATATAAATGAGGATATAAATTAATTTTGAGAAAATTCCAAGGATTTGAATAGGTTTGATCAAGTTTTGGAGTTGATTTTGGCTAAGTCCTTTAATGAAAAATTAAAGGGACTTAAAAAAAAATTTTTTATGAATTATTTTAGAATTTTGAATTTGATTTAATGGGGTTGAATTTATATTTCATTTATATATAGGAATATAAATGAGATTATAAATGGATTATGAGAAAATCTCAAAGATTTGAATATGTTTGAATCTTGATTTTGGCTAAGTCCTTAAGAAAGGATTAAGGACTTAGGAAATTTGGACTTAGGAATTTTGATGGATTTTGATCATGAGTTTCAATCATGGATTTTCAATCAAGGATTTCAATTATGGAATTAAATCATGGAATTGAATTGAGTTTGAAAAAATCAAATAGAATTGATTTGGGTTTGACTTGAAAGAAGGAAAGTAAGAAAGGTTTAACTAAAGGGTGAAGATTTTCCCAACATCCAAGGCATGACTATTCTAACTCTTCTCGTCTTCAGGTGAGAGTATCCACCTTAGCACTAGATGTGTCTTAATACTAAGGAACTCTATAAGTTTAAGAGGAATCCTAAGCCTAAGATGGATGTATTGAGAGCTCATTCTAAAAATGAGGTCAATAATATACTATTAGGAGTTTGTAGTGATGCCTTTTGGCTTAACAAATTTTCTAGCACTATTTTATGGATCTCATGAATAGAATCTTTAAACCCTTTTAGATTCATTTGTGATTGTATTCATAGATGATATTCTAATTTATTCCAGAGATGAAGCAGCTCATGAAAATCATCTTCACATTATTTTGCAAACTTTGAAAAGAAGTGAATTATATGCAAAATTTTCAAAGTGTGAATTTTGGTTAAATAGCATCATATTCTTGGAGCACATGATTAGTAGTGAAGGTGTTTCAATGGATCAGAGTAAAGTCAGAGCAATAGTTGAATGGCCAGACCATCCGCAGTAAGAAGTTTCAGGATTAGCGGGATATTATAGAGATTTGTTGAAGGGTTTTCTGATTGTCATCTTGTCTAACTTCGAGCGGTCAAGTTTGAATGGTCAGATCAGTATAAAGAGGCTTTTCAAAAATTGAAGAATTGTTTAATGATTGCATCAGTTTTAACTATTTCATCAGGGACAGAAGGATTTCAGATTTATAGTGATGCTTCATTAAGATGTTTGGGATGTGTACTTATGCAGAATGAAGAGTGATTGCTTATGCGTCAAGGCAATTGAAAAATCATAAAAAGAATTATCTAACCCATGATCTAGAGCTAACAACAGTAGTATTTGCATTAAAAATTTGGAGGCATTATTTATATTGAGTAAGGTGTGAAGTTTTCACTGATCATCAAAGCTTAAAATACATCTTTACTTAGAAGGAACTAAATTTAAGGCAAATGAGATGGTTGGAACTCATTAAGGATTATGATTTGAATATTTAATATTATCCGCGGAAGGCAAATGTAGTTGTTATTGCTTTAAGTAGAAAAACTTCTGGTAGTGCTTATTGGTTGATCTCTCAACAGGAGAAGTTGATTAAAGATTTAGAAAAATTAAAAATTTTAATTATTAAATCTATAGATGATCATGCTTTATTGTTAAATCAAATGGTTTACAATCAATTTGAAAGGAAAAATACAAGTTATTTTACCTCAAGATGATGACTTTCAGAAAATTTTAAATTTGGTAAAAGTAGGCCATACATAAGATTTTGAAATTGATGGAGAGGGATTACTGAAGTATTATGACAGAGTTTGCATTCTAGATGTTGAAGATTTGAAAAAAGACATCTTGCATGAAGCACATCATTCTAATTATATAATTCATCCAGGCAAAATATGTATCAAGATCTTAAGAAATATTTTGGTGGCCAGAAATGAAAAGAAGTGTAGCTGAATTTGTCTACAAGTGTCAATCATGTCAGATGATTAAGGCTAAATATCAGAAGCTAAGTGGACTTATACAGCCTTTGCCAATACCTGAGTGAAAATGGGATGATATTGCTATGAATTTTGTAGTTGGCTTATCTAGATCTAGAAGTGATTGCAATGCTATTTGAGTTATTATTGATAGGTTGACTAAGTTTGCACACTTTATACCTATCAAACAATCTGATGCTGTTGAAAAGCTAGCAAGAAAGTATCTTGACGAAATTGTGAAGTTACATGGTGTGCCAAAGTCAATAGTGTTCGATCGGGATGTCCAATTTACATCCAGATTATGGAGAAAAATTTAAGAAGCTTTAGGTACCAAGCTTACTTTTAGTACTGCATTTCATCCTCAAACTGATGGCCAGTCAAAAAGAACAATTCAAACACTTGAAGATTTGCTTAGACTTTGTACCCTTAATTTTGGAGGAAATTGAAAAATTCATTTGCCTTTGATTGAGTTTGTCTACAATAATAGCTTTCAACAAATATTGGTATGACTCCATATAAAACATTGTATGGAAGGAAGTGCAGAACATCATTTTGTTGGGTGGAGATGGGTGAAAGAAGAATCATTTGTGCATATGTAGTAGATGAGCCACTAAAAAGATCCGATTGATTCGTAATAGATTAAAAGCTGTTCAAGATGGGCAGAGAAAATATTATGATGCTAAACATCCAGTAGAGTTTGAAGTGAGAGAATTTGTATTTCTTAAAGTCAGTCCCATGAAAGGTATCAAACGATTTGACAAAGTTGAAAAGTTAAGCCCACGCTATAAAAGTGGCTTATAAACTGGCTTTACCTTTTCACATACAAGGAGTGCACAATGTATTTCATATTGCTCTTTTGTGAAAATATATTACCGATGAAACCAACAAAATTATTGCTGATTCTATTGAGATTCAACCAGATCTCACATTTGTGGATGAGCCAGAAAGAATTATAGATTATGATGTTAAGCATCTAAGGAATAGAGAAATTCCATTTGTCCGTGTACTGTGGAAACATGGATCAGAACGAGAAGCTACGTGGGAGAAGGAATCAAAATGTGATGACTTTATCCTCATTTGTTTAATTAAAGATATGTTTATTTCTATTATTATCATTAAATTTCGAGGACAAAATTTTTATAAGAGGGAGATATTGTACTAACCGGAAATCAAAAGAAAAAAAAGAAGAAGAAAAATAAAAATAATAAAATCCAATCGTAGCGACGATCGGCTTTGAATAGAATAATCGAAGGGGGAGCTCGGTTTCTTTTTGCCGAAACAGAACCCCCAAAATAACGAAAGAGGAAACAAGAGAGGGAGAAAAAGGGGAAGATGGCTTCCTTGCATGTGTGCATGTCCTAGCCGAGCACCCGTGCGCCGATGACATAAAGAGGAGGAGGAGAGCCTTCCGTGTGTCATCGACCGAGGAAGAAGAAGGAGAAGGGAACCCTTGCGAACAACGGGAGGAAGGGAGTTGGGTGCCACCAGAGGCTTTCGTCAAAGCGAGAGAAGGAGGGAGCGGCGTCGGCGTGCATGATAGAAAGCATGGGTTGGGGCTTAGAAAACCGAGAGGTAATTTTATTTTCTTTTAGTTATATATATATATATATATATATATATATATATATATATATATATATATATATAAAGGAAATACATTTATATTATATAAGTTTCAATTTCAAAAAGAAATGAAAACCCAAATGTCCATTTTATTATACAAATGTTTAGATAATTATTTCAATATACAATAAACATTTTAATTATATTAAAAGTTATGTAAATAAATATTAAATTTGTTGAATAAATATGTTGAAAGATTTATGAGAATAATTAAATTGAAACCTATAAATGAAATGCTAGAATTGAAGCTTATGATTTAGATATGGATGTACTAAGAATATGATTAATTATATGAAGAGATTGAGACCATAATTCAACCTTTTTCTTAGTATAATACAAATCAAACTTAATTATTTAAACATATTTATAGAGTGAAAATGATTATGCTATATGCATATTAGTAGAATCATAATCTAAATTTAGTAATGAATAAAGTGAAATTGACAATTGATAAAGAATTTAATAAATTAAAGTATTTTAGATAAATATCGATCATTTAAATAAGAATGAGAAATTATGGGAAAAAAGTTAATGCCTCTAATGAACTAGTAGAATTATGAATATTATCATAAGAGAGGTAATTATGTTTCAATATCATATAGACTTAGATAAGAGTATTGATCCAGTTACTGTTTCTAATCATAGAAACTTTAATTAAGGAAAGAAGTGCTAAAGGGAAGGAGATTCAAGAGAAGCTATAAATTAAAGTAGGTAATTATGTTACATTTATGGTAAAAATGTCTTTAGTTTCTTGTGATGAAATGCATTTTTATATGATGACTTTTTCCTGGACTGCAAATTGTGATTTATTTTCTTGTTTCTTCATGTTGAATAATAGCCTGAATGCTAGATCATATTGTCATTTCGTCATTTTATAAAGTTAACTGATTTACTGTTAGTTATGAATTAATATACATAGCTGTATAAATTGTATGTTATGAATGTGAAGTGGAGTTCACCCCTTTATGGTACTGGTTGAAGACGCAATGTACCCGTGCACGAAAAAGGCAAATGGAAATGACAAATGGTAATGGTTACTTGTCCTTTGGATGAGTTTTGACAAAGACTTTCTTTTGGTAAAGGTTTAGATGGTGACTCCTAAAATTGTTGATAAATGTAAAAGTAAAGTTCATAAGAAATGTTCAATTGTACATGCCTCATATATGTTTGATTGTTTGAGAAATTTCTTTTATGTACATGTTATAACAAAAACTGTCATACATACTAATTCTACTTTTTTTATTTACTATAGTGCAAAAGTATAATTGATCCACTGAATTTTTATTCAATCGTTAGTTGTTTATTTTTTTCAAGTAACCATCATAACTAGATGGATGATAGAAGGGAGGGTTATGTTTATTGCCGTACAGAGACTTCAGGAGATAGATATTTATGTAAGTCATGTTGATTTATGTTTAAATTATATTTCATATAAAATTTGTTAGTATATATGTGTGAACAAATTGTTAAATAGTATGTGAATTGTAGTGGCTCTTATATGATTGAAGATTTTGTTTAAGGTTGGAAATGTTAGGTAAGGTTTTCTTTTATCCGTATGACCGTCTGTTCCCGCCTCGGTATTCCAAGCTCCTGGGTGGGTTGTGATAGTAGAGATTTACTGTGCGCTTAAGAAGATCGGCGTCAATGTGCGCTACAAACAAGAAATGGAGTCAACTTCCCAAGGAATGGAGCCACGGAAGCTTTGAAGCTTGTTTGCCTTCCATGGCTGGACGAAGGGGAGGTTCTGGAGAGGCGAGAGAGGTTGTCCAAGGTGGTGTGTCCGGTGCAAGGGAGCGGTTTGTGAGTGGAGAGGGAAGGCGTCGGCATTGGCACTCGGATGGATGGAGTCGCCGGATAGCTCATGAGCCCTTGTTGGGGTTAGGATGAGACACAAAATGAAAATGGGGCCGTTAACCTAGTCGTCACTAAGCAACTACTAGTTAAGACTTACAGAGCTAATCGTTAAATGGCGAGAACAAAGTCAATTTGACTTATGTAGTCCTTTAATGGATGACTATATCTATATCCAATTTTTTTTTACAGATACTTAAATTGTTAATTATAGTTTAAAACGTAGTTATTTTAAAACTTTTGCCCCAAAGAAAATGCACACATTAACTCCATCTCCCCTCCCCACCAACTTTCTTCCACCGCCGGCGTTCACAGACCACCGCCACCACCTTCTACTCCCCATCACCCTTCTCCCACCTCCATCCATCAGCTCAAACAACTCCACGCTCATATCCTGCGCTTCGGTCATGATCTTTCCTTCTCCTTTCTCCTCTCCAAACTCTTCTCTTTTCCCTTTTCTTCCCCTCCTTCCCTCGACTACATCCTTGCCGTCTTCCTCCACTCCCCACATCTAGACCCCCGCGTATGTCACCGCGCACTCCGGACCTTCTCTCGCGCCGCCGATGGCCCTCGCCGGGCTCTCATTGCATACGCTTGCATGCGGCGTTCTGATGTTGAGGTCGACCGGTTCATGTTTCCGACGTTGCTTCGTGCGGCTGCTAAGGTTACTGGTGGGGATGGTGTTGCTGTAAGGAGGGAAGCTCATGGGCTTGTTCTGAAATTGGGATTTCTGTCGGATCCCTTCATTCAAACTGCGCTTGCAGGGGCATATGCGGCTGGAGGAATTGTTGAAGATGCCCGCAAACTGTTTGATAGAATGCTTCATAAGGATATGGTTGCTTGGAACGTAATGCTAGACTGGTAAGAGTGCGTTTTAATGTTCTATTAGAAGATCTCAAAATTTACTGTTACACATGAATATAGCTAGCTATTTGCATAACAATATTGTATATTAAATGAAATATGCTTGGTTAATATTATCTTAAGAAGTTCCCCATTCTAGAAATTTTAATAACAATTATCATCTTTCCTTTTTGTTGTTATTTAGTTCGCGTTATCAAAATAGGGCATAAATATTATTTAAGAAAGTGTTATTTAAAGATGTAAGTAGGGTTGTTATTTGAGAGATTATTACTTGCAGAATTCAGATGTAGCTCTGCATCCAGATTCTAATAATACAGTATCATGTGGCACTTGGCTAATACATAGCTACTAGACATTGGCTGTAAAATATTGTATATTATCGTATATTAATATAATATTAACTGTACGGTAATACACAATATCTATGTACACAACAATATACAACATTTCATAGCAATACACAAAATTTTATAACAAATACATAACAGCTGTATATTGGCTGAGTGTCATATGGTGCGAAGATATTGACGTCCAAATGTAGCTTCTACATCCAGATGTAGCAAGTAAAATTTTCTATTATTTGGGGGGTATATTATTATTATATAACATATTTACAGGTTACTGATATTTTCAAGACATTATAAACATGTTCTGGCGGGCATAATTTTGTTTCCTAAAATGACACTTTTATTACTATGAATAAACTTTTGAGTCAATGAAGGCCACCACGTACTGAAACTTAATCAATTTTTTTTAAGTCAATCAACCTTCTTAGTTGTTTCTTCCCCCTAACACTATCCGACAGTTATTACCAGGCTGGTAAGTACAATGACACCCTGATGCTGTTTGAAGACATGAGAAACTCTGGTTTCATTCCTGATAACGTGGTTCTCTCCACTATCATCACAGTATCGGTCGCACTGGAAATCTGGCCTTTGGCAAGGAAGTTCATTCATACATTAGTGAATCTAAAATCTTGATTGATGACCACATTCAAAGTGCACTTATCACAATGTACTGCAATTGTAACTCAATGAGGACTGCTCAACAATTGTATGATGAGATGTCTTCTAAGAATCTTGTGGCTTCAACAGCCATGGTCTGTGGTTACTCCAAGGCTGGAAAGCTTGAAATTGCACGTTCCATTTTCGATCGAATGTCTGAGAAGGATCTTATATGTTGGAGTGCCATGATTTCAGGGTATGCTGAGAGTGAGCGACCTGGTGAGGCACTTAAACTATTCAATGCTATGTTGGCGAGCGGAATGAATCCCGACAAGATCACAATGTTGAGTGTCATTTCAGCCTGTGCTCATCTTGGTGCTATGGATCTTGCAAAGTGGATTCACATTTATGCGGACAAGCATGGCTTTCGTGGTATTGTTTGTCGACAATGCTCTAATTGATATGTACTCCAAGTGTGGGAGTTTGAAAATGGCTCGAATGATCTTTGAAAAGCTGCCTGAAAGAAATGTGATTACTTGGACAACCATGATCACTGGGCTCGCCATGCCTGGTGAGGGGTGGTCCACCAGAGTTATATAATGAGATGAAAGGCAATGGAGTTGAACCCAATGGTGTGACTTTGTGGGTCTGCTCTATGCTTGTAGTCATTCTAATATGGTTGAAGAGGGACGATGCTTGTTCAAGTCAATGATTTACGACTATAAGATTGAGCCCAAGCATGAGCATTATGGCTGTATGGTGGACCTTCTTGGCCGGGCGAAGCTTCTTCAAGAAGCACATGAATTCATAGAATCCATGCCTTTTCCACCAAATGTGGTAGAGTGGGGGTCACTGTTGTGGGCATGCCAGAACCATGGAAATGTTGTGCTAGGTGAACTTGCAGCAAAGAGGCTTTTGGAGCTTGACCCAGGACATGATGGTGCTTATGTCCTTTGTCCAACATCTATGCAAAAGCTAACAGATGGGAAAGCGTTGAAGAGGTGAGGAGATTGATGAAAGGCGGAGCTGTTTCTAAGGAAAAGGTTGCAGTTGGATTGAAATGGATGGTGAAGTTCATGAGTTTCTAATGGGAGATGAATCCCATTCGAGGTCCAGTGAGATCTATAAGAAGTTGGATGAAGTAGTCAAGGCGTTGGAACTTGTTGGCTACTCTCCTGATATTGAGAGTGTGCTTGTCAATTTGGAGGAAGATGAGAAGAGGGCAGCTGTTCTCTTACACAGTGAGAAGTTGGCCTTCTCTTAGGGCTTATTGGTTTGAATCCAGGATCATGCATTCGCATAGCAAAGAATCTTAGGGTTTGCAGGGACTGCCACTCTTTCATGAAGTTGGCATCAATGGTTTTTGAAAGAGAGATTATTTTGAGAGATAGAACTCGATTTCACCTATTTGTGGGTGGCAATTGCTCGTGTAAAGACTTCTGGTGATTAATAATGTATAACTAATTTATTTGTGATTAACAATTTTTTTTTCTTTTTTTTTTGGCTTAAGTTTGTTGTTATTTGGAAAGAACATATTTAGTCGTTGGTGACTGTTCTAATATTCAATTTGTTTTACAAGTGAGTCTATATATCTATTGTTCAGTGTCATTGACAATTATATATATATAGCATGTTCTTATGCTTGAAAAGCTGTATTTTACATTAATAAATGCATCATGATATTACTTTGATGTGATATTAATGATTTAGATGGTATTTATGTAAATATTAAGTGCAAGTATGCTTGTAAATCCTCCATTTTTTTTTCTGTACTTGATAGGGTTGCTTATCATCTGCACTGTCACCTGTATAGTACACGCTATTCTAACCACTAGATCACGTCAATGAAAGAACTTTATAACCCAAGTACTTAACTGAGATAACGTACCTGTAGCTATAATTAAAACATGCTATTTAAGGCCTTCAGATTATTTGTTAAAGCTGACAAGCTATCACTATTCAATCAAATGAAAGCCATGAGGTCCTACCAAATAAGATCATAGTATATACTTAGCTCCCATTAGCTCATAGCTTGCTGATCCTGCTTAAACTAAATTACCAAACATAGAGAGCAGCAATACAATCCAAAATGAAACCAAACCATTGCCAAAATCAGAAGTAAAATATTTCATTTACTGTCTTATACAGCTTTAGAATGTACTGATGACCTGACCTGCTACAAACTATGAAAATTCAAACAAAAAATCCTCATAAGAAATGAGAGCTTCTCCCAAGCAGCAATTAGATCTCCACCCCTATGTTGGATGCATTAAATTAACTCCTTCAGGGTGACAGAAAGCATAAGAACTAGAACCAAGGCTTAGAAGCCTCCAAGTTTCCTGCTTCATCAGTTTAAACATCTTTATGGAGCTCAATCTTAACACCTCCAATGAGGCTGGAAGAAACTTGGGATCCTCAAACATTGTCTTCCTTCTATACTCCACAACCCAAGTATTACTATCCAACTGCATGGCTACTGTCATCCATCTCTTCAAGGTCCATGAGCTTTCATTTTCAGTTCTGGAGATTGCGTCCAGCTTCCCATCCGACCACTGACCAAAAAAACAACAGGCAACGTTTGGTTATTCAATAAAAGATAAAAAATGGATTCATTATGAGAAGAAAAAATAAAACTGATCTTTACACCTGCCAAATTATCGTATTTTCATTATCATCTTTGTTAAGAAGGAAAGTTTTTTGATAGATCTCATTGACTAATTGAAGGACTTGAGCGCCAAAGAGAACATAAAAAGAAGAAAATAAGGAGGATATATTACAACATCAATTATCTTTTAATCTAGGTTAGTACTCCTTTCTAATCTAGTATTTTCATATAATTGCATTTCACCAAAACTAGAGCACATTATATATATATATATATATATATATATATAGTGATTAGCACCTTCTAAAGATGATATTTTATGTTATCAACGTACACAGAGGATAAATATGCCAAAAAAAAGAGTGTCAGAGAAAGACAAAATGATTAGTCCTGAGAAGCTTAAAAGTTCATAAAATTAAATGAGGCCTTTTATTTTAATTCATATATAATTTTTGAAAGTTTCTAAATTTTAGTCTCCCCCAAAGCAACGTACCCTAGATATTTCTTCATATAAACAGCTTCAAAGAGATCACCATTGAGAAAAATTATTGTTAAACTCCAATTGGAGCAAGGATCATCCATGATTAATGGCAACGAGCATAAGAAGGTGAACAAAAACCAGCTGATTGATGGGGGAGAAAGTTTCAAAGAAGTCAATGTATTAAACTACTAGGTATAACCTTTGACAACCAATTGAGCTTTGAAGCAATTAATAATTTCATCTAGATGATATTTAACAAACACCAAGTGACTTGAAATGAATATTACCCCAAAGGGGGTGTAATCAAATACCAATTATGGAGATTAAGAAGAGTACTTCCAATTATGATCGAGTAGAACTTTCAAAAAGTACCCATGCTATTAAAGATAATAGATCAATTACAAGATGCAAAGAAAGGAGCGAGAGTAGATGAAGATGTGGACATAAAAGAACAAAGGAAATCTAATGAATTATAGAGGATAAATGATTAAAAGACATGAATAAAGGAGCTTAATGAGTAGTCAATGCAATGATGTTACCTTCATATAGGGCAATTACGAGATGGGGATTTGAGGGCTTAGATTAAGGGGATGCTCATCCATAGTAGATAGGTTGGAAGGTGGTAATTTAGGAGGCTAGTGAGTATAAACTTATAGAAAAGGCAAAGTAGACATCAAAGCACTAGATGAAAGTGGAATATTTGGAGATGTAATAGGGCATATGGAGTGTAATAGGGGGAATCTTCAGAAAAGGAGTATCGATAAAGATAGAGTTGATGTGTTAAAATATTGATAACTTTTTCAATTTGATTATAGCCTAAGAAAATACATTCAATGCAACAAAGAAGAATTTGCCTTGGATGAAGAAAATGGATAAAAAACACAATAAAAAATTTAAAGAGAGAAAAAAAGAGGTGTAGATGGATTAAGAAGTGAAAATGGAGAAGCACTTAGAACAATAGAAGACACACAATTTGAATAACAAGCTAGAGAGAACAATATTTTGCTAAGTGCAAAGGATATAATGATTGAAGTGTGTACCATTGCCAACACAAAAATGATGAATTGGATATTGCAGATATTCAAGAGCAACATCTATTCAACTAAATTTAATTTCATCAAATACTTGACCCCTTTTTTTGTTGATGCACTTATTTTAATATAATAAACTTATAATTGATACTTCAACAAATAAACTCATGTAATCCTGTTGTGGTCATTAATAAAAGAAAATTAATGAAAATCAGAGTGGAAACAAGATTTAGTCCCATTGTATTAGGATGAACCAAGTTAAAAGGTGCACTATTACAATAGAAGGTAGACACATGAGTATTCACAAGCATCACAGTCAACAGATGGATCAAATTTTAAAAAATAAATGATAGAATGTGCATAAAACTATAGAAATGATTTGGAGGATGACTAAGAAGACAATGACTCTAACAAGGTGGAATGGAGGATAAATGAATAATGCAATAGAAGCAATATTGATAAGATAATAAATGCCTCTAACCTCAATATATCCACTAATCTTCTTCATGCTAAAATTCAAAAATATACAACAAAGGTTATAATATAGATGTGAAATTTGGTAAGATAATGGATTTATAGAATATTGGCAAAAAATTATGAAACATATAAAATATTATATAAAATTGAGGAGGAGAGGGATAGACAAACTTTTTTCCAATATAGGGGAGGATGATCCCTCAACAACACTGATAGGTGGGAAGATTGCCATGCTATGTGATGAAAATAATTATTTGATGCCATTTCATATCTGCAGATGCAATAGGGTCTAAAACTAAAATCTTACCAAAATGTGCAAGTGGAAGTCACATGATAGCATTAAGTAGTCAATTATGTTCTTCTTGGGAAAGAGATATTGAACCAAAGTTCTTAAAAATTGATAAGAGCTACGGTGAAAACATGCTAATCTATTGGAGAATAGCTAAATTTTTTCCTCTACCAGTGGATTAAACGAGCAATTGATTCTTTGACAAAGCTAACAAGATAGAATCGAGTTGCAACCACATCCACAACCACCATTGTGGCCATCTTATCCATAAGTATCTTGACCAGCCTTTGTTTTAACAACAAGGACAATTTAATCGCAATCAAAAGAAGACAATGAGGTATTAATGAACCAAAAAACTTGAAAGAATGCAATGGGCAATAAAGTCCACCATCAATTGAGCTTAAATACGTTGTAACATGGATAAAGATTAGAGGAAGTTTGATTAACAATTCTTATTTGTTTTTACCAAGAAGTGGCATTAAAGGTCAAAGGGAAATATTGAAGACGTTCATTTTATTATTCTTTCAAATTATTAAAGTACTCCTAAATAGATTTGTATGTTGCAAAGAGAATGTCTTAGATAGGGTGCATATTTAAGAGATATTATTCCTTTTGAAAGTAGGTAGAATCTTGATAGTCCCACATTCTTTTTGGCATTCTCTTAAACCATCAAAGTAGAAGAAATAGAAGGATCGAGGCTATTGAACATTCATATGACAATAATATAATCAAAGGCTTGGTGTTCATCAATTCTGGTAATATAGCCCAAATGACATTCATAAGAAAGGGAGTAGAATGTGTGGGCTTTTGTGATGAGACCTAATGGGGTGAGTAAGATTGCAAACGAGGAGCTATTGCAAGTGTGGTCGAACACTTGTAGAGCATATGGTGGGCATGTGTATATATGATCACAAGTAAGGCATAGGCTGAGCACATAATAATTTCAATCACAAAGCATGAGGGAGCAGGGTGAATGGACATTGGGGGTAATGATTCCAAGGTGAACAAAAGTGAACATAAGCACAAGAAATAGAGTATGATTGTAACATGTAAAGACACATTCAAACATCGATTCATGGAGAGGATGGAGGTATGGATGGCATTTGACATGCCTTAGTGCTACATATAGAAGCATAAAAACATGAAAGAAATAATAAGGAGAATATTCTAATTATGAGGATTTATTATAGTCATAAAGCACGAGAAATCACGAGTTGCAAGTAAGTTCCGAAAGCAATTTTATTACCCTCTCCTTTTAGTCAAGTACTTTCTTTTCTATTATTGTTATACAGGATAAAGAAAATTATTGCCTTTCATCATTCTACTTTTCTAATAAGCTTTTTGTAATAAGTCCTTTCCTACTCATGTAAGTAGAGTAACTCTCTTCCTAATATCTTGCAACTTGATTGTCTTTAGAGTAAACAATCTTTGCTACTATAATTAGAAACGAGGCTTGCTAGTACAATGCTACAGACTTCAAACTCACTACTAATTGGAAAACTATGTTATCTATCGTTATCACTTTTTCTAATTTCTAATTTAATAATACTTTCTCATTGAGCACTTTCCTATGATAAAAATCTTTATATTATATGTCATAATAAATAAGTTGATGGCAATCTAACTTTTCATCTAATGCATTTCTGCATAAATCAACTTTCTAATTTAACACATTTTTAATGTAACAATGTTTATATTATATTCCATAAAAAATAAGATAACAATTTCAACTTTTTATACATCATATTTCTCTTCTATTTAATTTGGAGTTGTGCTCAAAAATACAAAAAAAAAAAAAAGTCAAAAAAGAAGTTGAAGGAACTAAAAATCATATAAAGTTTGCTTATTTTCAATATTATCTTTATATTATGACATTAAAAAATGTAGGGATAAGGTTGTGTAAATTGACCCCTTCTCCAAACTTTGCATTTGCAAGAGCTCTATGCACATTGTGCAATTATAAAAGAAAAAAAAGAATAATTATATATTAACTTTTTATAACCTCTCATTTCTCTTATATAGAGGAGTGCACAAAAATATGATCAATCTGAAAGTCCTAATTGAACTAGCTATATTGATTGTTTTGGTTTAAGTTAGTTTAAGTTTAACATTTTGCATAAAAGTTTGGTTTATTTGGCTTAATTTAGGTTGTTACTTTTATCAAATAAAATTGAAGTAATTAAATAGAATTTATACATTATATTCCAAGTTCGACCTACAAGTAACACCGTCTGATTTATGATAGTGAATCCACAACCCATCATGTCATCAAGCAACAACACCTTAACCTAATGAGCATTTTGAATCCATAAACTCATTTAGGTTGGCATGGAAATATTAAATGATTTACTTTCATGTCAATTTATGCTTTTGGGTTAAAAATAAGTTTTACCATTAATATATTGGGCCCAAAATTGATTTGGTACACTCATTAACAAGTGTCGTCATAGTCAACATGTTATAATATATGATTTTACATTATGTTATCCTACTATATAATATGCTATAATATAATATATTATCTTACATTACACCTCAAGATGGATTACTTAACTTAAAAAATAATCCCTCTAAAACATACCAAAATGATCTTATTTTAGGTAAAACATGATCTTAATTTATACTAATGCAGGGTCGCATGTATTATATTATATCATACTAAAATATGTCAAAATATTTTATAAAATGCAATGACATACCATAACATGTTATAATATATGATTTTACACTATATTATCATATCGTATTTTATAATTTGCTATTATTATCTTACATTACACCTCAGGAGGGATCATTTAAGGTAAAAAACTCACAAAAATTGTCTAAAAAAATACAAAAATCCATTTCAAAAGTAAAACTCTATTATTTGATAAAAAATGCCGTATTATAGTACTCTTTTGATGTTGTGTTCCTTAGAACCCACAGTAAATTCAACCAAATTTCACAATATTGAAAAGTGGTGACTCTCATGATGTCTTGACGTGATTGAGTGAGCGCTTCGAGCATAATGCTTAATAATGTAAAAAAATCATTGGAGGGAAGACAATGATCAATGAGGAAGCTCCACATAATAAAATTATTAAGGCATGTGAGAGTTTGGGTTTTAGCCTCATATTGGACCACAAGCTTAAATTTTTGGGTTGAAAATAGGTTTGACTATCAATGTATTAGGCCTAATTTTAACTCTAGGTTTGTTCTCTAACATCCATCATGAAACTCTCCATTCACTTGCATTGTATAACACAATATTGCATTGAGAAACTAAAAAAATTATGTTCTATGTAGGATGTCCACGTTCATTATTGTTCAACACATAGCTTTTGGTGTTTTCTTATTCTATAAGAAGTACTATATGACTAATTTCAACATTTAGAATGTATTTTTAGATGATTACAATAATTGATGATTGTTTGTCCTTTTTCTTTAATTTTCTGCCTACTTTGTGTAACTAGTTTTATCTTAACTTTTTATGAGCCTTTTATCCCTTCAATCAATTTTGCATTTATAAATATTTTTATCGATAAACTTACTTCACAAAAGATGATAATAACTTCTCTTGTTCACTAAAAAAAGGAAAAAAATATATATTTTGAGTCCTTCCTAATTAATATCAATCTTTTTCTCTCCTTTTTATCAATATGATACTTCTCTTGCCTCTTTTTGTCTTAGGTTGCCATTATGTGCTGTACTATTTGTCTTATTTTATTATTATTTCTATTTTATTGTGGATTGCCTAATTTGCTTCCTAATTTTGATTTTGTGTGTTGTTTTCAATGGGCTATTTTTTATGTAAGTTCACCTAACTTAACAATTTTGGATGCCTTAATGCAGGAATATATATGTGGTTCTAGCATAATGCTTAATAATAATGTAAAAAATCATTGGAGGGAAGACAATGATCAATGAGGAAGCTCCACATAATAAAATTATTAAGACATGTGAGAGTTTGGGTTTTAGCCTCATATTGAACCACAAGCTTAAATTTTTGGGTTGAAAATAGGTTTGACTATCAATGTATTAGGCCTAATTTTAACTCCTCTAGGTTTGTTCTCTAACATCCATCATGAAACTCTCCATTCACTTGCATTATATAACACAATATTGCATTGGGAAACTAAAAAAATTATGTTCTATGTAGGATGTCCACATTCATTATTGTTCAACACATATAGCTTTTGGTGTTTTCTTATTCTATGAGAAGTACTATATGACTAATTTTAACATTTAGAATGTATTTTTAGATGATTACAATACTTGATGATTGTTTTAGTCCTTTTTCTTTAGTTTCCTGCCTACTTTGTGTAACTAGTTTTATCCTAACTTTTTATGAGCCTTTTATCCCGTCAATTAATTTTGCATTTATAAACATTTTTATTGATAAACTTACTTCACAAAAGATGATAATAACTTCTCTTGTTCACTAAAAAAAGAAAAAAAAAATATTACGAGTCCTTCCCAATTAATATCATTCTTTTTCTCTTTTTTATCAAGCCTCTTTTTGTCTTAGATTGCCATTATGTGCTGTAATATTTGTCTTATTTTATTATTATTTCTATTTTATTGTGGATTGCCTAATTTGCTTTCTAATTTTGATTTTGTGTGTTGTTTTCAATGGGCTGTTTTTTATGTAAGTTCCTGACTTAACAATTTTGGATGCCTTAATGCAGGAATATATATGTGGTTCTGCTCCTCTTCAGACCTGTGTAATTCCCCAAACATGTTTGGATTGATCCTATTTATACTACTTTTAACTTATTTTAATATATTGAGCGAATTAATTTGCAATCTATATAAATTTGCTACAATCAAAATGCATTGTTTATCAATTTGATGTTGATCTTATATTTCTTTCTATATCACACTTCAATGATTCATTAATTTTAGATCAAATCAGTTCAGACCAACAGTTGAGATTTGAAAATCATTTCAAACTAACTTGTAACTAGCAAATCCAAAAATAAACTGAAAAATGACTCATAAATGATTATGCTCTTAAACCAAAAATTGAACTGAAACCCAATCTACCTGTTGCATTTGGTGGCTAAGTGTTGAGAAGTATGATAAATGGGATCATATTGAAGCTTAAGGGATAGAATTTCCTATATTGCTTGCTTGCATTTTCAACATAATTTTCATATTAAATGCCTAAAAAAATATGGCTATGTATTGTATTTTCCCACATGTAACGAGAAGTAATGCTGACAAAGTAGAAAAAGACTGTCTTAAATTAAGGTGAATGAAGTAAAATTCCTATCAAAACTGTTTTTTTTTTAATTTGTCAATAATGTTAATTACAAGAACAAAATAGTCATTGGAATATTTTTTCGTTCCTTTTTTCACTTATATTTTTCTTAACATTTAACATTAACCTATAACATGATGTTTAAAGAAATGTTAAAAAAAAATATTGACTATGCACATATTGAGAACACTGTTCAAGAGAAAAATAGGTATCTCTGTAATCCTGCCTACAAGGAGTGTAAGTGATCGAGAATAAAACCTGGTTGAGATAAGCCCTGAAGTTTGAAGAGGACTACCCCAGATACTCACTTCCTCTGCCATGGATTCGTATATCACGCATCTCCAGTGGAAGAACTGACTTCCTACCTGTTATCACATATTATCAGGGGAAAAAACTCACTCTTTAAGCCTTTGATGATTGTTTTAAAGCATTACATACTTCAATTTTAACCAGATTTGTTGAACTAAAAACAAGATTCAAAAACTAGTATGCCGTCAATGTAAACCAAACCAGGAACCAAAATTTTTGTTTTTTTTTTTTTTGACGAATTGAAGACGAAAGAATGGCATGAATAAGAAAAAAAATTACATGTTTCATTTTCCAGGCAGTGTTCAAAGAGCTGCAATTTAAGACTTCCCCATCAACAACACCTGCAATCTTCAGCTCCAAAATCCTTAACCTAGCTCTCAAATCCACCGCTTTACCTCCAGACTCGTCCACAAATCGCTCCAAAATCTCCTTCGTCAATCTTGGATCCAACCCCTCCATTACATTTTTAAGAAGCCCTAGGTCGACCGCTGTGAACAAGCAAATTCCAACAAAAACCATCAGTTTCCAGTGCCCTAGAAACCAAAATCCGCCCTTATTAGCCGGAATTCTCCTAACTTTTGGCCACGATTTGGCTGTCGATTCGATGGGAGGAGTAAGAGAGAAGGATTGAGTAGGAATGAGATAATCAGGGGTCGCCGGAGGTGTTGCCGGCTCCATCACCGGCCGCGGCGGAGGTGTCGCCACTCTTTTGGGTAAAGAAGAGAGCTTTGTGATGGAGCTTCCGGTGGGGATAAGGTCTAGGGTTGCATTGATGCTAGCAAGGCAGATTTTGCAGTTGCAGTTGGTGTCCTTCCGGCAACCAGGGAAGTAGCAGTTGCTCTCTCCTCGGCCCTCCGACAGGTCTCGTGTAACGCCGGCGCTAGAGGAGGACACCGCCGGCCCGATCGCCGGCGTTTTGGAGGAGGCTGCTGATGAAATAATGGAGCTTTTCATCCCGGCGTACTTCGTTCTGCTTCTCTCGGTTTTTTTTTTCTTTTCTTGGGGTTGGTGTTCAAATCTGTAGTATAAGTATGGTAGGGTTATCTGTCGGGGCAGAGGTTTTTGAATTTCAAATGTTGCAACGGTCGGAATTTTTGAGCCGACTTCTTAGAGATTATTTGGGTAACAATACAAATATTTATTTCTATGTAAACATATAGAATTAACATCAATTTTGTGTAAATTGCATGCTTATTATGATGGGATGTTACTCGCATGCTTATTATAGGGGGAAATCTACAAATAAGATATTCTAAAATCAATATAATGTTAAATGAATGAGAAAAATATTGGGATTTAGCTTATGATTAGCTGTATTATCTAATTAATTAAAGTTTAACTTGTTTCTTATTATTAAATAAAACATCTCATCCCAATATATTTTATATTTTGCATGTAAAGTTTATTTCTTTAGAATTTGGAATGCTTTTGTTTTAGATTTGCATATGCATGTAGCATAAAATGAGTTATTTATTTTCCATGTAATGCACATCAAATAAATAATTATATGTAAATAGCTATAAGTATAAGCTTACATAAGAGAAATACTCGAAGTAGAGATATTTGAATGGTAGATGATCCTCACCTTAAATAACATTTAAGCTTGAATAGCCCACTTTTGTGATCAACAAGAACCTTGATAAACATGTACTAATATTTTGGATTAATTTTAACAAATTTAAAACTATTTAGGTTTATTTTTAATCACATTCTAATTTGGGTGGGTGGTTTTATCTAAAAGAACTAAATGATAAAAATTTACTTTAAGATTCTCAAAAAATAAGGATAATTTTATGCCTAATATTGAATCTGATAATTTTATAATTTTCACTAAAATTTAGGATTATATAAATATAAGACTGCATTTGAATTAATTTTTTATTTTCGATGCAATTTGAACTACACTATAGTTTGAAAATTACTTTTTAGTTGTATTTTTAAAAAAATTATGATAAAAAAATTGTATCTTCAAACTTGATCTGACAAAATATGATGACTATTAAAAAATTCTTATTTTACTTTTTCTTTTAAATAATAAAAAATTATAATAATTATAATAATCTTTTAGACAATAGCTTATTCTATAGTATGATTAGAAAATATTTGAATAATATATACACACTTTAATCTAATATTTGCATTTACTCCGACAAAACTTTCAGTTCATGATACAATATTTTGGCTTATCATTATCAATTAATATTGCCATACAAAAAATTCTTATATGGATGAAAATACATATATCAATTTATTTGTCCACTAATTGCTACATCATGATTTAATCATTTAATTGACATGAAAAAAATGAAAGAAAATTTACTGTACATATCACACAAATCTCATATATTTACATATCTAATACATAAATTTTAATATTTATAAATATAATATTTTTAATATAATATTAAATATTAAGATGTTATCTATATAAATATTAAAATTTAGATATCTCATTAAGTCAATATATAAGAATTATGTGGAATGTACGTAAATGCCCCAAGAATGAAGCCATCTGAAACCTATCAGAAGCACATATGATGGAAGAAAGCTGGGTACTTGAAAACAGTAACATCAAACAAAACAAAAAATAAATAAATAAAAAAGGTTATATCGTTAATCAGCACCTACAGATTTCAGCAGGAAAGAAAGGGATCGATAAGGGAATGGTACATAGGATCAGAAGCCCATAGTTCGGCTAAATGGTGGGGAGAAGCAGTGAGCCTATGGAGTTCTTCTGTGAGCCAGATGAGGGTCTGAGCCTTCAGGGGATGGACTACAGCATCTAGTGGCTGATGCTCATCATCGCTCCCAAACCTTTCTCTATCCCACTGTTTTAGAGACGATTTGTGAGATAATGTAATGGCTGTCCATAAAGCTGCTTCAGGGATTTGGCCAAGCCTTGCCAGGATGTGAAAGGAATAACAGAGCCAAAGTAGGGATGTGCGTTTCATGTAATCCTGGTACATTCCTGCCATTCGGATTAGGGCACCTGCATAGCATTTGAGGATAATCAGGATCATAGAGGGGTGATAAAGTGGAGAGATTATTACGTCTGGAGTCCCGATGTCTGGATTACTACCAAGAAGAGCGCTTCTTTGTAATTCTTTAGAATAGTTTTATAGAGCCCAAAATTAATGCAACATAAGAAACTAACACCATCTGACTCTAATTGCCAAATTCTCACACAAACATCCAAATTCACAATAAAATTCCTACACAAAAAGTTTAGTTCTCATCAAATTCTCATTGATTTGATCATGACACATGCAAATATAAAATTAGCTATTTTTTTTAAATTGTTGGTCTTTAAGTAAATGAGTTAGAAGACAAAGATTGATGATTTTAAATATTGATTTAGGTAGAAGTCTAATGGTTTGATCAGACACATACAAATACATAATTTAGCTATTGGTAGTTTTGTAACTAAATTTAGACAAGGTCAAGAAGATTGATAGTTTAGATAATTTAGATTTTAAACATAGGTATTTTAAGTGGGAGTCATTAGAAATGATGTTGTGATATAAATAAAAGTTTAAAGGATAATATGGAGATTGATAAGATTAGATAAATTATAACATTAAATTTAAATTTACAACATCGAATTTTATTCATTTAATATTTACATAAATTTTAATATTTAAAAATAGACTTTTATGGCATTTCATTTAGAAAAGATTTTGATGTAATAATAAAGAGAAAAGTATTTAGAAAAAATTAAAATTTATAAATATAAATAATTAGAGATAAATTATATTAAAAAAATTATTGTTAATGCTAAGATTATTAATATGTAAGTGTTTATATGCTCCTCAAATAGATTTGAATGTATTTTCAAAAGAAAATTTTTTAAATGACCTAAAGGTATTAATACAAAGAATATTTTTTATTGACAGAGATTTAAATAGACATGCTAGTGTTATAAGATTTTAAAACATTCATAATAGCTATGAATGTAGATGAATAAAACAAAGTAGAACGATATTAAATTTTTCTTTTTATGATTTTATAATTGTTAATACCTTATTTAAAAAAAAGAAATGAATATATTATCACTTATAAGAATGGACATAGTAAAATGTGATTAATTATTTTTCTAATAAAAAAAATAATTATTTTAGATATTGTGAAAAGTTTAAGTATTCAAGATCGACACTAGTTTTAGATTTTAAGATTCAAGGTTAAAAATGAAAAATAAATCAAAATATTATCCTAGAATTAGATGAGAGTACTTAAAAATGATAATAAAAAATATTTTAAACAATAAGTTATAAGATCTTAAAATTTAGGATGTTTAGAATTTAATTTAAGTGAGAAAAATAGAAATGAGATTAAACAAATTATAAAAAAATATGCTCGAGAATCAAATAGAAAAAACTCTAGTAAAAATAGTTGAAGATATTGTCAAAATGTGCAAAGAAAAATAAAAAAAATAAAATATTTATTATAAAAATTAGTTTAGATATAAAAACTTAGAGAATTGAGAAAAATATAGAATGATCCGGAGTCTAAGAAAATAATATGTGATGCAAAAGAATTCAACATTTAGTGATTTATAAAATAAATTGGATATTAAAATATGAAAAAAATGTATGTATAAACTAGCTAAGCAAAGAGATATGAAAAGTAAAAAATTTAGTTCAAATGAAGTGCATTAAGAATGAAGATCAAAAAATACTTTTCTTAAAAGAGGATATTCAAAATTGGCGGACGAGATATTTTGATAAATTCTCTAATAAAGGTTATGAGAATACAATTGACTTTAGCGATCTCATGACCCTAAATAAAAATAGATATTATTATTATTATCGTTGTATTAGTAAAATTGAAGTTGGAGAGACTTTAAAAAAAATAAAGTGTGAAGAAGTAGCAAGACCTAATGATATTTCAATATAAGTGTGACGATGCTTAGGAAATCAATGAATTTTTTGGCTTACTAATTATTTTAATATTATTTTAAAAATTAAAAAGATGTCAGAAGTGAAGAGAAAGAGTTTGTTGGTTCATATTATTAAGAATAAAGGTGATGCACAAGAGTGTGCAAACTATAGAGGAATTAAGTTAATGTGACACATACATGATACAAAAGTTTCTTAAAATCAATTTGGTTTCATGCCAAGTAGGTCTACTATGCATGCTATACATCTATTGAGGTTTGATGGAGAAGTATAGAGAGAGTAAGGAGGATCTATATATGATATATGTTGATTTAAAGAAAGCATATATTAAAACTCTAAGAGAAATTCTTTGAAATGTTCTAGAAAATAAAATAATTAATATTGCTTATATTCAAATCATTAAGGATATGTATGCTGAAGTTGTTGCTTGTGTTCAAACATAAGGAGGATTGACAAAGTATTTTCCTTGTTGGATTACATTAAGGATCACTTTAAGCTCATATCTTTTGCTTTAATTATGATGTTCTTACTAGACATTTACATGAGGATGTACCCCGGTGTATGTTTTTTGCTAATGATATTTCTTTTTTTGGTAAGACTAAAGATTTGAGTTCAATATAAATGAATTAAGGAGGTCAACCTTACAATATAAAGGCTTTGGTTTGAGTAGATCTAAAACAAAATATATTATGTGTAATTTTAGTTATAGAAGATCTAATAGTGTGGTTGTGACATTGGGTGATCAAGTCATTAAAAAGGGTGAACGTTTTGAATATATCGGATTTATTGTTCAAAGTGACGGTGAAATAGACGAAGATATCATTGGTAGAATTCAAGTTGAATGTCTGACGTGCAGGAATGCATCTGGTCTGCTATGTGATAGAAAAATATCATTTAGACGTAAGGGAAAATTTTATAAGATGATGGTGAGACTTGCTATGATTTATGGCTCAAAATATTGGCTACCAAAAGAGAAGTATAAAATTAAGTGTTGTAGAGATGAGGATGCTCAGGTGGAAGAGTAGCTGTACACTTAAAGACAAAATGGAAAATGAATATATACATGAAAAGGTTGGAGAAGCACCAAGGCAGAAAAGATTAGAGAGAGTCGCCTAAAATGGTTTAGTAACATAAAACGTCGGTCGTCCGATGACCCAATTATGAGAGATGTATTAAATTCAACCTATATTAAAAAAGATAGAAACAAACCTAAAAATACTTAGTTAGATAGTATAAAAAATAACCTTATTTAAATGAAATTAAAAGAAAATTTGGCACTTAGTAGAACACAATGGAGAAGAAGGACTCATATAGCTAACCCATGTAGTGAGATAAAAGCTTATTGTTGTTGTTGTAGCAGTAGTAATTTTGTAACAAAGGTAGATTTTAGTGGCATGTAAGTATCCCTCTAATTTAAATCATGATTTATGGATTTTAAGTGTATTTGCAATTAGCATTTGCTATCTTTTTTGGATAATCCTAGTTCAAATTATTTAAGATTAGATTTAATTTAAATAAGATTAAATTTAATTTCAAATAATTGATCTTATCTTTGGGTAGTATCTTTGTATCAAAAACTCAATGAAGTTAAATTTAAGGCTACAATTTAAAATTGTAGAATAAATTGAATCAAAGATATTTCTCCTAATATTCTCTATTAGTTGGCTCTAATTCATTTCTCTAATCCTCTCTCAAGTCTCTCACCTAATTCTTCACTCCTGCTTCTCTCATTTACATCAAATATTCTCAACAATGGACATAATGAAGGGAGAAATGGCATCATTGGTAGATGCAGCTTTTTGGTGAAAATATAGTATAGGAAGGTCAAGGTGATAGCTTGACAAACAAAAAATACTATCTCCATAAACAAAGAAGAATCATATATTTGATACAATAGATGGTTTAAATTGGGATGGATAGTTGAAGAAACGTCCACGGATACTTTTAAGCAACCCATACATATCATACTATAACCTATATGAACCCAAGCCATGCCCACACTCAATCTGTTCTTTTTTTAATCAAAATAATGCTTCAAATCACATATTCATCCTCGCATGGATGCATCCACACTTTCAACCAAATAAAGGGGATATGAAGGATTACATGCAGACACAAGATTAAATCAAATCAATTTAAAAGTTTAAAAGTGATAATATTCTAATGATCACTAGAGCTATGAAAAAAAATAAAATTAATAATGTAAAACAAATAAATGAAATATATAATGTTTAATAATATTACCTTCTGATGTAATATCTTTGAGGTTTTTGGAAGAATAATCCTTCTTGCCACACTTTGCTCTATCTGGCCTATCTCCCTGAATCGAGTCACTCAATGATATAAAGTCTACTGTTTTCCATGGGAAGGATCTTTTCATTTCGAGATGGCCCTGATGTTAAAACAAAAATAACTATAATCCCTTTTTAAAGAATAGCTGCACATATTATATATGCTAGAGGTTAAGTATCATGCAAAAATATGGATAGCAATCACGCAGAAAGTGTTGTGAATGCTATAAACTACTATTAGGTCATGAGATCCAAAATACAAATCAGGTAATCAAACTTTCTAAGTAAATATATCCCAAGTGCATTTCGGCAATAAAAAAAATAAACCGGGCGATTTAAAAATTAAACAATAGAAAATAGATTAGATCATAAAATCCAAAATACAAATTAAGTAATCAGATTTTCTTAAGTCAACATGCCCCAACTACATACTAGCTATATTAAAAAACAAAAAAATAAAAAAACCAAGCATTCAAAAAGTAAACAATAGAAAATAGATTATACGTATAACAAGATGACAATGTAGAAATTAAATTCCTCAATTTTAGTCCTATCGTCCTGCATGTATCAACTAGCTGGAAAAGAAGAAAAAAATAACTATTCTTTGTAGTAACATGGTTAAATATCCAAAAACTAACCATACTTTAAAGAATATCATGAGATTAGAGAAGAGAAACTAGCATTACAGTTAGTTAATTTGTAAGTACATCAAGCTCCCTTAACAAGATACAACATACCGCTAACAATAAACTTCAAAAACATAACTATCATTTATGAATTATATTTTTTAGGACCTGATTTGTAGTTTTCTATGTTATCCTCATCGGACTCAAGAGAACTGTCAATTTCAGACAATCAAACTGAAACAATAACATATAAAAATTCTAAACAAAGAAATACTTAGATATCTTTTAGGGGCTGTTTGATTGGTTGAAAAAGAAATATAATGTAAATATAATTCAATTTAAAGGGAATACGGTATATTTGAAATACTTTGTGATTGTTTGGATGGATATAAATGAAATTCAAAAATTTATTTTTTGGTATTTAGTTTGAGTCAAAGTATAAGTAATGTAAATATCAAAAATAGTATCCGGAGGCAGCAATAGTAGTGGTTGTTGGTTCATGGCACGATGGTTGTGGTCGGAATGGCTGACGGAGGTGGTGGTAGCCGGCTACGGCGGCAATCGACGATTGGCGGCATAACGACGATCACACGATGGCTAGCGGTGGTGGCAAGAGATGATGAATGCGGAGACGACACAATGAGCAGGCAAGACGACAAGCGAAGCGGAGACGATGGTAGCGAGCGGTGGAGACGACGGTAGCGAACGATGACTGTCGGGGAAGACGACGACGAGCAACGGTTCACTTTACATCAACATGTGTAAAGGAAAATAGCCCAAATAGAGCGAAATCCTTTTTCACTGAATTTGGGAACTGCAGGGTGAAAAATAATTGCATTGAAATTTTACCTTGCATACCTTTTTCCAGCAACCCAAACAGTGAAAAAGAAATGCATTTCATTTTCAGGCAACCGAACAACCCCTTAACAAATAAAAATTTTGAAGACCTCTTGGAATAAAAAGACAAATTATAAGTTTTGAGAAAAATATGAGAGAGAGAGAGAGAGAGAGAGAGAGAGAGAGTAATAACAAGGACAAAAAAATAAGGTGGAGAAAACTACAAATAAAAGACATCAAAATTAGATGATTAGGCGAGTTTACATTGTCACCATCCATGGCTGTGTACATAAATATCTCCATTATGATAGAGAACAGCTAATAAGCTTTTCTAATAGTTTTTTATGTTTTCAGTAGAATGATAAAAATCAAACTTCAAAGTGATAGGCTTAAGGACAAGATATTAATGAACCTTGACTAGGATTCCCCATTCACACCAAATAGTGAAACAAAAAATGCATTAAAATTTTACCTTGCGTACCTTTTCAGTGAACCAAACACTGAAAAAGAAATGTATTCATTTTTAAGCAAACCAAACTGCCCCTTGACAAAATAAAAATTTTCAAGACCTCTTGGAACAAAAAGACAGATTATAAGTTCAAGAAAAATATGCCAGAGAGAGAGAGAGAGAGAGAGAGAGAGAGAGAGTACTAGCAAAGACAAAAAAATAAGGTGGAGAAAACTACAAATAGAAGACATCAAAATTAGATGATTAGGCGAGTTTACATCACCACCATCTATGACTGTGTACATAAATATCTCCATTATGATAGAGAACAACTAATATCTCTTTTATAACTTTCCCTCCCTCCATATTTTCTTTAAAAGCACTCAACTATCCTCTTTATTCCCATGGCTACAAGAAATTAAATTCTCTACAACATACCTTTTACGTAATCACTTTTAAACTTAAGAAGTAGGAATTCAAAATAAATTAAGTTTCAATCTGTTTAAATATAAACTATAACAAACTTTTAACTTTTAACAAATTTATGAAAAACTTTTAACAAACTTTAAAGTATTTAATAATCCATAATACCTCTTTTGGATTTATATTTACCTTGTAGACAGAATTGGGCTGCAAAAAATTAACAATCCCCTTTTAAAGAGAAAATTTTGCCACCTCCTCTCTCTCAATCATCCATCACAAATAACTGAAGCTTTGCAAAGTCTTAATTTGCTAGTAGTGACTATTATTTAAAAGATTGTTATTAGATTCATATATCCCGTTATTTTGTTCAGTAGTAAGATACTTTCCTTTAGACCTTGAATAAAATTATATTTGACCCAAATAAACCTTGCCCAAAAATAAAATGCTGCATTTTTTTAGCTAGATGTATAACTCTTATTATCATAGCAAAAAGAACACTACCAATTTATTCTTTTCTTAATTCTTCTAATAAATTATTTAAGCAAGATATTCCCTTGGTAGCCTCGATAATATTTCTGATAGATAACACTGCTACTATTGTAAATGTGATACCTGACTAATAGCAATACCACCTAAAGTTTAGATACCTAAAGTTTAGATATATCTTACTGTACCTTTTTAAGTAATTGAATCAACGCTAGAGCAGCATCAGTGTGAAACCCATTTCATAGCTTCACAATATTTCTTTCTTGTTTTTGACATGTATCTACTAATTGCTCTCACTGAATGAGGTATATAAAATTTAATTGCAAACTATGACATAAAATAGTATAGTTGCTGGATCATACGAAACTATGGTCACATTTTTAATATCCCACTTAATTTTAGTTTATTGTTTCTTGGAGAGCTTAAATAAGAAAGGCAAGGATACACTTAGGGATTTTGATTTAACATATTAAATCTAATAAACATCTTCTTAATAAAATCAAACTAAAATAACTTTAAAATACAATCCAATTTATCGTGAATAATTCTCATTCCTATAATTTTTTGTTCATTTTGCAAATCTTTTATGGTAAATTGTGTTTAACAATCCTTTCATCATTTATCGATCTCACTACTATTTGGTCCTATAATAAAAAAATGCTATCAATATAGTTATTTCAGTGTATATTCTTCCATATTTTGTTTTTTAAAGTGGTGTGTAAAACCTTTTAATCTCAATTGTAGAGCTATATACATTATACACATGTATAATTACATTAAGATATGTTATTTATTTTATTTTTATTTTTATTTTTGTATTAGACATTGATATATCAAGTTTTGCAAACTCAATTTCAAGGTTTACATACATATGGATGGCTATTTTGGAACATGTTCTTCCCTTTTTTGGTTGCACATAGGTGTCCATAGATCTGTAAACCCAATGTCAATGTTCTATGCATCAACTTACAAGTATTTTGAGCCAAGATCATCAATTAATTATATCATACAAATTTATGTATAGTGACATAAACTCAATTTTCAGTTGCACACACTTAAGTATAGCTGTTTTGGAGCATGTTCACCCCTTTTTATGTTGTGCATAGGTGTATACAGTCCTCTAAACTCAATTTTAGAGTTGTATACACTTATGGAGAATTGCTTGCATGTTCTTCAATTTTTTTTTGTTGTACATGGGTGTATAGCCCTATATAATCAATTTAAAGGCTATGCATTCCTATGCAAAATTGTTTTAGGGCATGTTTTTCATATTTTGTGTTGTATATAAAAATACATAATCTTGTAAACTCAATTTCAAGTTGCACAATACTTACAACTATTTTAAGTTATGTTCTTTCATTTTTTATACACATGCACTGTATAAAACATGAAATTAGTCTTATAAGTGTACAATGCTATATTTCAATAATTTTTCAAAACAACACCTTTATAGTCCTAAATAGAAATCTTCCTAATAAAGCACTGTAAAATGGTGTGTGCAACCAAGAAATAATATTATAGTATAAAAATGTCATAACTATATATAATGATGCAAGTCATTACATTCATAATAATATATTGACACACAAAATAATCTTATCATTTCTTACTATTGAATAACCCATAAAAAATAAAATAAATCAATGAAGGACTCATAAAATATCAATGTCTGGTAATTGCTTCGATGGACAAAAGATAAAAAAAAACTATCTAAAAATGAAGAAAATATCACGTGCAGAGTCAGGATATAGCTCTGCATCCGGACGCAAATCAGATTTGGACACGTGACAAAACTTAAAATATTGGTTTTTTACTTTACCACGCGGTAACGACGGGACCTGATGGCGTTAATGTGAGCGGGACACGACCCGACTCGTTAAAACAACAGGATTGCACTGCTGGACGCTATTCCCGAGCAACGCTGGATGTTGTTTGAATGCACGAGAGAAATTTAAAAATAATATATAAATAAATTTAGAGCACTCAAACAAAGAATAAGCATATTTAGATTTTTTTCAGACGAACTAGAGAGAAGAGAAACAAAAATCTCTCATTTCAATTGAGACAAAAACTGTGAAGAAGGATATAGTGACCAATTTAGCAGATAATATCATAAATATGAATGCATCGGTAAATTTTCTACAGCTTTATATATATATAGTTATTTTGAAACACTTAGTGATTTTCTTTGAAATTATTTTTTGAAATAAAAATTTTGTACTATTTTGAGTTCTTTCCGGAGAATTTGGGTTGTTTTCTATCTATTTAACATGTGTACAATTATGTACTTCTAGAGTATATACTTTATTTTTTAAATTTAAAGCACTGGGGACTTCATATATTCTCTATAAATGCTATTATAATTTGTTTGAGTTCTTCCAAGAGGATTTGAGTAATTTTGATGTTTTTCATGTATACTTTATATACTATGACTACACCTTATTTTTAAAATTAAAGCTGGACTTCTATATCCTCTCTAAATGTTATAAATGTTTTGAGTTATTTTAGGAGAATTTAGATAATTTTGGTATAGTTTTTCATGTGTACACTCTGAAGTGTATGTCTTATTTTTTAAATTTAAAACACTGAGGAACTTTCTATATCCTCTTTAAATGCTATTATAAGATGTTTTGAGTTTTTTTCAGAAGGATTTGAGTAATTTTGATAATATTCCATGTGTACACTCTATATAACTCTGAGTGTACACCTTATTTTTAAATTTAAAGCAGGGAGACTTCCTATATCCCTTCCAAATATTATTATAAGTCGCTTTTGAATTCTTTCAAGAAGGATTTGAGCAACTTTGTTGTAGTTTTCTATGTGTACACTTTATTTTCTAAATTTAAAGCACTGGAGGGGATTCTTATATCATCTTTAAATGCTATTATAAGGTATTTTGAGTTCATTCTAAGATAATTTGAATAATATTGGTGCAGTTTTTTATGTGTACACTCTATACACTCTAGAGTGTACGCTTTATTTTTTAAATTTAAAGCACTGTGAGACTTCCTATATCCTCTCTAAATGCTATAATAAGCTGTTTTGAGTTCTTTCTAAGAAGATTTGAGTAATTTTAGTTCAGTTTTTCATGCGTATACTCTGTACACTCTAGAGTGTACAATTTATTTTTTTAATTTAAAGTACTGGGGGACTATCAATTATTGATCTAAATATTTTTATAAGCTGTATGGAGTGCCTTTCAACAGGATTTGAGTATTTTTTATCAATTTTTTAAAGTGCATAGTTTGTACACTCTAGAGTGTACACCTTTTTTTAAATTTTAAAGTACTGTGAAACTTCCAATTATGATCTAAATGATATTATAAACCTGCTTGTTCTTTGCGAAGGATTTAATTTGCTTTATTTTTTTCAAGTATACAATCTATACACTCAAGAGTGTACACACTATTTTTAAAATTTAAATGATGGAGGCTTCCAATTATGGATCTAAATAGTATTAGAAGCTGTTTTGAGTTCTTTTCAAGATGATTTAGGTAATTTTGGTAATTTCCGATGTATAATCTATAATTCTCTAGAGTGTACATCTTTTATTTTAATTTTAAAGCACTATGAGACTTCCAATTATGGATTTAAAAATTATTATAAGCTATGTAGAGTGCCTTCAAGGAGGATTTGAAATATTTTCTATTAGTTTTTGAGGTGTACAATCTGGAGAGTACACATTTTTTTTTAATTTAAAGCACTGAGAGACTTCCAATAACAGATTTAAATGCTATTATAAGCTGTTTTAAGTTCATAGTTATATGCATAATACGCGCGTCATGTAGTAATAAGACAAAGCATCGTAATGACTGTTATGTCTGATGAACCAATTATAGTCAAACCCCTTGACACTATTGTTCACAATGAAAAGAAGGCATATAAACTCTATTGTGATTATGCACATCAAACTGGATTTTAGTATTCAAAAAGATCATGTTAATTATTGGCCGAACTCAAAGAATTTGAAATCAAAAGATTATTTAAAGCAAAAGTTCTCAAAAGGATCTCAATCTAAACCGCTCTTTAAAACGATACTATGATCGGTTGTCGCCTTGATTAGATTTTTATTGATTTAGATGAGAATTGGAAAGTTAAAAAATTTAAAAAGTCATAATCATTCATTAGCAAAGTTTAGTGACTTACATCTTCTAAGATCTTATGAGACATCAACTAAATGTGGTTAAAGTCAATGAAAGTCAAATTAAAAACAATGATTCAACTATCTTAGTGAGGAAGTTGACGAGTGGAGAATGTTGGCTTTACAAAAAAAGATGTTTTCAATTATTAAAAAAAGAAGATCAATGACATGAATAGTGATACTAATGCATTAATACAATTGTTCAAGAAAAGGCAGAAGACAAAATGTTTGCATGTGTCCAAGTTGATGAATCGGATAGCTTGATGAATTTTGTTTTGAGCGATGACATGTCAAGAATAGACTATGACTGTTTCGAAGATGTTATAATTTTTTATACAAGTTATCGACTCAATAAATATAATCTAGTCTATGCACCTTTTGTTGGAGTCAATCATCATTGATAAAACATTATTTAGAGTAACATTTTCATCCGAAAAGTTATTTGGCTATACATTAAAGCATTTCTCTTAATGAATGAGAGAATCCTATAACAATATTCACTAATCAAGATCAAGCAATGAACGGAAATTATTGAAATTACATTACATCATAGGTTGTGCTAATAGCATATTTCTAAAAAAGCTCATTCAAAGGTATATTGCTTTAATAAGTAATTCTATGAGACTCTTCTATACATGCATGAGTAAATGTGATTAAAGAAGAGTTTGAGTTGGCTTAGTCTAAGATATTAAAAGAAGGGAATTTGCAAAATCATGCTTGATTAGTCGAAGCTATAGAATTAGAAGTGATTTACCACATTAAATAAAGATTCATTTTCCATTGATATTTTATCAACGCAACGCAGTGTCCACGAATAATGTATGTCATGAAATCTCTAAACCAACAAATTCTATCACATTATTTTTTAAGATTGGAAAGTTATGGAAGTTATGACGATGAAAACGAATAATGTATGTCATGAAATCTCTAAACCAACAAATTCTATCACCGATTTTTTTTTAAGTTTGGAGAAAGTTATGGACAATAAAATGAAATGAAAAATATGAAAATTTCAAATGTAGTCAAGAATTGTTCCAATTAAGACTACTTTATACTAAAGCAATACATGTTTTACACAAAAAATTTACACATTTTTTGAAGAAGAATTTTTGGATGGATTAGCAAGAAATGTCTTGGATAACAATCCCATGAAATATTTGAACTTAGAAAACCAAGATTTCAAGACATAGACGCTCATTTGGACAAGACATGTTTGAATATAACTTGTAGAAAAAAGTTTGAAAGATGGGATTACTCATCGGTCTTGAGTCGAAGATATTATGAGGATTCTTGAGAGGTATCTTCTCATGCGATAGTCTTAAAAAACAAAGAAGGATATCTACTTTGACATTGCTTACAAAGACAAAGTAGAATTATGGAAATCCTACTGACATTATTTTTCGGAACCACATCAGTAGATATTCATATCAAATAAACACCAGAGCACAAGGTAATAAGGAAGTTGAGCAGTATATGTTTGATTCTTCGAAGAAATTATCTGATAATGTTGGTTCTATATTATGTGAGAATTAACCTCCAATTAGCAAAACAAATATAAAAAAGAAGTCAACTATAAGAGATTTCAAATGTACTCACTTACTAAAGGACCTAACTAAGATGCGATTGAAAGGTGTTTCCAATGCAAGATTGAAAGAATATTAGAGAGAAATAAGAAAGAAGAGTAATTTTCATCAAGTTTTAAAAATTATACTCTTCAAATATTACTGTCAAAATTTCATCCATTATATTTTTCATGTTACAGAGAAAACTAAATAAGTTGCAATAACTGGAGAACATAAAGAGTCACCCATTGCAACACCTTTTTCTGTAATGTCAGAGTGCTTTTCAGAGGTTTGCAAGTATAATACTTTATTTCTGTTGTTAGATTTCAAAGAATCGATATGATGTTCTTATATATCGTGAATTTCACCCAACTCAACAAAGAAGTTAGAAAAAGATACACCAAGCTGATGATGAATATCATTAGAGGGACACATTATAATACGTAAAACAGAGAGACAAATATTTTTCAATTACAACTTTTTATGTTTAGTTGAAGCCCAATTTTCATATGTTCATATAAATGTCTGATTTTCAGTTCATTTTGATTGAAATTATTCTAATCCATTATTATTATGTTGTACTTTGAACATCAATTTTTGAACTAAATATTATAATAGACAAGAAACTACCTCCTCTACTCTTTCAGCATCTGGTGTGGCAACAACAACAAGCTTTGATGTGCTCCCCGTCTTCCTATACACCCTTGTAAAAGATGACAATACTATTTTCCTTTTTCTAACCTGTCTCGCCTTCACACGATGCTGCTACCCATCATTTGAGCAACATCAATTTCTGAGCCTTTTGTATACAATCAATTGCTCATCCTTCATTAAGGTAGTATCCAGAGGCACCTCTAGATGTGTGGCCTTAGTGGCTGCCCCAGTGCTAGCCTCCTTAACAGCTTCTCCCATGTTTGGAATTTTTGTCCACTAATCCTGCTTCAATGACAGCAAGCCTAACATCAATATCATCCAATCTTTGAGTTATTGTAGCCTCAAAATAGGACAATCTATCCCTCAGGGCCTTGATTAATAAAAGTATTTCATTCTTCTCATTACTCCCTAGAGGTGTAGTAGCAAATGGCAGGCTAAATGCATATGAAGGAGGAGAATATCGAGAAGAGATATAAGGAGATTCAATCGGGGCTTCACTCCTTGGACTTGGACTTGCACTCCTATGTGTATCAATATGAGATGAGATGGAGATAGAAGCTTTGAAGGAGCCATGTCTCATCTTCTCTGCTATGTCTTCAAATGATTGGAAGACCTATGTTATATAAATAAAAAAGCTTGACGATTTGAATATAAACAAATCAATGTTGATGTAAATGAAATAAGTCTAAGATTACTCTTCTTGCAAACCACTAATAGATTCTTTTGTAAATTTTATTTTTAGCCACCGTAACATACGGCTTTGCGTAAGGAATCAGGCTTAGCACTCTTGTGTGCTCCGAAAACCATATCTATAGGAAAGAGCTACATATATTAGCTTGAATGTATAACACAAAATAAATCCGAAAATACAATACATACCATCAAAAGAGTGACAAAGCCACTCATGTACCCAGGTGCTTTCTGCGTTAAAATTTTTGATGTAATCATATCAAATTGTGAGACCAGAAAGCTCCGTATGGCTTCTGGCCAATTGTAATCAGCAAATTTGTGTATATTATCAGCGTATGAGATCAAGTCTGAAGCCACTCTATAATTGTGATATATAAAAAACAGATTTGAAATCAAAATCAGATATACAATCGCAAACTCAGACTCAACGATTGAGTTTCTCAATTTTTTTAAAACATATTGAATTAGACTTACAATGGGAATTTCTCGCCATGTGACTTCTTTCCTCTGCTTTGGCATCCCTATCATCAAAGCAACTTCATCACCGTGAAGGGAAGGTAGGACCACCATATAGAAAGATCGCTTTTCAATATTCCAAGATACATAGCAAAGTATAGCAAGAATGAATCTTATTGAGTGCATCCTAATGAATTGATGAATATGTAGCATTCTTAAAATTTCAACTACTTCTCCGTGATTCTCGAAATGGAATCAAGTAATGCTCTAAAGGTGGATGACTGACATCAAGGTTATCCGTTCTGACATTTTAAGCTTCATATAAAAGTGAACTAATGAGAACATTACAACTACCTCAAAAGCATAAAAATTATTCAAACCCTCCTAAAAGAACTTAAAATCCTTATACTACAATTAGATCCATAATTGGAAGTCACAATGCTTTTAAAATAAAAAAAAGTCAGACATTAAAAAAACTGATAAAAAATACTCATTCTCTTAGAAGGCACTCTATATAATATATAATACCATTTAGATTCATAATTGAAAGTCCCCAACCTTTAAATTTAAAAAATAAGGGTGTACACTCCGGAGAACTAATAAAAAAATACTCAAACTTGTTAAAAGTCACTCAAAACATCATATAATATCATTAAGATCTATAATTAAAAACTCCTTATAATTTAAAATTCTAAAAAATAATGTACTGAAAGTGTACATATTGACACCTCAAAATATAAAAAATAAAGCCCAAATTTCTCAGTAACTCAAAACAAATTTTCTAATACAATTTAAATATCCATTATTAAGTCCACGATTTTAAAAATAAAAAATACAGTAAAGTGTACATTTCTACACTCAAAAATGATAAAAAAATTTTCTCAAAAGACACTCCAAAAATAATTTATAGCATTTAGATCCATAATTGAAGTTGTCTCCATTTAAATTTAAAAAATAAGGGTTAGTACATACCTGCACTTTAAAAAACTCAAAAAAATTCAATTCATGTTCAAAGGCCCATATAGCCTATAAAATCATCATTGAGATCCATAATTAAGCCTCTCATCATTTAAACTTAAAAATAAAGACACAGTGTACATATACATTCTAGTATGATACAGACACATAAAAAAACCGCAAAAATTATCCAAATTCTCATGGAAAGAACTCAAAATAGCTTGTAATATCATTTAGATTCATAATTGAAAGTCTCAAAGTACTTTAAATTTAAAAAAAAGGATACACCAGTATATGCACACTCTGGAGAATTAATAAAAAAAATACTCAAACCCTATTGAAAGGCACTCCAAACAACATATAATATTATTAAATTTTATAATTGGAAGCCTCCATCATTTAAATTTTCAAAAAATGGTGTACACTCCAGAGTATACATATTGTATACCTCAAAAATAGATAGAAAACAATCCAAATTCTCTTGGACATAATTCAAAACAGCTTCTAATACCATTTAAATCCATAATTGAAAACCCCACGATTTTAAATTTAAAAAAATATGTATACTGTGAGTGTATAAATTGTACACTTGAAAAATAGCACCAAAATAGCCCAAATCTTCCTGGAAAGAATTCAAAACATCTTATAATAACATTTAGATTCATAATTAAGTCTCACAAGATTTAAAATTTTAAAAAAAGGTGTAACTAAAGTGTACACCGCATTACACTCAAAAAAATAATAAAAAAAACTTGAATCTTGTTGAAAGGCACTCCATACAACTTATAATAACATTTAGATCCATAATTGAAAATCTACCAGTACTTTAAAATTTAAAAAAATGTGTACACTCCAGAGAATACACATGGAAAAGTATACCAAAATTATTCAAATTCTCTTGGAAAGAACTCAAAATAGTTTCTAATATCATTTAGAGAGGATATAGGAAGTCCCACAGTATTTTAAAATTTAAAAATAAAATGTGCCTCCAGAGTGTATAGATTATACACTCGAAAAATAACACCAAAATAGCCCAAATCCTCTTGGAAAAAACTCTAAATAGCTTATAATAACATTTAGATCCATAATTGGAAGTCTCACAGTGCTTTAAAATTTTAAAATGATATACACCCGTGAGTGTAAACTATATCCTCAAAAAATGATAAAAAATACTCAAATCAAAGGCATACGCTTTATAATAACATTTAGATTCATAATTGGAAGTCTACAAGATTTTAAATTTAAATAAAAAAGTGTACACTCAAAAGATACATGAAAAACTACACCAAAAGTATCCAAATCTTCTTGAAAAGAACTCAAAAGCTTTGTAATACCATTTAGAGGATATATAGGAAGTCTCATAGTGTTTAAATTTAAAAATAAGGTGTACACTCCAAAGTATACAACAGACTTGAAAAACAACACTAAAATTAGCCCAAATCCTCTTCAAAAGAACTCAAAAGTTATAATAATATTTAGATAGATAATTGGAAATTTCACGTTTTTAAAATTTAAAAAGTGTACAGAGTGTAACTGTGAAAAATAATAAAAAATACTCAAATCTTGTTGAAAAGCACTTCATACAACTTATAATAACATTTAGATCCATAATTGGAAGTCCCTCAATGCTTTAAATTTAAAAAAAAAGTGTTCACTTCAAAGTGTACAAAAGTATACACATGAAAAACTGCATCAAAATTATCCAAATCCTCATGGAAAAAACTCAAAATAGCTTGTAATACCATTTAGAGAGGATTTAAGAAGTCTCATAGTACTTTAAATTTAAAAAATAAAGTGTACACTCCATAGTGTACATATTATACACTTGAAAAATAGCGCCAAAAAAGCTCAAATTATCCTGGAAGAACTCAAAATAGCTTATAATATCATTTAAATTCATTATTGAAAGTCTCACAGTGTTTTAAAATTTTAAAAGGACACTATAGAGTGAGACAGTTACACCAGAAACAGATGAAAAATAACTCAAATCTCACAAATCTCAATACATTGGTGTATAAATGTAAAATAACCCTAAATAATCTTGAGACTAAATGATCGAGCTAAAGGCTCTAAACTTCAAAAGAGTCTAGAATAATATCTAATGGTTGTATTCGACGAGGAGATGAGATAAGAATGGAACAAATGTGAAACCCTAATATCTCTAAAGTTTAAGAAATACCTAATTGAGTCGTTTCAATAAAGAAGATGAGATAATACCTCGAATTTTAATGTCCGAGAATTAGCACAACCCTGGAGTAAGATCGGATGATTGTACTGATGCACGTCGAGAGGGATGACGTCAATACAATCTCATCGAATGAACACGTAAAAAATAAAAATACCTAAATTTATTCCGCTTGAATTAAATGGCCCAACCGCGTTCAAAAACGGTGTTCAAGTAATCCGTTGTTTTAACAGGCCAGATAGGGTCCCGGTAATGTTGACGGCATCAAGTCCCGTCATTACGACGAGGTAAAGTAAAAACCAATATTTTAAGCTTTGCCACGTGTCCAAATCTGATTGGCGTCCGGATGCAGAGCTACATCCGGACTCCGCACGTAATATTTTCTCCTAAAAATGAGGGCAATGAACAAGTGATATAAAAATGAAAATAGTTGTCCTTTGATAAAAGTTGGTAGGCAAAGAAATCTTGAGATAGAGTTAGGGTTTCATCAAGAATAAAAATGAGTGTGAGAGTCACACATAGCAAGAAAGATGCATTAATTTAACAAAAGGAGAATGATTGAGCTAGACTTCATCCTTCTTCAACATTGACATCTTTTATTATTACCAGTTTGAAAGAAAAAAAAAAAGAATTCTCAGCAAGCATTGAGATTCTAACAAAAAATTCCATCTTTAGTAAAATCATTGTTGCTTATTTTGGGCAACAGAGCAAGTTCAAATTAAGGCTCGAGCCAATGATCCCAAATTTGGGATTTGGTTAGGATACAACTTTGTGCTTAAATTGGCTTCATGTAAAAAGTGTGATATCTCATCTAATAATTTTCCCATGACATTTGATTGTTGAGAACGAAGGTTTGTCTCTCTAACTATACTCCACTTTAAGAGAAAAACATATGGCATACTTTCACCTTTCCTTCAAACATGTTAAGAGTTTCAATAAATGACCCGACCGAAATCCAACTAAAAAAATTAAAATTCTAGTTAAAAGGGTTGACTTAATTATTATTTGAATCAGATTCATATTGACCAAAATAACTTAAAATCAAACTAAATATCATTTAATAAGGTTAAACAGATTTATATCAGGCTAATTAGGGTTTGGCCAAAACCTAACATGCCAACCTAAATTGATACCCCAAAATTATGTCCAGATAACAAGAAAAGACAAGTAAGCTCTACTTCCTCTAGCAATGATCTTTAATGATAGAGTAAATACAAAGTATTAGAGTCCATGAAAATTTTCAACATTAAGAAAATTCTTCCACTACTCAAAATTAACTAGATGCATTCTCTGCTTTCAAATCAATCCACATATTTAGCCTATTTTTCAATTGGAAACAACTAGTGACATCCTTGATGCTTAATTCATGCAAATAAGAACTACCAACTCAAATGTCCCGTCTGTCTTTGCAAGCAAGTTTGAACGATTTAATTTCTCACCTTTCCCCACAAGATATGTAAGTTCTATCATATATATAGAATTGATGTTCAATGTTTATATATAAGGCATGTAAGTTACCCGTCAATCACGCTGCCCTGCCTTCCCTCTTTCGAGTAACCAATTACAAACTAAACTATTTATCAAAGTCCATAGTGAGCAAACAACACTCATTCTATCTCATCACTTTATACATAAAGATGATTTCCAACTAGAGAAGTCATGGCAATCAAAATATGAAGAAATCAAAACAAATTCGTGAGAGAATGAAGCAAAACCCTAACGATAACTATCCTCCTCCGGGCTACTCCTCAAACACGATTCTTTCCTCAGACGCCGAAAATCGACGCCGAAAGAAGTATGGGAACTTGCCTACTTGTTCACTTTCCTTTCTCTTCAACTCTCCTCCTCCTACTTCGCCGTAAGTTCCAAACTGCCGACAGATCTCACATGGCGAAGAAGAGCGCCCTCTTCATCTTTATGCCCTGTCCGTTCATAAATCTTGGCTTATTTGATAAAATAGAAAATTATTCATGTTCTTTTCAAATTCTATCAGAATTTTAATATAAATGTTCAAATAAATTTTTTATGTTCAAATTTAATCTATAATTGATTTATTTGAATTAATTAAATAAAAATTTAATTAAGTTAATGAATAAACTTTAAATAAGGGTACTTGAGTGTTTATGAAATTAATATAATTTAAATCTTATTAGTATGATAATATTCAAATAAATCTTCAATAATAAGCTCCTTATTTGTTCATCCAAAACTTTTGAATCAAATAACTAAAGATAATATCAAGTATTTAACAAACTATTTGTCAAACAACAAATCAAGAATAAGTTTTATAATGGTGTTTGATTTATTTAACTTTCGAGTTTTAAAAGTTGTTCAAGTTTGTTTATTTATTAATTTGAATAAAACAACGAAGCTTTAATCGAAATTGAAGCAGCGTGCATCGCTCATTTACACTCCTATTTACATATATTATCATCCAATTTGTATATATTTATAAATTAATCACTTTCAATCTCAAAATTTTAAATTGCATTCAAATATTGAAATTCACAACAAAATTCTAAACTAGATTTTCATTTTTATAAATTTTCTAATGATTTGATCACAAGATAAAAAGAAATACATAATGAAAGAAATAAAAAATGACAAAATTATAAATACATATAAATTAGGTAATTGATTTGTAAATATCTTTAGTAAATATGGATTGAACACTTGTGAATAATATATTTATCAAAAAAGATTTATATATATATATTCATATACATTTACAAATATGATTCTCACAATTTAATATTTATTAACCTAATACTTTCATATGTTTAAAAATGTATAAATAAAAATGATGATAGTGATACCTTTGATAAAATATTAAATATTGAGACATTATATTTATAAAAATTAAAATTAAAGTTTTAGATAGTAAATACATCATAATTATGTGGTACGTAAAATCACCCATATATTAAATATGGGAGGCTAAAGTCTGACTTTTCTTTACCTTTCAAATTCTTTGCTTTCAATGAAGACTCGTGACTTCATGAAAGTTATTCTTCTAAAGTGTCATATGATGTTTGAAATCAATCTTCTAAGATTTAGATTCATATTATAAGTGATATAGTTACCTAAAATTTCACCTAATCAAATATGAATCTGGGATGTCTCAGAATTATAAATTTTAGAATAAAACTTAAAGGGATTTACATACATATCTCATGAATTTTATGTATTTATATATTTAATATTTAAACTTCAATTTTTGCATATGTAACATCCTAATTTTAATATCACATAAAAAATATATCATCATCACTTTTAAAGAGTAAACACATATTTTTAAGCATGAAATTATTAAATGTTAATATCTAAGTTTGGTGATATATAAATACATAAGAATTGTCGAGATATATGTAAATCTTTCTAAAATTTATTAAAATTTCTATTTTAATAAATTTGCTACCACTGCTTCCCAAGTCTATGCAAAAGTGATATGCTAGTACACCCATCTTAAAATTTACAAATAATCATGACATTAACTTTAAATCATTATAACGCGCATCCTGAAGCGCTTATATTTCATTGAATACAAATAAAATGTGCTCCAATGATCTACGCCTTGAAAGTTAAATAAGCAGGTTCCCACATTATGGATACAGCAGAAGTTATCCATAAACTAAATTAGGATCTTGAATATAGACTTACAAGTAAATTAAAAATTTGATATTATGGTTCGAAAGATAAATATTTTGTGTCAAAACTAAATGGAGAAGGCCAAGAGATTGATACAGTTTTAAACTTGATATCAAGAAAAGTCGAACAAATCTGCCAGAAAGGACATGTAGATAAAAGCCAATGATAACGTTATAGTAATGATGAGATAATTATAAATTTTAAAAGATTATTATCGATATACCAAGATTAGTTATGTGCCTACGCCCCTCAAGTATGGACAAAGTTCTCAAAAAATATTTTAATTGAGATTACAAAAAGATACCCTCAAGAAAAGATTTATCAGATTTAAACATTACGGTAGAGAAATTTAGAAGATTTTAAAAGATTCTTGCCATTATGGATAATTAATGAGCAGACTATAGATTATAACTTACGATTTTATAAATACTTTATTTAAGAAAAGAGACGAATATTATTACTTATAAAACTGGATCTAAGAAATTATTATTTTTCGATAAGAAATATAGATCATTTAGATCAGAAAGATTGAAGCCATTCTAAGTAATTTTAAGAAAACGACTATTATACTTTTAGATTTTAAGATGAAAAATTAAACTAAATTATCTCAAGATATTGACACTTAAAGAACAATATAAAAATATTTTAACTAAAAGAAATTATGTGATGTTCATATTTAAAAAATATCTTAAAAGTTGTTAAAAGATCCGAATCAAAAGCTGCTTCTTTAATAAGAATACTATGAAATGAGAGAAGATAAGAATAAGAAGATTGTTATAAAACTCTTTAGAAAAACCTGAGAGTAAAAGATAAAAACTACCATGAGATTCTAAAGAAAGAATATACGACGCAAAATTTAGCTTTTATGATTTATAACGATACACCAGATGCCGAAAGATGATGATAAGTATTAACCAAAGAGATATAAGAAAGATAGTCTGGAGAGTAAATAGAAATAATAAAGTCTTTTTCTTGAAAAGATATCAAAATAAAATAATTATGATTTTCAATCCTTTCAAAGACCGAAAGACGATTGATTTTAAAGAACCTTTAATCTAAACAAAAAATAGAAAATTTTATTTTTATCGTCAGATTAAGAATCAAGTTAAAGTTTTAAAGAAAACGAAACGCTTAAAAGAAAGGACCATAATATTCCAATAAGTGGAAATGTTTAGAGATCAACTTTACAAATCTTTTAATGTTATTTTAAAGACTAAAAGATACATTTGAGTAGATTTGTTGGTTCCTATATTTAAGATAGCATGCAGTGCAAATTATAGAGAATTAAGTTAATGTGTCATACATTAAAATTATGGGAGAGACTAATAGCAAGTTACGATGATACGTAAGTTTCTCACAATCTTTTCATGCCGTGATCTACTATGGATGTTATACATTTCGGGTTTGATGGAGAAGCAGAGAAAGTAAGGAGGATCTACATATGATATTTATTGATTTAGAACATGATAAAGTTTCAAGAGATGTTTTCGGAGAGTTCTTAACGAAAAGGAGTTAATATTTCATATTGTCATTAAGGATATGTTTAAAGTTACTTGTGTCCAAACACAAGGAGGATTGACAAAATATTTTCCTATTTTATGGATTACATCAAGGATCAACTTTAAGCCCTTATCTTTTTTACTTTAGTTATGGATGTTCTAGCATTTATAAGAATATGTACTGTGTATGCTTTTCGATGACATTCTTCTTTTGATAAGACTAGGGAGTCTAACAAACTTGAATTATTCAATTCTATTTCAAAGATCTAAACCTAATATATGGAGTGTAATTTTACTGTAGTTCTATGATAGTAAGGATAATACAAAGTCATTAATAAAGAGTGAGTGTTTATATTTAACTTATTGTTTAAAATGATGGTGAAATAGATGGATGTTATTAGTAGAATTCAAGTTGGATGAAGTGGGAGGAATGCATCCTACCATTATGATGTAAAAAATTCTAAACTTACGAAAAAATTTATAAGATGGTGGTAGACTCAAGAATGACTTACATATATAATGCTAATAAAGAAGATTACTTAAAGTGTTACCGATGAGGATGCTTAGTGGATGAGTGGCTTTTAATCAGAGATAGAATGCAAAATGAGTATATTAGAAGTTTATTATAAGACAGATTCTATGGTTATAAAGTTTCTAGTCCTAATCCATTAGAGAGAGATAGATTTTTTATGTTAAGTATAGACCTAAAAAAACTCTAAGATTTATAAAAATGAAAGATAATTGATTTAAACGAATTTGACACATATAAGACACAAAATTAAGGATTCATGTAAATTAACCCCATGTGATTAAGGTATGTATGTAAATCCTTTAAGTTTTATTCTAAAATTTATAATTCTAAGACATCTAGATTCATATTTGAGTGAAATTTTGGTAACATATCAATGTCACTATAATATGAATCTAAATCTTAAGATTGATTTCAAACATCTAATGACACTTTAGAAGAATAATTTCAAATCATGAAGTCCAACACGAGTCTTTCACGGTCAAAGCAAAGAATTTGAAAGGTAAAAGAAAAGTCTAGACTTTAGCCTCCCATATTTAATATATGGGTGATTTTACCTACATACCACATAATTATGATGTATTTACTATCTAAAACTTTAATTTTAATTTTTATAAATATAATGTCTCAATATTTAATATTTTATCAAAGGTATCACTATCATCATTTTATTTATACATTTTAAACATATGAAAGTATTAGGTTAATAAATATTAAATTGTGAGAATCATATTTGTAAATGTATATGAATTGTATAATATATATGTAATCTTTTTGATAAATATATTATTCACAAGTGTTCAATCCAAATTTACTAAAGATATTTACAAATCAATTACCTAATTTATGTGTATTTATAATTTTGCCATTTTTTTCTATTTCTTTTTCATCTATCTTATTCATGTATTTGCCTATGCCATGATCAAATCATTAGAAAATTTATAAAAATAGAAAATCTAGTTTAGAATTTTGTTGTGAATTTCAATATTTGAATGCCAATTTAAAATTTTGAGATTGAAAGTGATTAATTTATAAATATATACAAATTGGATGATAATATATGTAAATAGGAGTGTAAATGAACTGATGCACGAACAACTCGAACTCAGCTCGATTAAAGCTCGTTCATGTTTATTCAAATTAATAAATAAACAAACTTGAACAACTTTTTAAAACTCGAAAGTTAAATAAATCAAACATGACATTATAAAACTTATTACTGATTTGTTGTTGACAAATAGTTTGTTAAATACTTGATATTAATCTTGCTATTTGATTCAAAAGTTTTGGATGAACAAAGGAGCTTATTATTGAAGACTTATTTGAATATTATCATACTAATAAGATTTAAATTATATTAATTTCATAAACACTCAAGTACCCTTGTTTAAAGTTTATTCATTAACTTAATTAAATTTTTATCTAATTAATTCAAATAAATCAATTATAGATTAAATTTGAACATAAAAATTTATTTGAACATTTATATTAAAATTGAATTTGAAAAGAACATGAATAATTTTCTATTTTATCAAATAAGCCAAGATTTATGAACGGACCAGGCCGCAAAGATGAAGAGGAGAGCCATGTGAGATCTGGTTTAGCTTGGAACTTCGAAAGCGTAGGAGGAGAGCGAGAGTTGAAGAGAAAGGAAAGTGAACAAGTAGTAAAGTTCCCATACTTCTTTCGACGCCTCGATTTGAATGGAGCGAGTGAAAGAATGCGAGAGGATGCAACGGAGGATAGTTATCGCTAGGGTTTTGCTTCATCTACTCTCGAATTTGTTTTTCGTTTCTTCATATTTTGATTGCCATGACTTCTTCTCTAGTTGGAAATGCATCCATCTTATGTATAAAGTGATAATGAGTGTTGTTTGCTCACTAATTTGATAAATGTTTAGTAGTAATTGGTTACCGAAAGAGGGAAGGCGGCGTGATTGATGGGTAACTTACATGCCTTATATATAGCTTATTGAACATCAATTCTATATATATGAGAACTTACATATGCTATCGGGGAAAGGTGACCAAATTAAGTCGCTCAAACTTGCTTGCAATCGGCAACCAGAAGACAGGACATTTGAGTTGGTAGTTCTTATTTGCATGAATTAAGCATCAAGGATGTCACTAGTTGTTTCCAATTGAAAGAAAATAGGCTAAATATGTGGATTGATTTGAAAGAGAATGCATCTAGTTAATTTTGAGTAGTGAATTTTTCTTAATGTTGAAAATTTTCATGAACTCGTAATACTTTGTATTTACTCTATCATTAAAGATCAGAGAAGTAGAGCTTACTTGTCTTTTCTTATCCATAATTTTGGGGTATCAATTTAGGGTTGGCATGTTAGTTTTGGCCAAACCCTAATTAGCTGATATAAATCTTTAACCTATTAAATGATATTTAGTTTGATTTTAAGTTATTTTGGTCAATAATGATTCAAATAATAATTGTCAACCCTTTAACTAGAATTTTAATTTTTTTAGTTGGATTTGGGTCGGGTCATTTATTGAAACTCTTAACATGTTTGAAGGAAAGGTGAAAGTATGCCATATGTTTTTCTCTTAAAGTGGAGTATAGTTAGAGAGACAAACCTTCGTTCTCAACAATCAAATGTCATGGGAAAATTATTAGATGAGATATCACACTTTTCTCTACATGCCAAGCCAATTTAAGCACAAAGTTGTACCCTAACCCGGGCTCAAATTGGCTCGAGCCTTAATTTGAACTTGCTTTGCCCAAAATAAGCAACAATGATTTTACTAAAGATGGAATTTTTAGAACCCAAGCTGCTGAGAATTTTTTTTTTTTCTTTCAAACCGCAATAATAAAAGATGTCAATGTTGAAGAAGGATGAAGTCTAGCTCAATCATTCTCCTTTTGTTAAATTAATGTCTATGTGTGACTCTCACACTCATTTTACATGAAACCCTAACTCTATCTCAAGATTTCTTTGCCTACCAACTTTTATCAAAGACAACTATTTTCATTTTATATCACTTGTTCATTGCCCTCATTTTAGGAGAAAATATTAGAGTCGGATGTAGCTCGCATCCCGACGCCAATCGACAATGGCAAAGCTTAAAATATTGGTTTTACTTTACCTCAGAATGAGACTTGATGCCGCCAACATTACCGGACCCTATCCGCCGTTAAAACAACGGATTGCACAACACCGCTGGAGCACGGCCGGACGCCGCATTCCAAGCCGAATAAATTTAGGTATTTTATTTTTCTGTGTTCATTCGCGAGATTGTATTCGCCATCCCTCTCGACGTGCATCGCGACAATCCATCCGATCTTACCTGTTGTGCTAATTCTGACATTAAAATTGAGGTATTATCTCATCTTCTTTATCAAACGAAGGTATTTCTTAAACTTTAGAGATATTAGGGTTTCACATTTGTTCCGACTGTTACTATCTCATCTCCTCCGTCGAATACAACCACATTAGATATTATTCTAGACTCTTTTGAAGTTTAGAGCCTTTATGCATATTTACTCAAGATTATTTGGTTATTTTACGCTTATACACCAATGTATTGAGATTTGTGAGATTTGAGTTATTTTCATGCTTTTGCTGCATAACACACTCTATAGGTACACCTTTTAAAATTTTAAAACACCTGAGACTTTCAATAATGAATTTAAATGATATTATGCTATTTTGAGTTCTTCCAGATAATTTGAGCTTTTTATTATTTCAAGTGTATAATATATACTGGAGTGTACACTTTATTTTTAAATTTAAAGCATTATGAGACTTCTTAAATCCTCTTGAAATGATATTACAAGCTATTTTGAGTTTTTTCCAGGAGGATTTGGATAATTTTGATGCAGTTTTTCATGTGTATACTTTTGTACACTTTGAAGTGAACACTTTTTTTAAATTTAAAGCATTGAGGACTTCCAATTATGGATCTAAATGTTATTATAAGATGAAGCTTTTCAACAAGATTTGATTTTTTTATTATTTTTCCCGAGTTACACTCTGAGTGCACCCCTTTTTTAAATTTTAAAGCACTGTGAAATTTCCAATTATCTATCTAAATATTATTATAAGCTGTTTTGAGTTCTTTTGAAGAGGATTTGGGCTAATTTTAGTGTTGTTTTTCAAGTGTACAACCCAGATACTTTGGATACACCTTATTTTTTAAATTTAAACACTATGAGAGACTTCCTATATCCTCTCTAAATGGTATTACAAACCGCTTTGAGTTCTTTTCAAGAAGATTTGGATACTTTTGTGTAGTTTTTCATGTATACACTTTAGAGTGTACACTTTTTTTATTTAAATTTAAAATAATCAGGACTTCCAATTATGAATCTAAATGTTATTATAAACTGTATGTTCCTTTCAAGCGATTTGAGTATTTTTTATCATTTTTTCAGAAGATATATGTACACTGAGTGTATATCATTTTTAAAATTTTAAAGACCGAGACTTCCAATTATGGATCTAAATGTTATTATAAGATTTAGAGTTTTTCCAAGAGGATCTATTTTGTTATTTTTCGAGTGTATAATCTATACACTCTGGAGGCACATTTTATTTTTAAATTTTAAAATACTGTGGGACTTCCTATATCCTCTCTAAATGATATTAAAAACTATTTTGAGTTCTTTCCTAGAGAATTTGAATAATTTTGGTATACTTTTCCATGTGTATTCTCTGGAGTGTACACATTTTTTTAAATTTTAAAGACCTAGATTTTCAATTAGATCTAAATGTTATTATAAGTTGTTGAGTGCCTTTCAACAAGATTCAAGTTTTTTTTATTATTTTTTCAGAGTGTACATGTACACTGAGCTGCATTAACCTTTTTTTTTAAAAATTTTAAAGTACTGTGAGACTTCTAATTATGAATCTAAATGTTATTATAAGATGTTTTGAATTCTTTCCGGAAGATTTGGGCTATTTTATTATTTTTCAAGTGTACAATTTATACACTCGAGTATACATATTTTTTTTTAAATTTAAAATACGTGGGATTTTCAATTATGGATTTAAATGGTATTAAGTCGCTTTTGAATTATGTCCAAGAGAATTTGATTGTTTTCTATCTATTTTGAGGTATATACAATATGTAATTCTGAGTGTACACCATTTTTTGAAAATTTAAATGATGGAGGCTTCCAATTATAAAATTTAATAATATTATATGTTGTTTGGAGTGCCTTTCAATAGGGTTTGAGTATTTTTTTTATTAATTCTCCAGAGTGTGCAGCCTATATACTCTGGAGTGTATACCTTTTTTTTTTTAAATTTAAAGCACTTTGAGACTTTCAATTATGAATCTAAATGATATTACAAGCTATTTTGAGTTCTTTCCATGAGAATTTAGATAATTTTCGTGCAGTTTTTTATGTGTACAATCTATACACTCTAGTATATGTACACCTGAGTACACCCTTATTTTTAAGTTTAAATGATGGCTTCTAATTATGGATCTCAATGATTTTATGGCTATATTGAACATGAATTGAATTTTTTTTCGCTTTTTCAAAGTGTTATGTACACTCAGAATGTACACCCTTATTTTTTAAATTTAAATGGAGACAACTTTCAATTATGGATCTAAATGCTATTATAAATTGCATGGAGTGTCTTTCAACGATTTGAGAATTTTTTATCATTTTTCAGAATAGAGGTGACACCTGAGTGTACACCCTTATTTTTTAAATTTAAAGCACTGTGAGACTTCCAATTATGAATCTAAATGCTATTATAAGTTATTTTGAGTTATTTTCGTGAAAATTTGCTTTTTTGGATCTATTTTGATATAATAACTGTACACTCGAGTGTATTTTTTTATTTTAAAATACGGACTTCGACAATAATGGATCTAAATTGTAAGTTTGAGTTCGCCTAAGAGGATTTGGGCTATTTTTTATCTATTTTTGAGGTAATATATACACTGAGTGTACATTATTTTTAGAATTTTAAATTATAAGGAGTTTTAATTATAGATCTTAATGATATTATATGATGTTTTGAGTGTTTTAACAAGAGCATTTTTTTTATTCCCTGAGTGTAAACCCTTATTTTTTAAATTTAAAGGGACTTTCAATTATGAATCTAAATGTATTATATATTATATGAGTGCCTTCTAAGAATGAGTATTTTTATCGCTTTTCCTGAGGTACGTGACTTTTTTTTTATTTTAAAGATCATGGACTTCCAATTAGATCTAATTATTATGTCGCTTTAAGTTCTTTCGTGAGGAATAATTTTATGCGGTGAGAGTACAATTCATTGTAATGTTCTCATTAGTTCACTTTTATTTGAAGTTTTAAAATGTCTAAACTGGATAACCTTCAGATGCAGGTCATCCACCTTTAGAGCATTACTTGATTCCATTTTCGAACACTTCACTGGGAAGTAGTTGAAATTTTAAGAATGCTACATATTCATCAATTCATTAGATTGCCACTCAACAAGATTCACCGCTATCACTTTGCTTATGTCCCACTGAATATCAAAAGCTTTTCTATATTGGTGGTCACTACCTTCCCTTCACAGCTCATGAAGTTGCTTTGATGATAGGGATGCCAAACAGGAAAGAAAGTCACATGGCAGAAATTCCCATTGTCGAAGTCTAATTCAATATGTTTTTAAAAAAAAATTGAGAAACTCAATCGTCCGCTTGAGCGGTAAGCAATTATCGTTGTATATCTGATTTTGATTTCAAATCTATTTTTTATATATCATAATTATAGAGGTGGACGATCTCATATCTGTGACAATATAGATAAATTTGCTTGATTACAATTGGCGGAAGCCATACGACTTTACGGTTTCCTGATTTGATATGATTACATCAAAATTTTAAAACAGGTACATGGTGGCTTTGTCACTCTTTTGATGGTATGTATTGTATTTTTGGTTTATTTTGTGTTATACATTCAATATATGTAGCTCTTTCTATAGATATGGTTTTGAACACAAGAGTCTTTAACAGTTCATACGCAAAGCCGTATGTTACGGTGGCTAAAAATAAAATTTACAAAAGAATCTATTAGTGGTTTGCAAGAAGACCGTGTATCTTATTAGACTTATTTCATTTACATCAACATTGATTTGTTTATATTCGAAATCATCAAGCTTTTTTATTTATATAACATAGGTCTTCCAATCATTTGAAGACATAATAGAAGATGAGACATGGCTCCTTCAAACAGTGTCTTCTATCTCACAGTCATCTCATATTGATACACATAGGAGTGCAAGTCCAAGTCCGAGTGAAGCCCGATTGAATCTCCTTATATCTCTCTCGATATTCTCCTCCTTCATATGCATTTAGCCATTTCTTTACTACACCTCACAGGGGTAATGAGGAATGAAATACTTTTATTAATCAAGGCCCTGAGGGATAGATTGTCCTATTTTGAGGCTACAATAACTCAAAGATTGGATGATATTGATGTTAGGCTTGCTGTCATTGAAGCAAAGATTAGTGGACAAAAAAATCCAAATATGGGAGAAGCTGCTGAGGAGGCTTGCACTGGGGTAGCCACTGAGGCCACACATCCAGAGGTGTCTTTAGAAACTACCTTAATGAAGGATGAAATTGATTGTATACAAAGGCCCCACATCAGAAATTGATGTTTCTCAGCCTTCAATGGGTAGCATAGGATGTGAAGGCGAGTTAGAAAAAAGGAAAATAGTATTGTCATCTTTCTGAGGGTGTATAGGAGAGGCGGAGCACATCAAAGCTTGTTGTTGTTGCCACAGATCGAAAGAGTAGAGGTAGTTTCTTGTCTATTATAATATTTAGTTCAAAATTGATGTTCAAAGTACAACATAATAATAATGGATTAGAATAATTTCAATCAAAATGAACTGAAAACCAGACATTTATATGAACATATGAAAATTGGGCTTCAACTAAACATAAAAAGTTGTAATTGAAAAATATTTGTATCTCTGTTTTACGTATTATAATGTGTCCCTCTAATGATATTCATCATCGAAGTGTATCTTTTACTAACTTCGTTGAGTTGGAATGAAATTCGATATATAAGAACATCATATTAGTTCTTTGAAATCTAACAACAAATAAAGTATTATACTTGCAAACCTCGAAAAGCACTCGACATTCTGAAAAAAGGTGTTGATGGGTGACTCTTTATGTTCTCAGGTTATTGCAACTTATTTCTGTAACATGAAAATATAATGGATGAAATTTTGAGAATATTTGAAGAGTATAATTTTAAAACTTGATGAAAATTACTCTTGTCTTTCTTATTTCTCTCTAATATTCTTTCAATCTTGCATTGGAAACACCTTTCAATCACATCTTAGTTAGGTCCTTAAGTGAGGTACATTTGAAATCTCTTATAATTGACTTCTTTTTTATATTTGTTTTGCTAATTGAAGGTTAATTCTCACATAATATAGAACCAACATTATCAGATAATTTCTTCGAAAAATCAAACATATACTGCTCAACTTCCTTATTACCTTGTGCTCTGGTGTTTATTTGATATGAATATCTATTGATGTGGTTCCGAAAAATAATGTCAGTAGGATTTCCATAATTACCTTGTCTGTACTTCAAGTCTTTGTAAACAATGTCAAAGTAGATATCCTTCTTTGTTTTAAGACTATCGCATGAAGATACCTCTCAAGAATCCTCATAATATCTTCTGACTCAGACTCTAATGCAATGGCAGTAATCCCATCTTTCAAACTTTTACAACTACAAGTTATATTCAAACATGTCTTGTCCAAATGAGCTATGTCTTGAAAATCCTGGTTTTTTTTAAGTTGCTTATCAAATATTTCATGGGATTGTTATCCAAGACATTTACTGCTAATCCATCCACTCCATGCAAAAATTCTTCTTCAAAAAATGTGTAAATTTTTTGTAAAACATAAAACTTGCTTTAGTATAGACTAGTCTTAACAACCTGAACAATTCTTGAGACATTTGAAATTTTCATCATATTCATTTCATATCATTATGTCCATAACTTTCTCCAAACTTAAAAAAAAATCGGTGATAGAATTTGTTGGTTTAGAGATTTCATGACATACATTATTCGTTCATTTCATCACTATGCGTCCATAACTTTCTCCAATCTTAAAAAATAACCGGTGATAGAATTTGTTGGTTTAGAGATTTCATGATATACATTATTCGTGGACACTGCGTTGCGTTGATAAAATATCAATGAAAAATGAATCTTTATTTAATGTGGTAGATCACTTCTAATTCTATATAGCTCAGCTAATCAAGCATGATTTTGCAAATTTTCTTCTTCTAATATCTTGACTAAGCCAACTCAAACTCTTCTTCAATCACATTTACTCATGCGTGTATAGAAGAGTCTCAGTCTTATTACTATTAAAAATATATACCTTTGAATGAAACTTTTTTAGAAATATCTATTAAGACAACCTATGTGTATGAGGTAATATAATTTCAATGGCTTTCATCATTGCTTGATCTTGATTAGTGAATATTGTTATAGGATTCTTCTCATTCATTAACCGGAAAAATGTTTTAAATAGCCATGTGAATAACTCAATTATCTTTTCAGATGAAAATATTACTCTAAATAATGTTTTATCAATGATGATTGACTCCAACAAAAGGTGCATAGACTAGATTATATTTATTGAATCGATAACTTGTATAAAAAATTATAACATCTTCGAAACAGTCATAGTCTATTCTTGACATGTCATCGCTCAAAATAAAATTCATCAAGCTATCCGATTCATCAACTTGGACATCCCATACAAACATTCTGTCTTCCGCTGCTTTTCAAATTGTATTGCATTAGTATCACTATTTGTCATTGATCTTCTTTCTTTTTTAATATAATTGAAAACATCTTTTTTTGTAAAGCCAACATTCTTTCACTCCAACTTCCTCACTAAGATAGTTGAATGATTCTTTAATTTCACTTTGTCATTGACTTTAACGCATTCTCTTCTTGATGTCTGTAAGATCTTAGAAGATGTAAGTCATTTAGCTAATGAATGATTTTCCTTTCTTTAAATTTTTTAACTTTCCAATTCTCATCTAAATCAATAAAAATCTAATCAAGGCGGGCGCGATTCATAGTATCGTTTTAAATTTAATTGAGCTTTAGATTGAGATCCTTTTCAACGCTATGATAAATAATCTTTTGATTTCAAATTCTTTGAGTTCGGACAATAATTAACATGATCTTTTTGAATACTAAAATCCAGTTTGATGTGCATAATCACAATAGAGTTTATATGCCTTCTTTTCATTGTGAACAATAGTGTCAAGGGGTTTGACTATAATTGGTTCATCAGACATAACAGCTTCGTCATTACACTGATGCTTTGTCTTATTCACCTACATAGACGCGCATGCGTATTATGAAAATCTATATAACACGTATAACTATGAACTTAAAACAGCTTATAATAGCATTTAAATCTGTTATTGGAAGTCTCTCAGTGCTTTAAATTAAAAAGAAATGTGTACTCTCCAGAGTGTACAGATTGTACACCTCAAAAATAAATAGAAAATATTTCAAATCCTCCTTGAAGGCACTCTACATAGCTTATAATAATTTTTAAATCCATAATTGGAAGTCTCATAATGCTTTAAAATTAAAATAAAAGATGTACACTCTAGAGTGTATAGATTGTACATCTGAAAAATTGCACCAAAATTACCTAAATCATCTTGAAAAGAATTCAAAACAGCTTCTAATACTATTTAAATCCATAATTGGAAGCCTCCATCATTTAAATTTTAAAAATAGTGTGTACACTTTTGAGTGTATAGATTGTACACTTGAAAAATAACACCAAAACAAACTAAATCTTCCTGCAAAGAACTCAAAACAGTTTATAATATCATTTAGATCCATAATTGGAAGTTTCACAGTACTTTAAAATTTAAAAAAAGGTGTACACTCTAGAGTATACAAACTATGCACTTTAAAAAATTGATAAAAAATACTCAAATCCTGTTGAAAGGCACTCCATACAACTTATAAAAATATTTAGATCCATAATTGGTAGTCCCCAAGACTTTAAATTAAAATAAATTGTACACTCTAGAGTGTCGAGTATCGCATTAAACTAAAATTACTCAAATCTTCTTAGAAGAACTCAAACAACATTATAGATTTAGAGAGGATATAGAAGTCTCAGTCTTTAAATTTAAAAAATAAAGCGTACACTCTAGAGTGTATAGAGTATACACATAAAAAACTGCACCAAAATTATTCAAATTATCTTAGAATGAACTCAAAACACCTTATAATAGCATTTAAAGATGATATAAGAATCCGCTCCAGTGCTTTAAATTTACAAAATAAAGTGTACACATAGAAAACTACAACAAAGTTGCTCAAATCCTTCTTGAAAGAATTCAAAACAGCTTATAATAATATTTGGAGAGGATATAGGAAGTCTCCCAGTGCTTTAAATTTAAAAAATAAGGTGTACACTCCAGAGTATATAGAGTGTACACATGGAATATTGTACCAAAATTACTCAAATCCTTCTGGAAAAAACTCAAAACATCTTATAATAGCATTTAAAGAAGATATAGAAAGTTCCTCAGTGTTTTAAATTTAAAAAATAAGACATACACTTCAGAGTGTACACATGAAAAACTATACCAAAATTATCTAAATTCTCCTAAAAATAACTCAAAACAGTTTATAATAACATTTAGAGAGGATATAGGAAGTCCCACAGTGCTTTAATTTTAAAAATAAAAGGCATCATAGTATATAAAGTGTATACATGAAAAACAACATCAAAATTACTCAAATCCTCTTGGGAAGAACTCAAACACATAATAGATTTATGAGAATATATGAAGTCTCCCAGTGCTTTAAATTTAAAAAATAAAGTGTATACTCTAGAGTGTACATAGTGTACACATGTTAAATAGATAGAAAACAACCCAAATTTCTCTGGAAAGAACTTAAAATAGTGTACAAAATTTTTATTTCAAAAAATAATTTCAAAGAAAATCACTAAGTGTTTCAAAATAACTATATATATAAACTGTGTAGAAAATTAACCGATGCATTCATATTTATGATATTATCCGCTAAATTGTCACCATATCCATCTTCACAGTTTTTGTCTCAATTGAAATGAGAGATCTTTGTTTCTCTTCTCTCTAGTTCGTCTAAAAAAAATCTAAATATGCTTATTCTTTGTTTGAGTGCTCTAAATTTATTTATATATTATTTTAAATTTCTCTGCATTCAAACAACATCCGGTTCTGGAATAGAGTCCAAAGGCGGTCAATCCGTTGTTTTAACGGGTCGTGTCGTGTCCCGCTCACATTAACGCCATCAGGTCCCGTCGTTACCGCGTGGTAAAGTAAAAAACCAATATTTTAAGCTTTGTCACGTGTCCAAATCTAATTTGCGTCCGGATGCAGAGCTATATCCTGACTCTGCACGTGATATTTCCCGCATTGGAACAACGCGTGAGCAGTCTTATCGTTTCCGCGTTGGAACAATGTGAACGGTACTTATAAGAAGATATTTCCCCGCCGTTGAACAACGCGTGAGCGTCTTATCACAGTTTCCGGCATTGAACAATGTGACGGATACTTATAGCGTATTTCTTAATATTGCGAGTATAAAGATGAATTTTACCGAATCCTTATCTCCGCTTATCAAAGTTTATACCTCCGGCTCTCCTGAGGGTTCTTAATGAAGCGGCACACCACGCCAAGAAAGGCGTGCATGGGTGTGTCGGAACACCGGTGAAAACTTTGATAAGATAAGATTTCCATTAATAAGATAACACATATGCGCAAGTATGCGAATGAAACCCATAGATAATAGCAGTGGTATAACCAAATCCCTTTCTTAATTTCGATTTCAACTTGCATATGAAAGAGGCATGATATATATATAATTCCCTTCATAGGAAATAAATTGAAGCAAAGTGTAGAAGCATGAAATTCATAGAACAACATCATATCTCATCAAACAGCAAGCTAATTGATTTCTCCCTTAGATAAGAAAGTTTAGCAAGCCTTATACTCATCAAATAACAAAATGATTGATTCCCCCTTAGGGGAAAATATTTTCAGCAAGTATTTTACCTGAATTTTGCATTTGAAACATTCAAACAGTAAGCTATAGCATAAGCTTTTAATCACATGTAAGCACACTTCCATTCTTCTCATTTTGAATATAAAAGAGGACATATCTTTCTTAAAGCCCATAAGTAACATAGCAATTAAAGATCAAGAGATATGCATATATTTCATCTTTTGCTGCCAGATAATCATAAAGAAAACTTTGCATATCCTATATCTTGCTTAGAAATTCAAAGAGGTAGCATATACTAATCTAAAAATTTCAGATTTGATTAAAGAAACAGATTGATTGTAGAAATCAGTAAAAAAAACTGCTTCAACTTCAATTAATTTTGAAGATCCCTCTCTCTTTTTTACTCAACCAGAATTCCCGAATTGGAAGATTCTTACTTTCAACTAAGATATATGTATTTGAACAATATGAGTAGGAGATAAGTATCTCAAGAGTTCCACCAAAAACACATAAATTAAAGATTTTAGCTTCAGCTTGTTCTCCAAACATATAATGATATAACTTCTCAGGTTTTCTCAAAGACGTGCTCATCAAATCTGATAGATATTCATCAACAAGATGAAAGGGCAAGCAACCAGACAGAAAGAACTCTAGCTCCTCACTATAGTATCCATGTAACCTACTTTGTCATACCTCTCCAAGAAACTGTTAAGGAGAAGAAGCGAGAAGGTTGATTAGGGCTTACCGCTCGGTTGCTATAGGAAAGACGGAGGGATTAATTACCTCGTGCGTCCAACAAGGAGGAGCGACAAAGTTGGGGAGGGAGAGCTTCTTGGTTTCGGCCGAGAGAGGGACGGACCCGAGAGGAAGGGAGCTCGATGGGTCGAGAAGAGCTTCAGAGGGGGGGTTCCCTTCGGGACCTTCTACGCTGCTAGAGACGGACGAGAGTCGCACGAGAGCGAGACACTAGAGCTTCAGCCGAGAGCCGTAGGAACGAGAGAGGGATCGCGAGAGTATGCCGTGCCCTAGAGCTTCGATCGGAGCCGAGAGCAGCACAAGAGATCGCTCGAGGGAGAGAGACCGAGAGCAGGAAACGAGAGCTTCAGCCGAGAGAGGGAGAGTCGAATGAGAGTAGAGGATCGTGAAAAATGAGGGTCAACGCGGGGATAACCCTCGTTTCAGCCTTTAGAGCCGATCGCGGGCTCTGATTGGCTGAACGAGCGGTGGGTTAGGTAAGGGATTTAAGAGGGATTAAGAGATTAAACAGTCATTAGTCCCTTTAATTATAATTTAATATTATTTTATATGATATTAATTTATGCGCTGAACCCTGGCAATATGGGTGTCAATTTTAGATATTTCAGTTGTGCGAGCCGCGGCGATTTATTGATGATATTGACACGTCGACGCGGCGATCGGATGAAATTGTTTATGCGGCATATTCAATTGATCGACATTCACGCGCACTTGCGAATGGGTCTCGAAGGCGTCGTTGATAGGTCTCGGCTTTTCGCTAACGATCAATTCAACGGAGGTCGTTTAGGCATCGTCGAGCTTCGACTTTGATATCATAATTTCATTAAAATTAATTTTAATTCTAATTTTCTAGAGCCGGACGAGTCGCCGACAGAGAGGAAGAAAAAGCTCAGTTGAGAGGAAATCAGCGTGTATGGAATGAGGGAGGAATCGCAGAGGAGAATCTTAAATTATTTAATTAAAAGAGAGGATCATGAGATATTTCTTAGAGCTTCTCAGAATCAGATTTCAGAAGAGCAGAGCAGAAACGAGCTTATGCCGAGAGGAGAGTCGTAAAGTAGAGGATCTGAAAATGAGATGCTGGATAACTCGTTTGTTGAAACTCATTGAATATAATATAAAGGATTTAAGAGGATTAAGAGATTAAATAGTCATTAGTCCTTTAATTAATTTAATATTATTTTATATGATATTAATTTATCACCCTTGATATGTCATTTTAGATGGTTGTGCAGAATCACCTCAATTCTTTATACACCCGGCAATCATGAAATTATCTAAAGCGGCATTGAATTGATCGACATTCACGCATTTCAGAATGGGTCACTTGAGAGACAAACGATCAATTTAGGAATTCGTTTAGATGCCTAGTTAATTATATATAATTTCATTAAAATTAATTTTAATTTTGATTATTAATTATTTGATATTTTCTATTTAGTTAATATTATTTTATTATTTAATTTTTAATCAAATCAAATTTAATTAATTTCGAATGATTATTTTTTTGTCATTTATTTAATTTTAAATATATATTGTCAAACAACTATCTTAAATTATTTATTAAAATATGTTAATTTTGCTTAATTTTGATTTTCTTACAGTTTCAGAAGAGCTTATTGCAAGAAATTTAGGACAATTAATGCTATGCTTGTTATGGGTTTTTATACGTAAAGTTCTGATTAATATGATGCTTAACTTTGTTTTGATGTATCAGAATATAATTCCATCAACAGATCTCATGAAATTTTCTGAATATTTAAACTTCTTGATAGGTCTGAGACTCTTAATTACACCCAATTATCTTATAAAAATTAATTTTATCTATTTATTTAAATGAAATTGTATCCTTGCCCAAATTGCTTTCATTGATGGTTGTGCCTGCAGAAATCATCACCTTCTTAACCTTTTTCCTCTCTGTTCAGTAAAGAGGAAAGCCACAACAGGGCCGCCATATTATTGTATTTGTTTAGAGCTGAAACTTAAACTTGAAGATGGAAGAGAGAGAGAGAGAGAGAGAGAGCAATTTAGGCCATTAATCTCAATGCACTAGTTAATTAATTAAAATAAAAGTTAATAAGTTTAATATAGATGCCCACTTATATTTTTTTTTTCTTATAAATTTAATGATATTATTTTATAAATTATTTATATATATTAAAAAATATATACTAATTTAATGTATTTTATTTTAAATTATTATTATTATTTTAAAATTTTGCCCAACTTCAAAAAAAAGAAGATAGTTCTGCCCTGGTGGCTCTAGTGAGACTTGAATTGAGTCAATCCTAAATCAAATAGCTTGCTTATGCTGCACAGATCCAACTTGCAATCAAAGATCCTTAATTGCATGTCTTAAAATATCTATTTATAAAAGTTATTGACATATCAAAATCTTATTAACAAAGCGAATCAAACTAGAGATAAAGAGAACTTCGGTGAAAAGCTCTCGGATTTCATGAGGTTAACAAACATACGAAATCGACGTAAAATGATTTCATATGTCGCTTACTCTATTCAGATTTTAGAGACAATGAGAACAATCAATATCATGATGAATTTGCTCGAGATTAGAAGATCATCTAACATTGCTTGATATAAGAACTTAAATGGCTCATAGGCTTATAACTTAATCAAGAAGAGATTAATCTTAAATAATAAACATTTCTAATGACAAGACATCTATACTTTAAATAAAGAATAAAAACAAAACCTTAATATTTGTATAGTAAGCAAGTTTTCAAGTCTCCTATACAACACTCATTTCTCAACCACTATGAATTCAAATCATTATTTTCCTTTTGACCATATCCAACTTGTTCTTCCAACATTAATCAATCATAATTGCTTCTTTCTTTACACTGCTTGAGTGTCCTTATTATGATGCCTTGCTCTTCTCGGAACTTATATATTATTTTTTCATTTGATTCGGTTTAGCTTAGATTGAAAATTAAAGAACAAAAAAGGATTTTCTAAGAATGAGTTCTCCTGTATTTATTTTTGCCATCCTATTTATTACTTAACTGAAGTCATGGTATTCTAATTTAAATTTGATCAAAATATATCCCATTAGGTTTAATTTAAAATTAAGATAATCTATTATTGATCAATTAAAATTTCTATTATATTTATTTAAAATAAAATAAATTATTATAAAATTCATCTTAATCAAATTTAAATCAAAATAACATAATCTAATTTTTTTGGACTTTTTTTTTTTGGGTTTAATTTCAATGTTGATTGTTAGTAGACGATGATTAATGAGGAATATCGGACCATGATTGATGAGAAATATTGAGCGTTAGGTAATGATTAATGGTTGGCTAAACCGTTATCTTGATAGTAAGAGAGATTAATTGAATGGAAAAATGGGCATCACATATTAATGAAAAATGAACATTGGTTATTTGCATGTGTCAAACAATGGACAAGATCAATGTTGAATTTCATATAATAGTGACAAACATTGATGTTCTTTGAAGGAAGCGTTGGATTGTTGGGCAATGATAATGGTCGCTATTCATGTTCGATCGCGTTCTTAATTAGCTAGAGTTTGACTAGTCTTTTATATGCACATGCATTTAAAGAGTCAAATAATGCCATATTTGATTATATTCAACTTGTTAATAGCTAAAGAGAGAGAGAGAGAGAGAGAGAGAGAGAGAGAGAGAGAGGGAGAGAGTATTCATCTTCATTCATTTCTATATACATGAAGACATGTATATGACTTCTAAGTAAACTTTATGTTCATGAACAACTCATATTGAGTTAGGTAAGTTAATGGTCCAAACACAAATAAAATTTTGACTCATTTGCTTAATGAGTCGATCCAAAAGCATCTAAGCTTCCAAGATCGAGCAACAATAGATAGAGTTCTAGATTTCTCTAATTCAAGGTAAGTTTCATTCAAAATGTTTAGAAATAAGATTTATAAATTTCTAGACGGGACATTCTAGTCATTTTTGTAAAAAAATTCAAACACCACATCGTATTGTTCGAATAAGTCTAATTATATCATTTATTATTTTGTGGACATCTCAATGCTTTAATGATCTTATAAATATGGGTTTGTCAAATTTTTCTTGTCAAATTTTTTATTTTTTTAACAATAAAACTCAGAAAACAATTGAGTTCCCAAATGGATTTGAGGAGTTTTAAGATATGGTTCTAAATATTTAAATTAGGCCCATTAGGACTAGGACCTAATCATTCTTAATATCATTGATTTCATCTCATCAAACCGCATAATATCAACTATACATTTGTTCTTGGAATTAGCTTACGAAGTTTCCAACAAAACACTTATACTTTGAGATCTAAAAGTGGCATTAAAATTCAAGTTTAGTCAAGTTAATTTTCTAGTGGTATATCAACAACCATTGCATGTGGTTTGAAGTTCGAATCCTAGCAATTTCAGAACTTCACACAATTATACAGCAAGGACTCACCAAATATTGCACTAATGAATCACACAATTGTACACCATCAATTTCAAGCACACATTGAAATAACAGAAAGCCTCGCTGACGCAGTAAAAACAGATATATATTTCCAAGATCTAAGAAGACAAGTGCCACTGCTTGTTTAATTTTCTTAAATTGTCACATGATCTGAACCATTAAGACAGCCGAACAAGCTCTGAGAAAAATCTTAGTGCCTACCATTACACAGAATCATATATCGTACAATATGGCCATGATAGTTTCTGATCAAAGCAAATATAACTTACAGTGGCATTCGATGTTGTCAGTGGTAACATCCACTTCACATGAGGCAACCAACATAGTGAGCTCTCTGATATTTCCTCTGGAGCTGAGGCCATTAGACATAGAATTGATCTGCTAGGTGTAATTTGTAGAGCAAAGCCACTTAAGGAGAGCCTCTTGACTCTTGCAATGCTCTCAATGTAAAAAAATAGATGACCATCTAATGCCAACTACCTCTGAGCACATGATGCGAGATCAAGAATAATTAACTGCAATCGCGAATAAAGGATTTCGTAATTTTTATGCTTACACCACATATTTCAATTTGTTAACATAAAAAGGGCATAGAATACTAGGATAATTTGAAAAAAAAAATGCAGACCTTGAAGATAAATGCAACAAGACAGATAGGAATGCAGGTCCCAGCCCATTCATAATCTGAGAAATATAACATCACTTTGAGAAGATAAATGATAAAGTTACTCATAAATTTACTTTCTTTCCTTTTTTTCTTTTCAAATTCAATTATAACAGTTGGATGGCATACTACTTGAGGCTGAATTTTAGCATCATACGGCGTGCAATATTGCAACCAAAGTTGTGTAAATAGAGGTCAAGTATGACCCACTTCTCTCTCCGATAAATTTGCTCAAAATAAGCAACCTCTTCGATGTCTTTATTATTGTCTGCATAGACATGTTTTCGGTACTTTTCTTGGCACAATCATGTCATTGAAATTTTGATATTTAACAAAAGATTCACCAACTAACATATATACAATCAAACTGAAACTCGGTAACATTAATAGCAAGAAATTAAGTTCTCCATGTTGCTTAATGAATATGAGTGGATGAATTCAAGCCAAGCCATTACTTATGTCAAAGCATGAGGATATTCCTTTCTTTAGCCTAAATCTTGGCTAAATCCCCAAAAGACCCAAAAGTAACAAAACCGAACAAAAAAGGCTAAATAGCTAGAACTCATGGATTGAATAAGGTTATCTTGCTTAGTGTTTATACCATACATGAGCATATAAAGCCATTCTTAATGAACGATTTCACTCAAATCTTGAAACAAAGTACCGGTGAGTTGAAAGAGAAACACCTCTTCTTTTACGTGATTCCTCCCCTCAGGCTCATGTTCTCATTATGCCGGCAATGTAGAATCTCTCAAACCTATCCTTCTCAAGTACATTTACAATGCTTAGCATCTGTATGTCCACCTTCAAACACATAAACTCAAGCTCCATCATAGTTTCAAGATTAAATATCCAAATATCCAAAATTGAAAAAAGAAAAAAAAAGTTTTTTTTCACCAACCAAGGACAATTAGGTGTCGCGACCGCAGAGTCCGAAGAGGTGCCACTCGATACACAAAAAGTCCACTACTAAACTATAAATCCGATGAGAATTGCACCATAATCTTGAAAATGAAATTCTTCCATGAATGAACAATATCCTATCGGTGGATGAAACGGAGAAGATCAAATTGAATCAATTGAGCGATATAGAGGGCGGATGAAGTGCGCGATGGCGCCGCACGTCGACTAGGAGGCGAAAAGGAGAATTGATAATGAATTCGATGGATGTACTTGGACTCGATAGACCTGGGTTGCTTGGTAGCGGATTTGACCTAAATCTTGCCAAACTAAAATGGCAACTTTTGATGGATCCTAGTGATCTTTAAGGGTGTTTGGCAATTTACTAGGGATTTAAATCCGTAAATCCTACCAAACACCTTCCAGGATTTAGTAAATCGTCATCGTAAATCGGTAAATCGAATCGGGATAAATCTCGGATTTATTAAATCATTCTGATTTAACGTTAGAGATCGACGAACCTCGAATGGCGGGAATCGGTTGTCACAACGCCATTAGGCCGCTGAATCGCTTCTTCTCCGACAAGTCGAAGGTCATTGCTGGACACCGGGTAGTTGGTTCCGTTGTCCTCCGCTTCTCGTTCTTTAGGCTTCACAATTCTCCTCGTCACTCACGCTGATCTTACCCGTCAAGTCGAGTCCTTTCGCCGCTCACGGTTTGGAAGCTCTATTGTGAAGGCGGTACTCTCTTCTTGTAGTCTCTTCAAGAAGAGGAGCTTCGATCGAGCTCCATCGTTGTTTGGTTGTGGAGAAGATTCCCAATTCGTGGTTCCTTCTTGAGTTAGGTTCGTTTCACGCGGCAGTAGGCTTTGAGGTATGGACTTTTATTCATGTTTTGTGGGAATGGAAAGACCTTATTTTATTTGGCTGTATTTGTTGGTCTGTTTTGCTTGAGCTTGATTTCATGTTTCATGACTATTCATCATTTTGAGGCTGTTATCAAAATTGTTGATTAGGGGTTTGATAGATTATGCTTTGTTGATCAACAAATTTGCGTCTGATTTTGTTTCAACATGATGTAAATTGTAGTGATAAATTTTAATAAACATGATATTTATGAACATGATATTTGTGATCTAACATTTATTTATATTTTATAATGAAGATGATATTTTTGTTAAATGATAAATTTTAATTTTAATATTAGATTCTTTTTTATTAATATTTTTATTCTTTAAAAAATATTATTTAATTATAATAGATTTAAATCCTCAAATAACTTACCAAACATCTTTCCTGATTTAGCGATTTAATAAATCATTCAAACACTTTTCGATTTAACATTTACTAAATCAGGATGTATTGGATTTAGTAAATCTACTAAATAAATTAAAATTCAAACACCCCTAAATCTCGATTTTGCCCCTTTGACCTTAAACGATTAAAATCGGAAATTGAACAAATTAACTTAAATCATGGCGATGCGCTACTTTTCACAGCTTCTTCGATGATGCCTTCTCCACGCAGAGAGGGAGATTTCGAAAGACGGTTAGTGAAAATTTTCTCAAAATTTGATGTTTTTTAATATTAATTAAATAAGAGCATTGATGTGCTGAGTTTATGATCCTATACTATTTCTTCAACCATTCCACAACAATCGGAAGATATCAATTTTATATATTTTTTAACTTTGCAATCTTATTTTCTTTAATTTAAAAGAAAAACAAATTTCTATAATCTTATTTATATATGATAGATTGTTTTAATATTAATATTTCTAACTTGTATGATTTTATTTTTTAATCTTTCATTTAATATTTTTTTTTGTATCTTTCATAATTGAGGCTTTTACATACATAATCATCTTATTCTTTTATATTTACAAATTAATCACCACTTTCAATCTTAATTTTTCAAATTTACTTTAAAATATTGAAATTCATAACAAAAGCTTAACTCATATTTTTTTTATTTTTTATAAAATTTTCAAAAATTTGATCGTGTCACATGCAAATACATGAATCCGATAGTTTTAAAAAAATATAGAGAGTGATTAAATTATAAATACATATGTATTAGGTGATTGATTTGTAAATTTTTTATTTTTTCTTATTTTTATTTTATTTTATTTTAAAGTAAAATATATTTGATGTTTATTTTTATTTTTTTAAAATATTAAAAACATTTAAAAACTAATTTGAATATTTTTAAAAATAATATTATTTATTTTTGAAAATAAAAAGTAAAAAATATATAAAAATATATCAAATAAATATATTTTAAAAATAACATAAAAATAAAAATAAAAATAAAATAAAATTGATCCCAAACAACTCCTAACTCACTTTCTAAAATCAAGAATATGGGTATAATTTTAATATAAAATATATTATCAAACAAATAACAAGAGTTCACAAATTTAAATATAATTATTATAATTTTAAAATAACAATTATTTGGAATCATTATTTTAATAATAATATTTTAAATAATAATAAATTTGTAATTTGGATTAATTATTATAATTATCAAGATTGAAAATAATTTTTAATAATATTAGAGGGACTTGTGGATGTGGTAGGAGAAACCAAGAGGATAAGGGCCAATGAGGAGGAGGATAAGAGAGCTATTGCGTGAATCTCTCCAACCTCAAAGGTATTCCCTTTGACCTCTTGACTGTATTTGAACTTTTAACTAAATTTATATGCCATTCTAATTGAACTATCCATCATCCTTTCATGGAAGATGAACTCCCTTTAGCCATATATCAATTCCATTTTCTTTTTCAGAGCTTTGATCGACAGAAATATAGTCCAAATGTACATTTTATCCTTATATGTTTGTTACCTTATTTTTGATGTTCTTGCGCTTCAACAAGATGAATTTTTTTGTCGGTAAAGGTGGGATATATTCATCTATGACTACAAATAGTAGCTGACATTTTTTTTTATCTAAAATTTTGCAATTTGTGTCGATTAACGCCCAAAGTTGTGGGGTGAAGGACTGTTTGGTTGCAAGATTTGACCAAGATTAAGTTAAGGATTTAGGCTATATCTTGTCAAACAGTTCATTAAGCCACATTAATCATACTATCTTCTCAAATCTCATTTTCCTCCCATTTTAGGTTAATCTTGGACTTAGTATTTTTTTGGTGAAATAGGATTTAAGAGATTAATTCACTTCTCCTTTGCGCTTTTTTCTTCTCCTTAATCTAAATCTTGAATGTTGAAAATATTTGCAAAATAGTTTATTAAAATTTAATCAGATTTAATGTTGTTGCGTGCTAGAAAACCAGTTGCGGTAGAGTAAAAGTTTACGCCTTAGCCTTGTTGTGAAATCCAGCACACACACAGGTATTTAAAGAGTGAACAAGAAAACTCCAGAAATTTTCACGTGGAAAACCTCGAAAGAGGAAAAAACCCAGGCTGCATAGAAAGCTTCCACTATGTATCTATTTAGTACAAAATCTTCCGATAAGGATTACAATTGTATATGAAAGGAACAACGACTATGTAGTCACGTTGGTGTGGAATTCTAGTGGTAGCGAGATGATGTGAATAACGAGGAACGGCGGCGCGATGAAGGTCTTCATGATGGAGACCGGAGGTTGAACGGCGAGATCGGGCGGCGGCCCGGCCGGTGGCGGCCGGCGGTGGTTGACGCGTCAGTGGTGACGTGATTGTCTTGGAGGATCTTCAAGCTTTAGGGCTCTCTCTCTCTTGCGCTCCTTCATATGAAATGAGGCTATTTATAGATTGGAGAGTGGTGTCTCTGTAAATACATGCAAAATCAACCTCCCTCTCCATCGGACGGCTCAGGATGATTCCCTTGATCATACGATGTATTTTGTGTATTTGAATGCTCAAATGATGTCAGAATTATGAGATCTTGGGCTTGTTAGATCCGGCTCGTCAAGACGCTTGATTTGACTATAAACACTCCATGTTTAAGAGTCAATTAATAATAAACGTTTGATCTCTGTTAGTCTTGATTCAGAATCAGATTGCTTTCGACGTTAAGATTCGTGCTTCGACTAGTGGAATTTTCAGGGTCATATCAAATGTCAATCATGCCAAAAAGCTTCTAGGATTTAATGCCTTCATGAGTTACTAAATTTGGATTTGCATGATTCACTGAATCCTACTTGTGGCCAAATAGTTTTATTGCGGATATGATTCATAGGTGCTTGCGAATCTTTGGGTGTTCGAGAATAATCAATAAGTTTTTTCTTTATAAGTTTAAGTTGGGCGCTCATTAAGTGATTACACAACTAACTTGATCCTATAGTTTTACAAGAAATTCATGAGATTTTGTAGTCTTTTCTTGAACCAATATTTATTTCATATTTCTTGCCATTCCCTATATTTTGTTTTTTTTTCTTTGAGGAAGTATCTTTGTTTTGTTGTTACATGGTGGTGTGCTTTCAGATTGTGAAGGAAGATTTGACTTTTTAGTGATGTTTTAGCTGAAAATTTTTATTTGCATATTGTTTTAAGCCCAATAGAAGCATTCAAGTGAGATAATTGAATTGATGTTGAAAAATTTCTGTTGGGTTAATTCAATTGTGCTTTTACTTCTGTTTGACAGTTTAACTGAAAAAATATAGTGTGCTCTTGTGCTTGCAATTAGTTGAGAAGGCTAAGAGTGGCCATGATATATTTTAAAATGCACTTATACTACTATTTTATACTTATCACATTTTCATTTGCCTATATCCACATAAATATTTATGAACTTTGTCTTGAAATTATTGTGCTCACCTAGAACTTTGCCTCGCCAATAAGATATTTATTATAAGAAATGTTTTCATACCCATTGATCGAGAATCATATCGGTATGGGATCAATTAGTTATCTATGATCACTATTTGAGTATTAGATCATGAAAAGATCGAAGGGGTTGGGTTCATTGAACTTTTAATGACTTGATTTTTTTGATGGAGGCGCTAATATTGTTAAGTCTCCAATAACATTATTGAGTATGGGGAAGTCATTTGGAGCTCATATTGATGATTGGATTATCAATTAAACATCATCTAAGGAGATTCGTGCCCTAGAAGTTGATCCGTTAATTCAAAATACAGATCATAAAGAAGAGTTTGAATATTTTGAATTTATTTGGATAAGCTTAGTTTTTTATTCTAGATTTGGAATAAGGGTAAATGATGTTGGAATTAACATTTAATTTGATTTTATCTAGTTTATTATTGTAGATTGGTTCTGTCATGTTGTGGAGTTTGTTTTGGAATGGATTAGATCTTATCATTGCTGTGATTGTATATTTAAATGCCTGCATTCTGTTGTAAATTCTATACAATATTTCTCCAATTAGTTCTTTCTCTTCCTCTCCGTTTCTCTAACCAAACTCATTTGCGGACCTTTGGTCTTGGTTACTGTAGCCAAAGAATCAAATTGCCTTCCAGGTCTTTTAGCAAAAATCTAATGCCTGATGTAGCCGTTGCTGCTATTTCCTACTAGGAATTAGGGCAGATTTAATTGAATCACCAGATGATGATTCAGACTGAGAGAACCAATCCTATTTGAAGTAGTTTTAGGTGCAATCTCTCATGTTTGTTGTTCACAGAGGATACTAGTTCATTGTATGGTATACTTTTTACTAATATATGTATATAATTAAAATACATAGTAATGAGTACCGAGCTTTGCTGAGATTGGAAATGTTATTCTTACTTTTTTTCCGCTAAAACATTTGATCCATATTTATTGAATGGTGCATCACTATCCAAGAAGGAAATGAACTCACTGTAAGGTGTGATATTTTCTAATATTGGTATATATAATTCAGTTTCACTTAAATTTAAAGGAAAATTTTATAAGATGATGGTAAGATCTGCAATGACTTATGGTGCAGAATGTTGGCCAATAAAAGAGAAGCATAAGACTAAGTGTTACAGAGATGAGGAGGCTCAGGTGGATGAGTGACTTTACTCTTAGAGATAAAATGCGAAATGAGTATGTTCGGGAAAAAGTTGGAGTAGCTCCAGTGGCAGATAAGATTAGAGAGAGTCGCCTTAGATGGTTTGGCCACATAAAGCTTGACGTCCAGATGACGATTACGAGTAGATGCATTAGATTTGCCTTATATTAAGAAAGGTAGAGGTAGACCTAAAAGACTTGGTTAAGATGTATAAAAAATGACCTTAGTATACTTGCATTAAATGAGAATTTGACACATAATAGGACACATGGAGAAGGATTCATGTAGCCGACCCCACTTAGTGGGATAAAGGCTGGTTGGTGTTGTTGTTATTGTTGGTATATATAATTTAGTAGCGAGTGCCTAACCTTCTTGAGATTAAGCATTCATTCCTTGTTTCCTGCTTCTAATAACATTTGACCCATATGTTTCATTCTTTTTTAATTTCGATGATGCACTAAATAATCTTTGACGAGTTGTTACGTCACTTATCTACTTCATTCACGAAGTTATTACAGTTATCAAACATTCATTCTTAATAATCTATTGCGTACAATTCTAGCATTGAAAGTGTTAGTAGAAGACCACCCTGCAATGATTGCTTCCTTCTCATTGGATTATTGCTACGGTGTTCTTCAAAACAAATTGAAAGGAAGGCAAAACACCGCAACTAGTAATCTCCCACCTAATATTTTCATGTTGAATTTTGCTCAAATTTGATTTGAATAGGCTTTATAAGCATCACATTTTTTTGAGATATTTACAATATAAATTTTAATTAATTAGTGTATATTGTGTTCATCTCAAAGCAAATATGATGATTATAAAATTCATTTTAATCAAGTTTGAATCAAGATATTCTAGCTCAAAATTGTTCCATATATATATTTATATCTTTTTTCGCTTTTAATTAACTTTGATTGTCTCATTTGAGATGCAAGCGGATGAATCACAAACAAGAAGTCCTTCCATCGCAGCCTTCTCGTGAAGTTTTACTTTGTAGACGTCTTCTTGTTCTATCGTACATTGGTTTCTTTATCTTCTTCACCAATAAAAGCTGAAGAGAAAAAAGAAAAGGAAGATGAGGGTGATAATGGAATTATTGGTGGAATCACTTCTCTGTTTAATCCCAATGAGAAAACAAAGACTGGAAAAGTTCTGCCAAAGTCTTACGTGCATATGTTTTTTTTTTTTTACTTTTACAGATCTCCAAGTAATCACAAGCAAATATATGTCAAACGATTGATAGCTTTACCTGGTGAATGGATTTGTGTTTCTTCTGATATGTTGAAAATTCCGATGGACATTCTTTGGGTTGAGGCGACAATTCTTCTTCAAGCTTAGATTCAAGATATTTTGGCCCTGTAAGTTATCTAAGTACCTTATGCCTTTTTCATGTTGTCGTAAAATGCATGATAATTGAAAGGGAGTGTAAGTGTTTGTGAAAATGCTTGTGAAACTTGTACATAAAAGATAGATAATATTGTAAGGACAACTTTAGGGATCAGATCTATTAAGTTTGATGATTGTATGACAATGGGACATCGTGCAAAGTTCATTCATAATTAACGCTTTAAACTAAAACAATTGAAACAACTCTAAACGCTATGAAATAGAAGTGTGAAAATTTTTATTTATGCATCATGTATTTCTAAATTATTCATCTTATTTTTTGCATTGCCTATTGTAGTGTTAATTTTATATACTTGAACATTGCTCATGGATTAGGGGGAAAAAAGAAAGAGAAGATTGAAGGTAAATTGGATAGAAGTAGTGTAGGAAGCGTTAGAGGGAAAATAACTTCTTATGTGAATCAATATAATAAACCAAGACACAACGAAACAATTATGCTCCATTAACCATGTTTAGGGAAACTTCTTGAAAAGGTATTTCTTATGCCACCCACTCTCTCAAGATATTATTTAACTTGCTCCATTTTGTTACATTACTTAAAACTATACTAGACTCATAGCCTTGATGAATATATCCGGAAATTATTCTTAGTTGGGATTATGAGAAATAGTGATTTTCTTTTATAGAATTACATTGAATATAAAGTAATAGTCAACCTCAATGTATTGTGTTCTTTCATGAAATATAAGATTTTTGTAATGTAGATGGCAACATGATTATTATGGTTTAAGATCATTGGTTGTTACATTGATATATAAATTTTCCAAGGAGAGTCGTAATACATCATCTGACAAATAGAGCAAACCATGGTTCTATATTTTTCTTTAATACTTGATTTGAGTACCATTACTTTTCTATTTGACCAAGTTCCCTCCCAGAATATATAGTTCTCAAATGGGAATTTTGTATCATCATTTAACCCATTTAGATCGAAGGCATGCATGGTAATGTTTTCTTTCTTAGCGTATAGTGGATCTTTTATTAAGAGGCTTTATGATATAATTAAGGATAGACATGATAACATCCTAATATTTTCGTTGGGAGTTTGTATTTGTTAACTTATTACTACTATAATGTATGAATATCTGGTTTGTTGATGGTATGATAACATCCAATGAGAGACATCTTTAAGTTTTTTCTCTTTATTTGTAACCTTATGTATTAATTAGAGTGTAAACAGGTTTGCAACCTAGCGGATTAATTTCCTCAATAAATTTAGTGGCATTATTTCTCTGAGTTAGGGAAACTTTTGTTTCAGACAATTATATGCCCCCCACCACACACACACACACACAAAGTTATGAGAACATTATTTTTTAACTTAGAAAACACTTTTATAGGTAGTGTTTTACTTAACCAATTGTGATCATTTTCAATAAGAAGGATGTCATCAACATAGACCGTTTCTAGACAATAATGTGAAACTTTCTTGGGTTTATATTAGGTATGAGAATTGAGCATGCTTAATTATATTTTGAGGATGATACCGGATGATACTCTTGTTTAAGGACATTATGTGCGCTCTAAATTGTTGAAGGTTAATTTTCTTCTTGCATTAAGGGTATTTTTGTGGGATGGGTGCTCAACTTGATCAAGATCTCTTAGTTCCATCAACTTGGATGAACTTAATGGCCCTATTAACCAATAACAAAGGGCTAACAACTATATCATCCAAGGAGTTTGGTTAGCAATCATCTATTTCCTTTTTCCAGATATCCCGAGTGGGTTGGGTGGCAAGTAAACTTAAGCTATTCATTATGTATTGGTGAGATCCATTGATATGGACCTAAATATAATCAATTTAGGGGGAACTAATATTGCTATTAGTAGTTAAGAAGTGTTTTTGCATGATAATTATTGTTCACGAGCTTGATTGATTTGTAGTAAGATTGGTTTAAAGGTTTAATGATTTAGCAATGCAAGACCAAGTGTTAGACCAACGTTGGAAAGAAGAGCACCATAGAGCATACTGATGAATTTTATTTGATGGTTGTGTCTTTAAGTTTGCAGCCCACTTTTGATCCCTAACTTAAGGTGATCCTCAAGGTTAACTATTAAGGTTAACATCTATGTGGCATAAGAAAATCTTTGACCTGCTCTAGTAACTTTGGTTCACAAGAGCCAGGATTTTGATATAAGGAAAGATAATGCTTACTTTTTGGAGGAAAGCCTACATATAGGTTTCTTGATTGACTAGCCTCATAGATGTTTGTCCTATCTCAAAGCTTGATTTGCAGTGTTGTGGTTATACATTTGCGCATTTGATTGAGATGAATTGAGATATGAAGTTTGTGTTATTAGTAAAATCTCAACTTAGGAATTTCGGGAGTTAGGGTTTGCATCTCCTTTTTTAAGGGGAGCTTATGAGGCATGAGATTTGTATATTTAATATACTCGACTTGAAGATTTATGAATTTTATTGTCTAGTTTAATTTTTATGGGCTTAATGGCTTCGTATCAACTTGAAGATAACCTATGCCTCGATTTAGTGGAGATGGGATGACATTTTTATTAGGCAATTTTAGTAATTTTGGCTAATTTGTAGGCTTATGTCTTAATTGGTAGAGATACTGATTGATTAATATTGTCAAATTTGATGACTTTGGGTCAATTGTATGACTTATATCTTAATTTGATAAATACGATCTAAAAAATTTAGATCGCAAATTTGGATGACTTTGCTTAAATTTAAGGTTTAATTTTGTTAAGTTTTGTGTAAGTTTGATTTACATTATGAAATTGTGATCTAGTGAAGCTTTGTTAACTTAGTCATGAGATTGGGGCTTACATGTTGTAAATGTCTATTGGCGAAAGTTACAACCATACTTTAAGACAACTTATAAGTGAGTCTCATTGTCTGTCACTATAGGTGCGGCGGCTTAAAGGATTTTCTCGTTCAAATGAATTTTATTAGAAAAATCTTTAAAGGCTTTATACAAACAAAATGTTTTGGCGAGTTGCGCGCTTGTAATCTTTATTTTCTAATTTGGTTCTTGATTTGTGTTTGAAGTTTGGGATTAACATGATTTAAAATATGAGGCCTTACAACTCCATTTGTCACTTATCTATGTAATTAGGCTTATTGTATTTATATGAGATGCTTGAGAGTTAGACTTATAACTTGAGTATTGAAGTTGACACATTAGTGAGTCTTACAACCTTTCCCTATAGATCGACTCAAGATATTTTCTCTTTTAAATAATTTTTTTATTAGAAACAATCTTATGACCTTTTGTAAATGTATTACAAAATATTTTGATTGGATTTAAGGTTGAATATTTGATTTATTGTTTCTAATGAAACAAACTTGTTCAATTAAGTTGGATGCTAGCGATTTATGGTATCTTAGAACATAGAGGCACAATAGATTTGATTTATGTGTGTTAAAGATTATTTGATTGTAGTGTTTTGTGATTTCTTGATATAAATTATGCTTTGGTGATCTTGATTAGAGGCCTTCGTTTGTGTATACCTTCAATCTCTCTTAGCATGCCATTAGTTGGAAGACATACCTTTAGCCTACAATTATTTTGTCTATTATATAGGTGAGGTATATGGTACTTTTTGAAGGTATTCAAAGGTGTTATTTGTTTGAGAGGTTTGTTTCAAGAAATGTGGTTGCACTAGGATAATTTGGCTATTCTCTATGATAGTTAGAGTGCTATTTATTTAACCAGAGAATCATATTTATCTTGGGAGAACTAAGAATGTGTATATTTGATGCCACTTCATGATGGTGAGGTTTATTTAAGAATATGTACACGGAGCATAGTTTTGTTGATGTTCTTACTAAGTAATCCCTATTCTCAAGTTGAAACAAAGCTTGCACTGGATTGGTTTGTGCAACTATTAATGCTCTTCAGGACTTTGTGGGTAGAAGATTTTGGTGATTTTAGCACACTAAGTTACCCACTTTATTTTTTATAACACGAAGGATTTGATAAAATTTAAATTGCATTTAACACTTATGCTTATGGTTATCCACTACTCATGTATTGAATTGGAAGTGACTTACATGGGTTTGCAAATTGGGCGAATAGGGTTGTAGCTTTTGGAATAGAGTGAATGAGTGCGATTAAGGCTTCTTGAGTTAGGAATTTCTCAGAGTAAATGGAAGGATTAATTACTTTTATTTGTAGATTTGGTGAGAGTGGGATTTGTTTTTTCACTCTTTTTAGCTTTATTTTTCAGAAAGATTGTTCCTAGATTTTTGTGATATCTTCTCCCCACCTTTTCATTAGTTTTGCAAGAAAGGATTTGATCTATTCTACTTCTTTTTTTAATTTATACTCCTAGTGGATTTATTGATGCCTATTCATCTATTGAATGTCAGTCAATGTTGGTCTAACTGCATAAATACTTGTATTCTTGTCTCCCTTTGTTTTTTTTTATTGTTTCTATTTTATACATGTGATAATGGTTTTGTTTCTTATATGCTAAATTGTTCTTTTCGACTTGCATGTGATTTAGGAACTTTGTTGGAACTTATCTTGTCATAGGTTGTCTCCAAATCGTCGACTAAAAGCATTGATAAAGTTCCAAGTCTTAAAGAACATTCAAGATGTTCAATAATACCATAGTAGAGAACTATGACAATAGAGAAAATGGAAATTTTAGAAAGAAATTGTGTGTGAGATATCATTGACTTAGCATGAGGAAAGAAACTGGTTGGTTGTTGTTAATGGGCATTAACAGTCAAGTATAACTTTGCTGGTACAATGGAGAAGCATATAAGTCCCAACTAGCTGGCAATGGGTTCACTTTGACTTTTGAGGTAAAAAACAAAGAGACATTCCCCTTCATCACTAAATTAAAGACCATAAAAAGTACTATAAGGGTTATGCCATCTTTAGCAGCCATTTTTTATTAGATATCACACCGACTTGATGTCAAGATATCTTTGTTAATGGAAAACTTGACGAAGATGCTTGCATGGAATTTTCTCAGGATTTTGAATAAAGGAATGGAAATAGGAGAGTATACATGTAAAGAATTCCCTCTATGGATTGTAGCAATCACTTGGAGCTTAGTTTGAACATTGTACAATGATTGGAAGGAGGTATGGATTTTGTCAAGGACAAACCCAATCATACCTTGCTCTTCAAGCATCCATATGATAACAAAGTTATTGTTATTATATATGTCAATATTATTTTAATTGGAGATGACACTGATTAAATTGAACAATCAAAATAGTATCTTAGAAAGGAGTTCGAAATGTATGATTTGGAGTAGCTTTGACATTTTCTTGGAATGAAGTTATCTGGAACAAGAAAGATCTTAGCTCCCGATGAAAATACATACTGGATTTGTGGTTAGAAACGTGAATGCTTGGCTGCAAGTTTGTTGAAACACCTAATTAGTTGAACACGGTATTTGAAAATGGAAGTTGAGTTCTTGCAGACAAGGAAATTTTAGGGATTAGTTAGGAGATTGATATTCTTATATTATCTAAGGCCAAATATTGCATGTGTAGTCATTATAACAAGCCATTAGATGCACTCCCCATCTGAAGAACAGCTTCAGCCTATCTTTAATTTCTTAAGATGCTTGAAAGCTACACCTAACAAAGGGATGTTATAAAGGAAAAAAAAAAAAAGAACAGGCGTTGAGCCATTTCATATGATTTTATTGATTGTAGGAGGTCCAAATCATGTTACTAGTTGTGTTGACCGATTTGAACCTGACGTTTATTTGCTTGTATTTGTCTACTGTTGTTTGTTTGTCTTCTTTTTTTTATGGGCATCTTGGTTTTGGTCCATAGCACACTTGATTTCTTTTAATTTCTGTTTCCAACTATGTGTTTTCTAGCTTTCAAGCTAGTTGTAATTGGTTGACTCTTGATGACACTCTTCTTATGTTATTGGTTAGTCATCCTAAGGTATTTGAGGAGAGCTTTGTTGGGACTAGCGTTGTTGGTGCTTTCAAGCTAGTGGCAATATTCACCTGGTGCTTTCAAGCTAGTGGCAATATTCACCTGGTTTTGGCCTATAGAAATTCTACTCATGCTCTCTTTAGTTTTTGCGGTGGATCTGATGCTTTTTTTGCTTGGTTGTTCTGTTTGTTGTCGTTCTTGAGACCTTTTTAAAACTTTCCTTTTCTTCTAAAACCTTTGCCTCTTATCACGGTGGATTTTGAATTGCAAACCATTATATTTAAAAAATAATTTCTATTAAAAAATGATAAATTTTTTAAAGTATTTTTTATTAAAAATCAATACTGAATTTCGTCTGTTCATTCAAATCCTAGATTGATACAAAACCCTTAGAATCTTACCCAACCCAGCCTCTCTTCCTCTTGATCTCTCTTCTTCTCTTGATAATTAATGCTATTCTGTTTTTTTTTCCTAAAATTAGAGTACATTCAATTAAGTGCATGCAAAGAGAAGTAAATCATTTGCCTTTGGTTTGGATAAATAAATTATTTTTTGTCATGTATAATAAAAAATTAGAAGATATATCTCAGGTTATCTTCACATAAAGATGATGATGATCCTTTAGTTCTTAAGAAGTTGTTGTCAAATGATTATTGTGTGATTAATTAGAATGAGGAAGGAGATGATGAAAGTGTTGCTGGATCAATTAATAATTAAGATACATCAAAAGAAAGTTTAGCATCATATTAATCAGAACTTTACGTATAAAAACCCATACAAGCATAGCATTAATTGTCCTAAATTTCTTGCAATAAGCTCTTCTGAAACTGATGATAAACTGTAAGAAAATCAAAATTAAGCAAAATTAACCTATTTTAATAAATAATTTAAGATAGTATAAATAAATAAATAAAACATCCAATCACAATCAGGAAAACCATTTTGTTTTTAATATTTTATTTTAAAATGAATAACTTAATTTGCACATGAAATATTCATAATAACAACAAGCCTTTATCCCAGTATGTAGGGTCGACTATATGAATCTTTCTTCTCCATTATGTTCTATTAACTGCCAAATTCTCATGTAGTTCTAATGAACTAAGGTCATTTTTTATACATCATAACCAAGTCTTTTTAGGTCTTTCTTTTACCATTCTTAACATAATAAGACGAATCTAATACATCTACTCTCTTAAATGACTCATCGGCTGGCTGACCCTTTATGTGACCAAACCATCTAAGGCAACTCTCTCTAATCTTATTTGCTGCTAGAGCTGCTCCAACTTTTATGTGGAATATTCATAAGTCTGAAATCAAAATTGAATATACAAAGTAGGATTATACAAACAGAAACTTCACTTATAAGTCTGAAATCAAAACTGAAATAAAGTTTTAAATCCTGATGAGAAGAAGCCTGCCTTGCCTCTAGAGTGGGGCTTCCTGCAACAGTATATAACACGTGTTCAGGGTATTACCCTTTCTTCAACTATATTATAATCCCTAAAGAATCCTGGTTTTAGCCCTTTGGGAGCTCCAAAAGTATGGTTCAGCTATATTTAATTTCAAATAACCCTGTCTGGAGGTGAGGTAGAATGGCTAGACAAAATGATTAGAGCAAAAAGATTGATGTTTTTGGCTTAGGGAAATGCTATGATGCAAATAAAATCATTTCTTTATAATTTTCTTACATCTAGTTTTATCTATTATTTCATTTATGCCTCTAAACACCTTAATCAGCATGGATTTTCTCTTATTCAATTATTTTGGGAATTTTTTTTTATAATGCTTAAATCTTGCTTATTTATAGAACTAACACCTAACAATTTCTATTCATAAAAATACCACCAAAATCTTTTACCCTATGCACTGCTATCTCTAGATTTTTATGTTTGAATTTAGCCTTTAGGACAATCAAATCACTTATCCATGAAATATTATATATCCCCTTCAAATCTAGGCTTAATTTTTAATTAGCCCTAATTAATAACTTAATTAGGTAATTAACCCGCTTAAAAAAATTTAAAATTAGTGTGATCAATACTGGCGCAGGCTGCCCGGTCAGCCGATCACCATATAAATGATTTTTTTAAAAAATTAAGTATTTCGTTTTTTTAATTATGCTCATCATCAGTGTCATTTTTTGGCGTCTTTGGTATCGTTGGAAGGTAATAAAAATTCTGGCTTTCGTATTGTGACTTCGACGAATCGCTAGCCGTTTTGCAGCGTATAAATTTTGAAGTTGTGAAAGTAAGTTATTGTTCAGCTTTTTTATCATATCTGAGGATTGTTGAATACATATAATTCTTTGGTAATATCAAACACTTTCAATATATTATATATAAATTGAACTTTAATGGGTTCTTCATTCTTAAAAATAATCATTTCTTTTCTTATATTTGAAGATGTTATATGCTAACATTCTTTTCCAAACACATTAAAACTAGTAATGTGAATTTTGACTCTAGATGTATTTTCATTTGACTCTTTACCATAATAAATACATATAGTTCAAATCTAATTTAAAAATTATTTATCATATATGTATTTATTATGGTAAAGAGTCAAATGAAAATACATCTAGAGTTTTGATATTACCAAGAAATTATATGTATTCAAAAATCCTCAGATTATAATAAAAAAAGCGTAATATTGTCTTTCTTGAAATTTATACATTCAAAAAGCTAGCTATTAACATCGTGAAAGTTGTAGAATTTTTTTTACCTTTCAACGATACCAAAGCGAAATCGACGATGGTACTGAAAAAATGGGGCTATTAACTTAATTTTTTAAAAAAAAAATCGTTATGATGACCAGGCGGCGGTCATTAACAGAGATCGGCCTGATTCCAGGGCTATTTTAAATTTTTTTTAAGCAAGTTAATTACCTAATTAAGTTATTAATTATGACTAATTTAAAAATTAAGCCTCAAATCTAACTTTGGCAAGTAATATCACCTCCTAGATTCATAAAATTTTACTAGCTAATATGCATAACCTATGCATAGATTATTACTGTCATACTTGAAAAGAAAGAAAACATGCAGTGCTTCAAGAAAACAATAATAGCTTCCAGATCCCATTAGGTGGTGCAGGTTATTCATGGTCCATCTCTATCTCGTCCTCTTTATATTATATGATTAACAGATGTTTGTCTGGCTACATTGTGGTAGTCTCACTGATTTAAAAGACTAGTAGGAACTAATTACCCTATGTGGGTTAATGCATCAAATTTATTCTTTTGATATGTTAGCATGCCAAGATAAGCATCATTTGCACCAACTTCACCTATAGAGAGTGAGAGAGTGAAGAAAAAGAGTAGTTTATGCCTCATTAACAAATAATGTGTTTTTTTTTAATCTACAACAAAATTATCATGCATAAAAAAATATCATAATTTTTTTGTATGCGAAGTTACACCTTCATCTGATGAACGATTTAGGTCAAGTATATCAAATCATTACAAATATGATGTGATGTAAATGCCGTCTTACTGAAGCCTGTGCAGGTGCCTTCAAATACTTGATGCAAGAAAGGGATTTTGGTTTTGAATTTAGTTTTGGTCGTGATGGGGATTTGATCTTGCAAGGCTTGTATCTCGAGAGTTGGACTCCAGAGGGAGATAGAGAAGTTTGAGTAGGATCCTCCCATGCCCGGCACTTAATTGGCATTTGTCTGAGAATAAATATTTCTTAACTGCCATGTCATCTAATCTCGCCCTAATAGACTCAGTTATGCTTTGCAACCTTTTTTTATTTGGAAGATTTACATACATACTGCACAATTTTTATGCATTTATATAGCTAATATCTAAAATTAGATATATACTTATTATTTTATTATGCTTGAAATTATGTATTTCACTTTAAAAAAAGTGAATGATGATAGTAATTTTGATGTGATATTGAAGATTGAGGTGTCATACATTAAAATTATGGGAGAGTAATTGAGCATAGGTTAAGATGTGATACAAAAGTTTCTCAGTTTGGTTTCATGTCAGGTAGATCTACTACAGATGCTATACATTTGCTAAGAGATTTGATGGAGAAGTATAGAGAAAGTAAGGAGGATCTACATATGATATTTATTGATTTAGAGAAAGCTTATGATAAAATTTCAAGAGATGTTCTTTGAAAAGTTCTAGAAAAGAAAGGAGTTAATATTGGTTATATTCAACTCATTGAGGATATGTATACTAGAGTTGTTACTTGTGTCTAAACACAAGGAGGATTGACAAAAAATTTCCTATTTGGTTGGATTACATCAAGGATAAGCCCTTATATTTTTGCTTTAGTTATGAATGTTCTTACTAGGCATTTACGGAAGATGTACCTTGGTGTATGCTTTTCTTTGACATTCTTCTTGTTGATAAGACTAGAGCGGGAGTCCAAGATAAACTTGAATTATGGAGGTCAACCTTAGAGTCTAAAGGTTTTCGTTTAAGTAGATCTAAAATTGAATATATGGAGTGTAATTTTAGTTGTAGAAGTTCTAGGGATAGTGTTGTGACATTGGGTCAACAAGTCATTAAAAAGAGTGAGCGATTCAGATATCTAGGTTCTATTGTTCAAAATGATGGTAAAATAGATGGAGATGTTATTAGTAGAATTCAAGTTGGATGGTTGAAGTGGAGGAATGCATCTGGCCTGTTGTGTGATTAAAAAGTACCACTTAAACTTAAGAGAAAATTTTATAAGATGGTGGTAAGACCTACAATGATTTGTGGCGCAAAATGTTGGCCAGTAAAAGTGAAGCATAAGACTAAGTTAAGTGTTGCAGAGATGAGGATGCTCGGGTGGATGAGTGGCTTTACTCTTAGAGATAAAATGCAAAATGAGTATGTTCGGAAAAAAGTTGGAGTTGCTCTAGTGGAAGATAAGATTAGAGAGTCATCTTAGATGGTTTGTACATAAAGCGTTGGTCGTCCAGGACTTGATTTGAAGAGTAGATCGTTAGATTTTGTATGTTAAGAAAGGTAGATGTAGACTAAAAGACTTGGTTAAGGTGTATAGAAAAATGATCTTAGTATATTTGAATTAAATGAGAATTTGACACTAATAAACACTAAGGATTCTTGTAGAAACTTAGTGGGGTAAGACTTGTTGTTGTTGTTATTATATTTATATATATATATAGATATAAATATATATATATATATATATTATTAATTGAACTAGTCATATAAAAGTATTTACTTATTCAATACATGAACTTATAAAATAATTTAAATACAAGCTAATTGTGAAATCTAACAAGGACAATGAGCTTTGTTTACAACCCAAATATTGTCGATTGCTTTAAATCCATTTAAATTGTTAATTAGATAAAAAGTTATACAAAATCATTTTGGAATGACAAAAACCTCTTTCAAAAATAAGAAACTAGCACAGGCTTTTAAGTTTAACCCCTCCTGGCACAGATAATAAGAAACTCTTTCAAAAATAAGTAAACCCATCAGTGGTAGTCTCACTAATTTAAAAAACTAGTAGGAACTAATTACCCTATGTAGGTTAATGCATCAAATTTATTCTTTTGATATGTTAGCATGCCAAGATAAGCATCGTTTGCACCAACTTCACCTATAGAGAGTGAGAGAGTGAAGAAAGAGAGTAGTTTATGCCACATTAACAAATAATGTGTTTTTTTTAATCTACAACAAAATTATCATGCATAAAAAAATATCATAATTTTTATGTATGCCTTCTTACACCTTCATCTGATGAACGATTTAGGTCAAGTCTAACACACATATCAAGTCATTACGAATATGATGTGATGTAAATGCCGTCTTACTGAAGCCTGTGCAGGTGCCTTCAAATACTTGATGCAAGAAAGGGATTTTGGTTTTGAATTTAGTTTTGGTCGTGATGGGGATTTGATCTTACAAGGTATCTCGAGTTGGACTCAGGGAGATAGAGAAGTTTGAGTAGGATCCTCCCATGCCCGGCACTTAATTGGCATTTGTCTGAGAATAAATATTTCTTAACTGCCATGTCATCTAATCTCGCCCTAATAAACTCAGTTATGCTTTGCAACCTTTTTTTATTTGGAAGATTTACATACATACTGCACAATTTTTATGCATTTATATAGCTAATATCTAAAATTAGATATATACTTATTTAACACTTTATTATGCTTGAAAATGTGTATTTTACTTTAAAAAAAGTGAATGATAGTAATTTTGATGTGATATTGAAGATTGAGGTGTCATAGATTTAAAAATTGAAGTTTAAATGCTAGATATATAAATTCATTAGAATTATGTGGTATGTATGTAAATTCCCCCTTTCTTATTTTTATATTCTTGTAACACATTTAATTTCCTATCATTCTCCTTAGCTTGTACTTTCTTTCGAATTCGCATCAGGATTAATCTCATAGTTGTGATTTGGTAAGCAAGTTTGAGCTCCAATGGTTTTCATATCATCAGCTGTGATGCAAATAATTTTGCAGGGCGGTAGAATAACAAACTGCTAATCAAGAAGCTAGCAATGAAACACAATCACCGATGTCAATTGTATGACAACTAGAATTTACTCTTTTTGAAGAACCTCAAGTCAAATTATCTTTCTTAAAGAAAATTATGGTTGTTAAAATTTCCTTTTACTTAACCAAGATGATGGAATTACTAGCAGATTAAATGATTCAACCAAAAGGGGATATTACTTTTTGATCCTGGTAATTAATTGGGAGGAGCATTCTAATATATAAGCCTGTCACTAAAGCTTGGTGACCACACACACAAGAGAGAGAGAGAGAGAGAGAGAGAGTGAAAGAAGGCCATCATTTTGGCCATGGGGGGACAAGGTACAACTTTAAACTTTTGCAAGGCTTGCAATGCAAGCACCAACTACTATTAAATCCACTTTCAAGCACATCAAATCATACATTTTGTGCCTATCAACTCTATATATAGCTTCACTTTTCCTTTCTTCCCATTTATGTAATGCCTACAAGTGACAAAATGATCAGTAGTTCTTTCCAATTGCTCTGGGGCCTCCTCATACTCTCAATTCCCTCCTCAGCTTCCTTGTCACAGGTAAAGTTTATCACTTAGCAAATAGATCCTTCACCTTTCAGTCCAGTCCTAAGAAATAATATCATTTCTTATGATTCTGTCTTCTTTTTCCGCTGTTTTACAGGTTCACATAGTCTACTTAGGCCATAACCATGGCAATCAACAAAAACTTACTACCGAGTTTCATATCAAGCTACTTTCCAAAGTCTTCTCTAGGTAATTTTTTATTAATTTATAGACTCCCTAATGCTTACGGCCTCTTCCTAGATCACTACTAAATTTAAATACATTCAATCATCACTTGAAATGTGTGATTAAATAAGAATTTTCAGTCAATTTTTTATTTAAATGTCACTAAAAGCAACTCTTTTAGCCACAATTTTGATCTTATAGTAAAAGTGCAGCTAAAGAGTTGTTTCTAGTCCTAAATAAGAATTAGTCACAAATTATAAAAGTGTGGTAAAGTTTGAAAAAGAGAGACTATAATGTATTTAATTAAACTTTTAAAAAAAGGTTATAAATAATATTAATGCTCATTACTAGTTAAAAAATAATATAATATATATAAATACATTAGAATTATGTGGTATGCATGCAAATCCTCTCCTTTTTTTTTTCCTTTTTTTTTCTGTCCTCTCTTTTTAAATTCTGATTCCTCAACTATTGTAGATACTACAATTGTAAACTAACCACTTTTGCAGCGAGGATGAGGCAAAGGAGACCATGCTCTATAGCTACTGGCATAGTTTCTCTGGCTTTGCTGCCTCACTCAACTCAACACAAGCCACCAACATGGCCAGTAAGAAGCTCAAAAATCAAACAATACTATACTGCCACTGCTGCCTAAATGACTACTTAGAGATAAAGAAAGTAATTGAAGAAAGTGAAAACTTTTGCAGAGATGGAAGAAGTGATATCTATTTTCAGAAGCAAGACGTTAAAGCTGCATACAACAAGAAGCTGGGATTTCATGGGTCTACCTCTTTTCAATACTGAAGCTGCTACAATGCAATCCAAATATGGTGATGATGTTGTAATTGGCATCTTCGATACAGGTTTTCCAGTAAAGTTCTTCTTTTTCCTCAAGTTCTGCATCTTTGGTTCTGATTTTTCCAGTAAAGTTCTTTCTTCAATCTTTCATTGCTCTCTCCTTTAATCCGAACAGCTGCGAAGCTTTCAGTATGATCAATTCAAACTTCAGAGGAAAAGGGCTAAACATTCAAAAACTAGTCAGGCCAAGCAGTCTAAAATTGTAATGTGTGATTTAAAGCAAATCACGATTATGGTTTCTAACTTTGGAGGATAGTTTATATAATCTCGTGATTTGAAGTTGGGATTAAATAAGAATAGATCAAGTAAGCAGTCATACAATTGCATAAATGCTTTCATCGCATAATAACTAAGCAACAAATAAAAATTTTAGGCTTATTTGGTTGCTTGTACATGTTGTGGAGAACGATGATTTCATTTTCATAATTTTGAATGTAAAAAAATAATTTGAAAATTTTGTGAATTTTGAAATTTAATATTGATCCCTAACTACATAAATTTAACAAATTTCATTCTTTTCGAAGTATAATTTTAACTTTACGCAACCAAATGTGCCTTTTCTTTGCATCAAACCTAAGCCAAAGAGATCTCAATTGTTAAACAAAAAAACTCCTGCAGGTGTATGGCCAGAATCAGAGAGCTTCCGATCTGACCCGGCGCTTGGCCCCATTCCCTGCACATGGCGTGGCGGATGTGTGGCCGGCGAAGGCTTCAATCCCGCCACCGCCTGCAATCTAAATCGTCGGCGCTCGATACTACCTGGCGGGCTTCGAGCGTGAATACGGCCCCCCAACGCCACGGGCTCCGAAGCAGAATTCCGTTCCCCGCGACCGCCTCGGCCACGGCACCCATACTGCATCCACTGCGGCCGGCTCGCCCAACGGTAACGCTTTCTCGGACGCCTCGCCGCCGGCACCGCTCGGGCGGTGCACCTCGCGCCCGCCTTGCAGTTTACAAGGTCTCCATTGAGCTCGATACCTATCTGCACATTCATCTAAACCGTCTACTCCTCAAACTATACCGATAGTAACGTTTTATTCATCTAAGTTAAATATAAAATATCATACATTTCATTATACCACATATCTATAATTTTCTTTTATATTTATGTGTTAAATGATATTTAATTTTTAGATGAAGAAAATATTATTTCTCATATAAGAATGTGTGATATTAGATTAACCTATGAGCTCACATAACATAATTATCACAAATTTAAGTTGTCAAATTCTAAATTGCACAAATAAAAAATATGTATAATCTAAACTTTCATATTATATATTATTATAAAAAAATTCTTTCAAAATTAGGAAAGCATGAGCACAGCAGGACCTCTGTTCGTGTTCGACTAGTTCGAAAATTATTTTGTTCGTATTCGAAATAGTTTGAAATTTTCATATTGTAAATTACGTAAGAGGATTATTAATTATTATAGTTTGAAATATTCTTGTGTTATTTAGTTAACGCCACAAATAAATATGAATATGAAGCGGTTTGTGACATAACTTTTTTTGAGAATACTTAACTCCTTAGTTGTATCACCAATTTTCTTGTCACAGAAACTATTTTTATGTTTTCTATGTTAATATTTGATATTTTAGCTTTTGAGTGGTATCCCATAAATTAATATTGGTTTTCAATTAAGCTAGAAAGAGAAAATTAATGATATGCAAATAGACATATAGGAGGATTTAGAAAGAGAAAAAGTGATAATATGTTTAAGACTTACAAATATTCTCTTATTAATTTCTTCATCAATAATCAATTTCTCTTATCGATATACTTTTTTTTATTATGTTCTTATGTTTCACATTTTTTCTTAAATTTGAAGAATAAATATTTAATAGATATGACACATGTTATATGATAATGAACAATTAGATAGTAAATAGATATGAGAGTTAGTATGATTGAGATATCACTTACTCTCTTATAATTCCTTCACCCTATCACCAAAAATTACTTGATTAGTTAACTATTGCCTTAGTGAGTAATATTTAACTTAATATATTTTATTTATCATTTCACGAAAGGTATGTTTTGAAATTATGGGATTATTTGGTTGCTTGAAAAAAAATACTGATATAAATCTGATGTATTTGAATTACTTTGTTTGGTTGAGAATTTTATAAATTCAGTTTTCGGTGTTTGGTTAAATAAATATAATATAAAATATTTTAAAGATTTTTGGTTGGCTGCCGATGTACCGACGAGCGATGCGGCGGCGTCGGCCGATTGAAGTGTCGATGCGTCGATTTCGTTAATTGATGTATTTAGAATTTCTTTAAATTTAATTTATCAAATATAATCTCTATCAGAATTTTAAAATCGTTACATAACTTTAAAATTTTACTATCGTGTCACAAGCTAAAAAATTTAAAACTGCTATATTTACTTTACTTTTGATTCCAACTAAAAAGCACTATGTTAATTTTTAAAGTTTGTGGAGTACTTTTCTATAGTATTTTGTTAAATAAATCTTTGTTGGCAAAGTTATTAATTACATCTGCGTAATATAATACATATAAACTAACAAAAAAATTAATTTTTATTTTTAAAAAATAATATAAAATAATCCATCATTTTCACACCATGAAATTTTTTTTTTTTCCATTTTTAATTTGATATGATATTTTGAATATGAGAGCAGTATAATATGAGGTATGTCTGTAGATCAACCTTCAAAATTTAAGCTTTTTGGAGTGGAGGCAGGTGTGCTGGTACAAGGACCTGCAGGGCCGGTGCAGCGATGCGGACATACTCGCGGCGTTCGACGACGCAATCGCCGACGGGTGGGGTAATCTCGGCCTCGCTTGGCGCTCCGCCGCCGCTGATGCCATTCTTCCAATCGAGCACGGACATCGGCGCCTTCCACGCGTCGCAGGTCGGCGTGTCGGTGGTGTTCTCGGCTGGAAACGATGGGCCGGAGACCGGCGTCGTGCAGAACGTTTCGCCTTGGGGGATCACCGTCGCCGCGGGCACCATCGACCGCGGTTTCCCGACGATGATCGTCCTCGGGAACAACGTCTCCATTGTGGTAAGTATGTTTATCCTTCTAGAGGAAGGTCGAATTTCATTTTTGGCATTTTCACAAACATGTACTGTGCACAAGATGGAACTTGTGGTGAGTTAATTGATCTGGGGTGTATGGTTTTTCTTTATTTGACAGGGAGAAGGGTTTCTTGTTCGAGAGATAAAAATGAAGTTGATAGACAGCGGCAAATTGTTCGATGACGGGTGCGGTCTCTTTGCTCATCGTTTATATAATCCCTATAACATATAAGAACTAGAAAAGATGTCGCTTCATACACCCATGAAATCAACAAGTTTGATATGTGGCATGCAACATATAAGACCAGCTTAATGCAATAGGAGTTGGTGAGCTGACATTGCATCATTTCATGGTTCATGTGATAGAAATGACCCTAAAAATATTGCAATTTGAATTTTTGTGCGAAAATTTTCCATTAGAAAAGAGCATCACCTTAGCCTAGTGGTTAAAAGCTTAGACTTTCAATCTTCAATCCCTTGCATGAAGTATGTGTGTGAGTTTATTATATTATGTCCCAAAAAAATCAATGCATCATATACATGTCAAGTTTAGTACTTTTCAACACATTACAACTGATTGCTACATATAAAATACATGATGCACTTAGAGATGTGAGTCACGATGTAGAATAAGTTCAAATATTTTTATGAATTTTGAAACAAAGAAGAAGAAGTTATTTTGATGTTTTTTATATATGAAAAAGAGTGACAACCTAGATAAGAGGAAATTATAACTAAGAAGGAAGAATAATGAAAGCACAATGAAAATGAAATTTCCAAAACTAGACTAGCGTAATATAAGTAATGATAATCCTTATGATTGTGATGTTCCTTTCATGAAAATCCTTCTGTGAACTCCCACGCTCGAGAGATTGGTTATATGTATGTATGTATATAGCCCCAAAGGCCAAAAGGGAAGGGGCTTGAACCAAGGCATGAGGAAGGTGATGGCAATGAAGTTTTGTGGATTTGAAGAGGCTTTTGAAGGAGTTCATTTTAATTTGGTGAAGGGTGAGGGAGGGACGCCACGCTTAATAGGAGAGATAAATTGGTGTGATCAAAGTGATATAATGGTCAATTGATGATACAAAAGTCAATAAATATGACATTGGTCAAAAGGTAGTCAAATTGTGCCTATTAGTTCAACAAAACATATGATTTAGCACCATATGGAAGCAAAAATGACACACAAAGGCCTCAAAATGCATAATGTCATAATGACCAACATACAAGGATACAACAAATATGAAAATGCCAAATAAATGCAATTGTACAACTAGCTAGGTTCAAAAGATAAAAATTATGAAATTCTAAAGTATTTCTAAAATGCATCACAACATCATATCCTTTTTTATTCATATCTTAAAATAATAATCGTCATTGAGTTTAACCACATGAAATTATTATACATGAAGGTCATGCTCGTTGAGAAGTGGAATCATCGCAGTTGGCAACAGAAAAATGTTTTGTGTTTTGCTTCGATTGGAGGGATTTCGAGCTCAAGTGCAGCGCTAACAATTTTGGCAATCAATGGATCTGGAATGATTTTTACAGAACCCATGACAAAAGAAACACCTCAAGATGATTTCCTACCAACAATTCATGTTAACCTCTACGAAGGAACTAAAATCTTACACTACATTGAATCCTCTGAGTAAGCATTTTAATTTTGTTTATACTTTCATTTGGCTTCCTCATTTTTGACATACAGGTCTCATGCATTTTGCTCTTTTACTTCATTCTGTTGTTGAATTCTCGATAAATTTTGAAGAGAAAATGTTTTGGCATCACAACATTAGGCTCAAAAAAGTAAATCAAAGTGCTTGTGTTAAGAAGAAACTGAGGAATGTGAAAAGATCAACTGAGCTCAAAATTGAAAGGCCATGTTTAAAGATGGTTGAAATAACAGAAGTAGAAATATAACTATGTGCATAACTCATATTTATATGGTTATTTTCCTTGACCTATAAAGCTTACGCTACCGTTTTTTTTTTCTTTTTATTTGTAATTGTTGCGTCAACAACCTACAAACAATATGTTACAGAAGCAACTACTCAAGACAAATCCACCTCTGTGTAATTCAAATGAGAGCTGATACACTGCACAAAGTTTGATCCACAGAAGCCAACATGCAAGCAAGAACTTATGTTTAATCTGGAAAAGTTATAGAGGAATACATACTTCAAGCATGGATAATATTTTCATAATTTTCTCTCCGCGTGAGGACTGACGGATCATTCATGCATAAATCATTCACAAAGAATGGCATAGCCAAGAAGACATCACCATATGATGGATCTAAGACAGAGTTAGAAGAGAAGACAACTAAACAAATTATGGCTTTGAGGCTTGAGCAAATCAAGAGGTTCCTACAAGCCAAGAGCATCTTCTTATTACTGATGATGAGCATACTTAAACTTTAGTAAGGATTGACCCTCCAAGGTTCTATGCAAGCTTCCTTCTTCCCTCTTCCACTTTATTCTTCTCCTCTTCTCTTCTTTTTCTCTAGTCTTGGTTACTGTTTTTTCACGAGGTGGTCAATCCTCACTCACCTTATTTTGACAATGGATTGGCCAACAAGTATCTTACTTAATATTGGTCAAGCTTGAATAGTTTTGGGCCCTTTTCCTTCATATAGAGGAATAAACCACCGGAATGAATGCATTGACTATGAATTTAATTGTTCTAGCACCAAACACATTCTTTCACAAGATTGACATATCAATATATGTTTTAGATCTTTATGAATCCAACTACAATATGTTAAATTTTTTGAAATCCTTTTTTTTTTGTTCAAATCATGACACTTAATGTAGCTTTTGTGGTTCTATGAAGTGACCCCACAATTCAAGTAAAACAGTACAGCCACTTGCCCTCCTTCAAGTAGCACCCTTCTCCTCCAGGGACCAAGCTCTCTTTCCCCTAATATTCTTAAGGTAAATGATCCTCTTTTCATGCATCAAGAGAAATTCAGTCACTAAAATTGCTTTTTGACAGTGATCTTTTGTTTTAATTTTTCCCCCCCTCTTTACAGCCTGATATTACAGCACCTGGAGTCAACATTTTAGCAGCTTGGTCTCCAATATCTTCTCCCACTTTGCTACCATTTGATAAACGATCAGTCAATTGGAATTTGGACTCAGGGACCTCAATGTCGTGCCTACACATATCAGGCGTTGTAGCTCTTATCAAGTCTGCTCACCCAAACTGGTCCCCTGCAGCAATCAAGTCTGCATTAATGACAACCGGTAAAACAAGATTTTTGTTTCGAATTATGGGTGTTATGTTCATGAACATAAACCAACCTTTAAATCTAATATTTGAACCTCTAAATTCTTCTAGAAAGGATATAACTAATCTCATTCAAAACAACATGGCTTAAATGCAATATGTCATCTGGTGCAGCTTACTCAATCGATACAAGCTCGGATATTGTCGCAGCACGTGGAACGCTCAAACCATCAGATTCTTTCGACATCGGTGCAGGACATGTTAATCCCTTGAAGGCAACTGATCCAGGACTCATCCATGACATGGAAACACAAGATTATGTTATGTTCTCTGCGGCCTATAAAAGCCAAATAAACAAAATGATCCTTCCATCACGAGATGATTAACATAAGGTCATGGTAACCATTCCGACATGGACCTTAATTATCCGCAATCATTATATCGATCTCCTCTGAGGCATCGAGGACAGTTCACAACGTCGGACAGCCAAATGCCATTTACTTTGTGAATGTTATAAATCCTCAAGGAGTACATGTCATGATATGGCCAAGTTACCTTGTTTTCTCAATGGAAATGGAGAAGATAACATACTATTTGACAGTCACACCACTTAAATCTTCTCAAGGCCGGTATGATTTTGGGAGCTAGTTTGGTCGATGGCTATCATCATGTGAAGACTCCATTGATAGTTCAAGTTAACACGAGCAAGGAGGAAAAGGTTGACCTCATTACTCACTCTAGTACTTAGCTTATCTTCATGTTTGGTGGCTTAGTGTTATTACAATTCATCACACTGACTGAACTTGGCAGAGCTTAGCGGCTAACTACCTGACATTAAAATCCTTTAAACTTGATGTGTATCTACCTTCCTAATGATGATTAATTATCAATCTCTGTGATGCTACATATCAAAGCTTCTTGTATTTTTTTTTTTCAATTTTCTTTTGGGGAATATTTGAGGATGCTAATGATACAAAATAGCAGAAGTCTTAATATATTTATCATTCCTACAAGGCATGATCAAGAGAATTGAGCTTCAGGCCTTGAACTCTGTCCAGTTTGAGATTCTAAATTTTACTCTTCTATTATATGAGCATTCACAGATACAAAAGATAATTTAACATCATTCTTCCCTCTAGTTTGATTGAAGAGCCGATGAGGATGCTGGTGTGATCAATCAGAGTCAACTCTTATCAGCAGTTTTCTTGGCATTTCATTGTGGAAAATGCCTTACAATTTGATTGGTAATTTGGAAATTTCTGAAATTCTTTTATCATTATGATAATGAAATGAAAAAAAATCAAAATGAATTGAAATAACATTTGATGAAAATAGATCAACAGACATTACTTCAAACAGATAGCATTAGTTACAATTTTAAGTGGCTTTTGCATACACTCCACACAATTCTTATATATTCACATATCTAACACCTAAATTATGATTGATCTTTTCATTTTCCACATAAATTTGTTCTTAAAATGACTTTTTTTTTAGATTATGGTAGCTAGAACTAGTTGGAGACTGTAGCTATACTATTTCATGCAGATGCAATAATGAAACCAAAAAAAAAAAAAACTTAACATGAATATTACATAAGAATATCAAAGAGTCAAATAGACTCAATAAATAACTCGTGAGTCAAATTCGATGAACTAATAATATAAAGAGAAAAAGCCGAAAGAGGCACATTAAAAAGGTGAAAAAAATATCCGTTAACCTTAGTCACAAAAGACAATAGAAGAAAGCATATAAACTTTGAAAAACTAAATAGAAGTTCTGATCTCTAAAAACATAATAATTAGTAGCATATGATAAAATTATATTCTAATTCTACTCTTTTATGCCCTAAAATCAACATCATCATTTTCATTATCACTAATACGATCAACTAAATAATTGTTGTAATATTTAATAGCCTTATCATCCTTCCTGTCATGCTACTATGAGTCATCCCATTCATTTTCTTCTTCAATCAATACTTTCTTCATTTCTACATCAAGATTCTCATAATAAGAACATTCATTTATAAGAAAATATTAAATAATAACTTATTATAAATTTTACCAATCTTTCGAGGTATTTGATGTTTGACCCTCATTTATATTTGGTGATCCTTGCGAACTTCCACTAACTTCTTTTACATTAGTAGCATAGACTTATTCATTCAAATCGTTATTTTGACAACTCCATTGCTACATAAAATGTCATCTTCAAGATAAAAAAATGATCAAAATTTAAAATGTAAAAACAGACGGACACATTTTGTTGTCGAGGCAAAAAACTCAAGGGGATCAAAGAGTAAGCCTCAAAATAAAAAATAAAAAATAAAAAATTATAAATAATTCATAAATTTGATAAATCTTCAACATATATATTTACTACTTAGTTTATATATGTACATATATATATATATATATATATATATATATATATATATATATATATATATATATATATATATATATATATATATATATATATATATATCTTAATTATTAATTGATCCAACACTTTCATCATCTCCTTCCTCATTCTAATTAATCACACAATAATCATTTGACAACAACTTCTTAAGAACTAAAGGATCATCATCATCTTTATGTGAAGATAACCTGAGATATATCTTCTAATTTTTTATTATACATGACAAAAAATAATTTATTTATCCAAGCCAAAGGCAAATGATTTACTTCTCTTTTCATGCACTTAATTGAATGTACTCTAATTTTAGGAAAAAAAAAACAGAATAGCATTAATTATCAAGAGAAGAAGAGAGATCAAGAGGAAGAGAATGGGTAAGATTCTAAGGGTTTTGTATCAATCTAGGATTTGAATGACAGGCGAAATTCAGTATTGATTTTAATAAAAATACTTTAAAAATTTATCATTTTTTAATAAAAATTATTTTTTAAATATAATGGTTTGCAATTCAAAATCCACCGTGATAAGAGGCAAAGGTTTTAGAAGAAAAGGGAAAGCTTTAAAATTTTTTGCTAGCATCTCAAAATGAAACTGGGTTTAGACCCAGATTCCTAAAAATGTTAAAAACAATATTAACGAAGTACTCACCAATCAAATCATATCAACACTGAGTACAGCAATAAACCAACAAGCTCCACGAGTCATAGTGTCCGAGCACATATGCTCTTATATGGCTACCCGATATTTTCCAAGTACTCAAAAACTTAGATTCCTCGTGGATATCAAATCAGATAAATCCTTGAACATAACCAGTAAAAGTTTGAATGTTACCAGATACTCTTACTTTTAACCTAACGTCTAAAGAATCAATCGCATTTTTTGTTTTTCGCCATTAAGACATACTGATATACGTAAACCCATTCTTAATATTGTTTCATGAAATAAGTCGTTAAAAAAGGGATGCATGCATTAAACTTTCAAGCTATGAAAGCTTGCACGGAGTAAATCGTTTTTTGCAAAATGCTCAAACATGAAGGAATAGATTCATACGAGCAAATCAGTGGAAGCTCCACGGGAGAAGCTTGCAAACAATCGACAGCAAGCAAGTCACGCGTCATGATAGTTAGGAGTAGTGATGAATATAACAATAACACGCCGAAAAGGTCTCAAGAACGACAACAAACGAACAACCAAGCAAAAAAAGCATCGGATCCACGAAAACTAAAGAGAGCATGAGTAGAATTTCTATAGGCCAAAACCAGTGAATATTGCCACTAGCTTGAAAGCACCAGTGAATATTGCCACTAGCTTGAAAGCACCAACAACGCTAGTCCCAACAAAGCTCTCCATAAATACCTTAGGATGACTAACCAATAACATAAGAAGAGTGTCATCAAGAGTCAACCAATTACAACTAGCTTGAAAGCTAGAAAACACATAGTTGGAAACAGAAATTAAAAGAAATCAAGTGTGCTATGGACCAAAACCAAGATGCCCATAAAAAAAAGAAGACAAACAAACAGTTAACAGTAGACAAATACAAGCAAATAAACGTCAGGTTCAAATCGGTCAACACAACTAGTAACATGATTTGGACCTCCTACAATCAATAAAATCATATGAAATGGCTCAACGCCTGTTCTTTTTTTTTCCTTTATAACATCCCTTTGTTAGGTGTAGCTTTCAAGCATCTTAAGAAATTAAAGATAGGCTGAAGCTGTTCTTCAGATGGGGAGTGCATCTAATGGCTTGTTATAATGACTACACATGCAATATTTGGCCTTAGATAATATAAGAATATCAATCTCCTAACTAATCCCTAAAATTTCCTTGTCTGCAAGAACTCAACTTCCATTTTCAAATACCGTGTTCAACTAATTAGGTGTTTCAACAAACTTGCAGCCAAGCATTCACGTTTCTAACCACAAATCCAGTATGTATTTTCATCGGGAGCTAAGATCTTTCTTGTTCCGGATAACTTCATTCAAGAAAAAAATGTCAAAGCTACTCCAAATCCTACATTTCGAACTCCTTTCTAAGATACTATTTTGATTGTTCAATTTAATCAGTGTCATCTCCAATTAAAATAATATTGACATATATAATAACAATAACTTTTGTTATCATATGGATGCTTGAAGAGCAAGGTATGATTGGGTTTGTCCTTGACAAAATCCATACCTCCTTCCAATCATTGTACAATGTTCAAACTAAGCTCCAAGTGATTGCTACAATCCATAGAGGGAATTCTTTACATGTATACTCTCCTATTTCCATTCCTTTATTCAAAATCCTGAGAAAAGTCCATGCAAGCATCTTCGTCAAGTTTTCCATTAACAAAGATATCTTGACATCAAGTTGGTGATATCTAATAAAAAATGGTCTAAAGATGGCATAACCCTTATAGTACTTTTTATGGTCTTTAATTTAGTGATGAAGGGGAATATCTCTTTGTTTTTTACCTCAAAAGTCAAAGTGAACCCATTGCCAGCTAGTTGGGACTTATATGCTTCTCCATTGTACCAGCAAAGTTATACTTGACTGTTAATGCCCATTAACAACAACCAACCAGTTTCTTTCCTCATGCTAAGTCAATGATATCTCACACAATTTCTTTCTAAAATTTCCATTTTCTCTATTGTCACAGTTCTCTACTATGGTATTATTGAACATCTTGAATGTTCTTTAAGACTTGGAACTTTATCAATGCTTTTAGTCGACGATTTGGAGACAACCTATGACAAGATAAGTTCCAACAAAGTTCCTAAATCACATGCAAGTCGAAAAGAACAATTTAGCATATAAGAAACAAAACCATTATCACATGTATAAAACAGAAACAATAAAAAAAAACAAAGGGAGACAAGAATACAAGTATTTATGCAGTTAGACCAACATTGACTGACATTCAATAGATGAATAGGCATCAATAAATCCACTAGGAGTGTAAATTAAAAAAAGAAGTAGAATAGATCAAATCCTTTCTTGCAAAACTAATGAAAAGGTGGGAGAAGATATCACAAAATCTAGGAACAATCTTTCTGAAAAATAAAGCTAAAGAGTGAAAAACAAATCCCACTCTCACCAAATCTACAAATAAAAGTAATTAATCCTTCCATTTACTCTGAGAAATTCCTAACTCAAGAAGCCTTAATCGCACTCATTCACTCTATTCCAAAAGCTACAACCCTATTCTCCAATTTGCAAACCCATGTAAGTCACTTCCAATTCAATACATGAGTAGTGGATAACCATAAGCATAAGTGTTAAATGCAATTTAAATTTTATCAAATCCTCCGTGTTATAAAAATAAAGTGGGTAACTTAGTGTGCTAAAATCACCAAAATCTTCTACCCACATAAAGTCCTGAAGAGCATTAATAGTTGCACAAACCAATCCAAAAAGCTTTGTTTCAACTTGAGAATAGGGATTACTTAGTAAGAACATCAACAAAACTATGCTGTGTACATATTCTTAAATAAACCTCACCATCATGAAGTGGCATCAAATATACACATTCTTAGTTCTCCCAAGATAAATATGATTCTCACGGTTAAATAAATAGCACTCTAACTATCATAGAGAATAGCCAAATTATCCTAGTGCAACCACATTTCTTGAAACAAACCTCTCAAACAAATAACACCTTTGAATACCTTCAAAAGTACCATATACCTCACCTATATAATAGACAAAATAATTGTAGGCTAAAGGTATGTCTTCCAACTAATGGCATGCTAAGAGAGATTGAAGGTATACACAAACGAAGGCCTCTAATCAAGATCACCAGCATAATTTATATCAAGAAATCACAAAACACTACAATCAAATAATCTTTAACACACATAAATCAAATCTATTGTGCCTCTATGTTCTAAGATACCATAAATCTAGCATCCAACTTAATTGAACAAGTTTGTTTCATTAGAAACAATAAATCAAATATTCAACCTTAAATCCAATCAAAATATTTTGTAATACATTTACAAAAGGTCATAAGATTGTTTCTAATAAAAAATTATTTAAAAGAGAAAATATCTTGAGCTGCCGCATCTATAGGGAAAGGTTGTAAGACTCACTAATGTGTCAACTTCAATACTCAAGTTATAAGTCTAACTCTCAAGCATCTCATATAATACAATAAGCCTAATTACATAGATAAGTGACAAATGGAGTTGTAAGGCCTCATATTTTAAATCATGTTAATCCCAAACTTCAAACACAAATCAAGAACCAAATTAGAAAATAAAGATTACAAGCGCTTCGCCAAAACATTTTGTTTGTATAAAGCCTTTAAAGATTTTTCTAATAAAATTCATTTGAAGAGAAAATCCTTTAAGCCGCACTATATAGTGACTATGGGATCACTACCAGATTTACCCTTTTCTAAGAATGAGTTCTCCTGTATTTATTTTGCCATCCTATTTATTACTTAACTAAAGTCATGGTATTCTAATTTAAATTTGATCAAAATATATCCCATTAGGTTTAATTTAAAATTAAGATAATCTATTATTGATCAATTAAAATTTCTATTATATTTATTTAAAAATAAAATAAATTATTATAAAATTCATCTTAATCAAATTTAAATCAAAATAACATAATCTAATTTTTTTGGACCATTTTTTTTTTTGGTTTAATTTCAATGTTGATTGTTAGTACGACGATTAATGAGGAATATCGGACGATGATTGATGAGAAATATTGAGCGTTAGGTAATGATTAATGGTTGGCTAAAGCTTATCTTGATAGTAAGAGAGACAAGTTGATTGGAAAAATGGGCATCACATATTAATGAAAAATGAACATTGGTTATTTGCATGTGTCAAACAATGGACAAGATCAATGTTGAATTTCATATAATAGTGACAAGCATTGATGTTCTTTGAAGGAAGCGTTGGATTGTTGGGCAATGATAATGGTCGCTATTCATGTTCGATCGTGCTTCGCTCTTAATTAGCTAGAGTTTGACTAGTCTTTTATATGCACATACATTTAAAGAGTCAAATAATGCCATATTTGATTATATTCAACTTGTTAATAGCTCGAATATAGAGAGAGAGAGAGTGAGAGAGAGGGAGAGAGTATTCATCTTCATTCATTTCTATATGTTCATATACATGAAGACATGTATATGACTTCTAAGTAAACTTTATGTTCATGAACAACTCATATTGAGTTATGTAAGTTAATGGTCCAAACACAAATAAAATTTTGACTCATTTGCTTAATGAGTCGATCCAAAAAAGCATCTAAGCTCGCCCAAGATCGAGCAACAATAGATAGAGTTCTAGATTTCTCTAATTCAAGGTAAGTTTCATTCAAAATGTTTAGAAATAAGATTTATAAATTTCTAGACGGGACATTCTAGTCATTTTTGTAAAAAAATTCAAACACCACATCGTATTGTTCGAATAAGTCTAATTATATCATTTATTATTTTGTGGACATCTCAATGCTTTAATGATCTTATAAATATGGGTTTGTCAAATTTTTCTTGTCAAATTTTTTATTTTTTTAACAATAAAACTCAGAAAACAATTGAGTTCCCAAATGGATTTGAGGAGTTTTAAGATATGGTTCTAAATATTTAAATTAGGCCCATTAGGACTAGGACCTAATCATTCTTAATATCATTGATTTCATCTCATCAAACCGCATAATATCAACTATACATTTGTTCTTGGAATTAGCTTACAGTTTCCAACAAAACACTTATACTTTGAGATCTAAAAGTGGCATTAAAATTCAAGTTTAGTCAAGTTAATTTTCTAGTGGTATATCAACAACCATTGCATGTGGTTTGAAGTTCGAATCCTAGCAATTTCAGAACTTCACACAATTATACAGCAAGGACTCACCAAATATTGCACTAATGAATCACACAATTGTACACCATCAATTTCAAGCACACATTGAAATACAGAAAGCCTCGGCCAGAAAAGCAGATATATATTTCCAAGATCTAAGAAGACAAGTGCCGCTTTGCTTGTTTAATTTTCTTAAATTGTCACATGATCCCGAACCATTAAGACAGCCGAACAAGCTCTGAGAAAAATCTTAGTGCCTACCATTACACAGAATCATATATCGTACAATATGGCCATGATAGTTTCTGATCAAAGCAAACAAAACTTACAGTGGCGTTCGATGTTGTCAGTGGTAACATTCACTTCACATGAGGCAACCAACATAGTGAGCTCTCTGATATTTCCTCTGGAGCTGAGGCCATTGGACATAGAATTGATCTGCTAGGTGTAATTTGTAGAGCAGCAAGCCACTTAAGGAGAGCCTCTTGACTCTTGCAATGCTCTCAATGTAAAAAATAGAGGACCATCTAACGCCGACTACCTACAGAGCACATGATGCAGAAGATCAGTAAATAATGAACGCAATGCTAATAAAGGATTTAATTTTATGCTTACACCACATATTTCAATTTGTTAACATAAAAGGGCATAGAATACTAGGATAATTTGAAAAAAAATACAGACCTTGAAGATAAATGCAACAAGGCAGATAGGAATGAAGGTCCGGGCCCATTGCGATAATCTGGAGAAATATAACATCACTTTGAGAAGATAAATGATAAAGTTACTCATAATTTTACTTTCTTTCCTTTTTTTTTTCTTTTCAAATTCAATTATAACAGTTGGATGGCATACTACTTGAGGCCTGAATTTTAGCATACGGTCGTGCAATATTGCAACCAAAGTTGTGTAAATAGAGGTCAAGTAGGGTGACCCACTTCTCTGCTCGATAAATTTGCTCAAAATAAGCAACCTCTTGATGTCTTTATTATTGCCAATCTGCATAGACATGTTTTCGTACTTTTCTTGACAATCATGCGTAATTGAAATTTTGATATTTAACAAAAGATTCTATCAAACCTAACATATATACAATCAAAACTGAAACTCGGTAACATTAATAGCAAGAAATTAAGTTCTCCATGTTGCGTTAATGAATATGAGTGGATGAATTCAGCCAAGCCATTACTTATGTCAAAGCATGAGGATATTCCTTTCTTTAGCCTAAATCTTGGCTAAATCTGGCAACCAAAAGACCCAAAAAGTAACAAAACCGAACAAAAAAAAGGCTAAATAGCTAGAACTCATGGATTGAATAAGGTTATCTTGCTTAGTGTTTACCATACATGAGCATATAAAGCCATTCTTAATGAGATTTCACTCAAATCTTGAAACAAAGCAGGTGAGTTGAGAAACACCTCTTCTTTCTGAATCAGGGATTCCTCCAGAACCCTAGCCTTCTTAAGGTTCATGTTATCTGTGCCAGCGGCAATGTAGAATCTCGGTACAAACCTATCCTTCTCAAGTACATTTACAATGCTTAGCATCTCCGCTGTATGTCCACCTTCAAACACATAAACTCAAGCTCCATCATAGTTTCAAGATTAAATATCCAAATATCCAAAATTGAAAAACTTCAAGAAAAAAAGTTTTTTTCACGAACCAAGGACAATTAGTGTCGACAGGCGAAGTCCGAAGAGTCGCCACTCCAATACACAAAAGCAAGTCGAATCCACTCGAAACTATAAATCCGATGAGAATTGCACCATAATCTTGAAAATGAAATTCTTCCATGAATGAACAATATCCATTGGTGGATGAAAGCGGAGAAGATCAAATTCGAATCAATTCGACGAAGCGATATAGAGGGTGGATGAAGGCCGCGATGGCGCCGCACGTCGACTAGGAGGCGAAAAGGAGAATTGATAATGAATTCGATGGATGTACTTGGACTCGAATGGGGTTTGCGGTTGCTTGGTAGCGGATTTGACCTAAATCGCCAAACGCTAAAATGGCAACTTTTGATGGATCTAGCGATCTTTAAGGGTGTTGTGGATTTACTAGGGATTTAGCCAACTAAATCCGTAAATCCTACCAAACACCTTAGAGATTTTAAATCCGTCGTCTCAGTAAATCAGAATGGATAAATCCGGTTAGCATTTAGATCGACGAACCTCACCGAATGGCGGAATCGGTTGTCTGGCGCCATCGAAACATCCGAAATCGACTTCTTCTCAGAAAGTCGGTGAAGGTCATTCAATGGACCGAGGCTAGTTGGTTCCGTTGTCCTCCGCTGTCTCGTTTCTTTAGGCTTCACAATTCTCCTGGCTCCACGGAGCTTGATCTTCCGTCGGTCGGTCGAGTCCTTTCTTTGCCAAGCTCCCACGGGGTTTGGAAGCTCTATTGTGAATGGCGGTACTCTCTTCTTGAAGTAGTCTCTTGAGATCAGAGAGCTTCTGATCGAGCTCCAGTCGCGTTGTTTGGTTCAGAGTGGGAGAAGATTCCCAATTCGTGGTTCCTTCTTGAGTTAGGGGTTCGTTTCACGAGCAAGTAGGCTCGGTGAGGTATGGATTTTTTATTCATGTTTTGTGGGAATGGAAAGACCTTATTCAGTTATTTGGTTGTATTTGTTCAGGTCTGTTTTGACTTGAGCTTCGATTTCATGTTTCATGACTATTCATCATTTTGAGGAACTGTTGTCACAAAATTGTTGATTAGGGGTTTGATAGATTATGCTTTGTTGATCAACAAATTTGCGTCTGATTTTGTTTCAACATGATGTAAATTGTAGTGATAAATTTTAATAAACATGATATTTATGAACATGATATTTGTGATCTAACATTTATTTATATTTTATAATGAAGATGATATTTTTGTTAAATGATAAATTTTAATTTTAATATTAGATTTTTTTTATTAATATTTTTATTCTTTAAAAAAATATTATTTAATTATAATAGATTTAAATCCTCAAATAACTTACCAAACATCTTTTCACGGATTTAATAAATTTAATAAATAATTACACTTTTCGAGATTTAAGCTCAAGATTTACTAAATCAGGATGTCTTGGATTTAGTAAATCCTACTAAAATAAATCCGTTGCACACCCTAAATGTCGATTTTGCCCCTTTGACCTTAAACCCGGATTCAGAAAATCGAGTGAACAAATTAACTTAAATCGCAAAGCCTGATGAACTGCGCTACTTCTTCACACGCCGCTTCTTCTGATGATGCCTTCTCCAGCTCGCAGGAGAGGGAGATTTCGGGCGGAAAGACAGTTTCTGGCGTACGAAAATTTTCTCAAAATTTCGATGTTTTTTTAATATTAATTAAATAAAGAGCATTGATGTGCTGAGTTTATGATCCTGTACTATTTCTTCAACCATTCCACAAGCAATCGAAAGATATCAATTTTATATATTTTTTAACTTTGCAATCTTATTTTCTTTAATTTAAAAGAAAAACAAATTTCTATAATCTTATTTATATATGATAGATTGTTTTAATATTAATATTTCTAACTTGTATGATTTTATTTTTTTAATCTTTCATTTAATATTTTTTTTTGTATCTTTCATAATTGAGGCTTTTACATACATAATCATCTTATTCTTTTATATTTACAAATTAATCACCACTTTCAATCTTAATTTTTCAAATTTACTTTAAAATATTGAAATTCATAACAAAAGCTTAACTCATATTTTTTTTATTTTTTATAAAATTTTCAAAATTTGATCGTGTCACATGCAAATACATGAATCCGATAGTTTTAAAAAAATATAGAGAGTGATTAAATTATAAATACATATGTATTAGGTGATTGATTTGTAAATTTTTTATTTTTTCTTATTTTTATTTTATTTTATTTTAAAGTAAAATATATTTGATGTTTATTTTATTTTTTTTAAAATATTAAAAACATTTAAAAACTAATTTGAATATTTTTAAAAATAATATTATTTATTTTGAAAATAAAAGTAAAATATATAAAATATATCAAATAAATATATTTTAAAAATAACATAAAAATAAAAATAAAAAATAAAATAAAATTGATCCCAAACAACTCTAACTCACTTTCTAAAATCAAGAATATGGGTATAATTTTAATATAAAATATATTATCAAACAAATAACAAGAGTTCACAAATTTAAATATAATTATTATAATTTTAAAATAACAACTATTTGGAATCATTATTTTAATAATAATATTTTAAATAATAATAAATTTGTAATTTGGATTAATTATTATAATTATCAAGATTGAAAATAATTTCTTAATAATATTAGAGGGCGGGACTTGTGGATGTGGGCGGAGAAACCCCGAAGAGGATAAGGGCCAATGTCTGAGGAGGAGGATAAGAGAGCTATTGCGCCGAATCTCTCCAGCAACCTCCGAAAGGTATTCCCTTTGACCTCTTCGAAACTGTGTATTTGAACTTTTAACTAAATTTATATCGCCATTCTGCGAATTCGAACTATCCATCATCCTTTCATGGAAGATGAACTCCCTTTTAGTAGCCATATCAGAATTCCATTTTCTTTTTGAGCTTTGATCGAAAATCTGATCAAATGTACATTTTATCTTTAGATGTTTGTTACCTTATTTTTGATGTTCTTGCGCTTCAACAAGATGAATTTTTTTGTCGGTAAAGGTGGGATATATTCATCTATGACTACAAATAGTAGCTGACATTTTTTTTTATCTAAAATTTTGCAATTTGCGTCGATTAACGCCCAAAGTTGTGGGGTGAAGGACTGTTTGGTTGCAAGATTTGAATTAAGTTAAGGATTTAGGCTATATCTTGTCAAACAGTTCATTAAGCCACATTAATCATACTATCTTCTCAAATCTCATTTTCCTCCCATTTTAGGTTAATCTTGGACTTAGTATTTTTTTGGTGAAATAGGATTTAAGAGATTTAATTCACTTCTCCTTTGCGCTTTTTTCTTCTCCTTAATCTAAATCTTAAATGTTGAAAATATTTGCAAAATAGTTTATTAAAATTTAATCAGATTTAATGTTGTTGCGTCTTT